>JAPXFY010000020.1:54827094-54831663 GCA_030674185.1 Monoplex corrugatus
AGATAAGTTCATTTCCCAGGTCCCGCCCTTGAGGCCCAACTATCTCTCTGCCTTTCTGAAGTCTTGGCTGAAAAGGCCAGAAAGAGAACAAGAGAGAATATGTGTTTGACAAGGAAGCTTCCGGACAGAAGAGTATTTTCTGTGTCAAACAGTCTTGCTTCTTATTCGTTCTTGTGCTACTCTTGCAGGAGAAATTTGGTGAAGTTCTGTCTGATTTTATCTTGTGTATTTTTTGTGTCAAACAGTCTGGCTTCTTATTCGTTCTTGTGCTACTCTTGCAGGAGAAATTTGGTGAAGTTCTGTCTGATTTTATCTTGTGTATTTTTTGTGTCAAACAGTCTGGCCTCTTATTCTTTTTTGTGCTACTCTTGCAGGAGAAATTTGGTGAAGTTCTGTCTGTTTTTCTATCTTTTGAGCAAGAAGTGTTTCCATTTTCTGGGAACTTTCGTAGACGGTCCTTTGACCAAGTGATTTGTAGAGGAGCTTCTCCTTGCCCTCTGACCACTCTCCACAGAGAATAAATAGTAGGTTTCAGTTTCGTTTTCTCATGATGACGTGTCCGCACTCGTAACGAATTCCATATGTACAAACGTCACAAGTGCCACGTGTATGGTAACCATGGCACATGTCTTAAGCCTGCACATAAACCCATGAGCTGGTCAGGTCCTGAGGCCCTACCTAGACTATGTTTTATCTAGTCTATATTTTACACTGCTATAAAATTTTCTATTAGCCTACCACTGAATAGAAGGACTAAATGATGAGGTCAGCTCGTGCACGTTTTGGAAGCTGGTTATATTAAAATGGCTTAATTCAGTTCTCTTATGTGGTTGGGAGGGCCTCTTGAACATGAGACAAAGCATTATTGTCAACGAAGTTTGTGTTGTTCTTTTATTTGCTTTGTGTGTTATCTGGTGGTCCACCCTCAAACAGATGGAGAGGCTTTGCTTTGCCACATAACTCTTAAGAGTCACGGAGTTATCTCCCATGTAGAATTTCTCAAATCCAACACAGTTTGCGCTACCCATCCAGCTAGCATAGACGCAGCCACAAGGCACAGAATTGCAAGCTCTACATGAGAGATAACTCCGTGACTCTCAAGAGTTATGTCGCTTAGTTAATATTTAAAATTCTCCCTGCCTCCCTCTTATTTCCTTTGCTTTGCCAGTTTCTACAGGGGTTTCTCGGCTGTTGAGAGTGGCTAAGGAACTGGGTCCAGAGGAAAGATGAAACGCCTCTTTATGCTAATGTCATGAGTGACTTATCAAAACAATAAGCTGAGCAAACCATTTCTTTCTGCTTTTATCTGTATCGTTGTCTTCCACTTGATGGTAACTGTCGCTGACTTGTCAGCACTGTAGGAAGTAATTCAGATTCAGTTTCTTCGAATTTAGTGGTTCCTTGAAACATTTGGATTTGTCAGTCAGACATTTTCCTAATTTTTGTCTATAATAAATGTAAACAAAAAATAAAAATAAAAATAGCAAATCGAAACTATCACACTTCACCTCTGTCTATGATAAATGTAAATAAAACTAGAAATAAAACTACAAAAACAAACAAAACCATCACCTTTGCAAACGCTTTTAAAGTGCATTTTAACTGTTACTGATGGTTAAAATCAATGTGGTTTCAGATCTGTGAGCAAACCAAACTTAACTCACTCAGCTGACATTCCTCTCTTTCACTCTTTCTTCCCATCCAAGATTCAGTGAACAAAGCTTTTACGTTAATGACGAGTAGATTTCATTACATCTGTTCCTGATCTAGGAAACACATCACAAACTGTGCCAAAAGTATATAACAAACATATATCTCTTCGCATCTGAAATCGGTTTGTCCAAGATTCAGATTTTGGACGGTAGGTAACTTTAAACATACACTGTTGCCACACGCAGCGGAAAATAAATGGCAAAGAACGATGCAATCAGTAGCTTAGGTGTTAAGTATTCATCATTATCATCATCATCAGGTGCCTTGCCGCATGGCGTTGGCGATTATGGACTTCCATCTGTCTCTGCCTCTTGTTGCCTCAAGCATCTCTTCCACCCTCCTTGTCCCCAGCCGCTCTGCAAGTCCGTCTAGCATCTTCTCCCTGGGTCTACCCGGTGCTCTTTCCCTCCAGCTTTCCCGTTGTGACCAGGTGTTACAATTCCCCTTTCCTCATAAAATGGCCTATAGATGTTGCCTGTCTTTTCCTAATCTTCCTTATGAATGATCGTTTTGTGTCTGCCTCCATCAAAACTGTCTCGTTTCTTTTCTTTGCTGTCCAAGGAACTCTCAACACTCTTCTTAGAAACCACATCCCGGCTGCCTCAATCTTGTTCTGGCTTTGCTTGTACAGAGATGTATATGACATAAAATCGGTAGGAGGGGGCAGGGGAAGGTATAGGTGGGCCCACGGTCTATTAAGCCATACATCATATAAATTTTATAAGAGTCTCCGCTCATATAAGTTGTGCAGTATCATATCCACAAACAACCATTACACCCGAGTTCTATCGCAAAAAAATAAAATAAAACTCTGTCTGCCTGTCTGTCTGTCTGTCTGTGTGTCGGTCTGTCTGTCTGTCTGTCTCTCTCTCTCTCTATCTATCTATCTATCTCTCTTTTTTCTCTGTCTCTGTCTCTGTTTGTGTCTGTCTCTGTCTCTGTCTCTCTCTCCCTCATTCTCTCTCTCTCTCTCTCTCTCCCTCTCTCTCTCTCGCACACACACACACACACATACACACGAACACACACACGCGCAAGCATGCACGCACGCACACACACACACACACACACACACACACACACACACACACACACACACACACACACACACACAATATATATATATATATATATATATATATATATATATATATATATTATATATATATACAGTTGCATACTCCGTCAGCTTGACCAATCCATAACACAAAACCAAACCCTTCATAACTTAAAGACGAAACGTTCAAATGAGAGCACTGAAAACTTCAAAACCTCTATGGACAGGTTGCACGGCCTATAGTGAACGCTCACACGTCCGGGGGACAACTTACAAAGGACACCTCTCTCACGCCTGTTATGGAAAAAAATGGACCTCCTCGTCACCCGTTACCAAAATCAGGTTGTTGTTGCTGCTGCTGTTGTTGTTGTTGTTGCTGCTGTTGTTGTTGTTGTTAATAATGATGATGTTGTTGTTGCTGCTGCTGTTGCTGTTGTTGTTGCTGCTGTTGTTGTTGTTGTTGATAATGATGATGTTGTTGTTGCTGCTGCTGCTGTTGCTGTTGTTGTTGTGTTATTTTTGTGACTTCCCACCACGAAATCAGTCTAAACTAGCATTTTGGGCATTTTGAGATATACATATCACTGGAAAGTGTACATTCTGCTGATTATTTTGGTACTTGAATAAAGCTTGTACTCAAAAAAATGTAGAAGTTATGTATGTTTAAAGTCATTAAGTTTTATGAAGGCTATTTTGAGAAAACAGCCTCTAAAGTTTTTGTGTGCTCTCCTACACATTTTCCTTAAATTTCATTCTTTGGTGGCTTTGACCCAGTTTGTTTCTAATTTTCGCTGTCATTATCTGAAAGGTGCACCAAAGAGCTTTCCATCAGTATATTACATGTGTGGGTACTGTACAGGTTACGGTTCACAATAAGAGACAAAAATAGGTACTTTTGGTAGGAAATTTCGTTCTTTCTGCTGCCATCAGTGCATTAAAATACCGACTTAAATTGATTAATCATATTTTTTCAAGAAAAAAATTTCTGTGGGGGATAGATGATAGTCTAAAGAAATCAATTTTGAGAAAAAGTCAAAACACCCCAGATAGACCCTCAGTCACCTTTTCAGCTCCTAGTGCTGTTCGACTGACTGCGAGTTAAGACTGATTTCGTGGAGGGAGGTCACATTTGTGTCTCCTTTCTTCTTCTTCGAACGGGGGCTGCCTATGTCTTGCATGACCCATTTGGACCCAGTCGTCAGTTACCTTGTTTACAAAGCGAATGGCAAGGTGGGGGAAATGACAAACCCAGGGACATAGCCACACAACCAGGTCCGGACCAGCCACCGGACCAAGAGAGAAAGCAACCCCCTCTCTCTCTCTCTCTCTCTCTCCCCACTCTGTCTTCCCCTTCTGTCTCCCTCCCCCAATAGCTGCCTGGAGGATCGATTTAGCAATCCTCCTAATTTCTGAACGTGATGTCGACAGATCTTTATAATTTATGGCCCAGTGTGATGCATGGTGGTTTGGCCTGCTTATTCATTGGTGATATGATCAGTGTATCTAATACTTAAGTATCTTGCGATGATATCTCATTCCCTTGGCTTAGATTCGTCTTTTGTTTGTCCAAGCAAAGCCAGAACAAGATTGAGGCAGCCGAGATGTGGTTTCTGAGAAGGATGTTGAGAGTTCCATGGACAGCAAAGAAAACAAACGAGACAGTCTTCATGGAGGCAGACACAAGTAGATCATATAAAAGGAAGATTAGGAAAAGACAGGCAACATTTATAGGCCATTTTATGAGGAAGGGGGATTTGGAACACCTGGTCACAACGGGAAAGCTGGAGGGAAAGAGAGCA
>JAPXFY010000020.1:54831763-54834263 GCA_030674185.1 Monoplex corrugatus
ATAATAGAAGATTAGAAAAAAAATGATGATAATAGTAAAAAGATAGATAGAAATAATAAGAAAAAAAATAGATAGATAAAAGATAGATAAAATTGATAATAATAATAAAAATAAAATAATAGATAAAGTAGATAAAATAATAAGATAATTAATGTTGGGGAAAAGAAAAAAAAAGAAGAAAAGAAAAGAAGAAGAAAAGAAAAAAGAAAAGAAAAAAAAATTTAGGATAATAAATAATATGGATGTAGGTAAAAATAATAAAAAAAAAAGAAGAAGAAAAAAAAAAGAAAAAAAGAAAAAGAAAAGAAGAGAAGAGAATAGATAAAGATAATAATAGAAAATAATGATAGATAGATAGATAGATAGATAAATTAGATAATAGATAATGATAGATAATGAAAGAAAAAAAGAAAAGAAAAAAAAAAGAAGAAAAGAAGAAAAAAAAGAAGAAGAAGAAAAAAAAGAAGAAGAAGTAAAGTAGTAGTAGTAGGTAGTAGGTGGTAGGATAGAAAATAGTAGTAAAGATAGAAGAAAAGAAAAAAGAAGAAAAAAGAAAAGAAAAGAAAAAAGGAAAATAATGAAGAAAAGACAGGGAAAAGAAGAAAGAAAAGAAAAAAGAAGAAAAGAAGAATAGTAATAATAGATAGGGGTAGTAAAAAAGAAGAAGAAAAAAAAAAAAAAAGAAAAGAAAAAAAAATGAAGAAAAATAAAATAGAAGATAATAATAAATAATAATAGATAAAGATAGATAGAAAAATAATAGATAGATAAAATTAATAAAGATAAATTTAAAAAAGATAATAGATAATAATAATAAAATAATAGATAAAAGTAGAAGATAATAAAAAGAAGAAAAGTGATAGATAGATAATAAAAAGATGATAATAGAAAAATAATAGATAGAAATAATAGATAATAGAAATAGATGATGAAATAGAAATAATAGAAGATAGATAATAAAGATAGAAAAGATAAAGAAAATAGAGAAGATAGATAAAGAATAGATAGATAGAAGATAGATAGATAGATGATAGATAATAAATAAAGATAGATGATAGATAGATAATAAAATAATAAAAATAGAAAAAGATAGATAGATAATATAGATAGATAGATAAAGAAATGATAATAATAGATAGATAGATAGTAATAGATAGATAGATAGATAGAAAATAGATAGATAGATAAATAGAAAAGAAGATAGATAGATAGAAGATAGAAGAATTATGGATAATAAGTGGAAGATAAAGAAAGAAGAAAGAAAAAGAAGAAGAAGAAGGGAAGAAGAAGAATATATTTAAAAGATAATAGATGGGTAGATAATATAGAAAAAAGATAGATAGATAAAGAAGGAAAAAGATAAAAATAGAAGATAGATAATAGATAGAAGAAAAAAGAAGATAATAGTAATAGATGAAAGATAGATAGATAGAAGATAGATAGATTTAAAAGATAGATGTGATAGATAATAATAGATAGAAGATAGATAGATAGATAGATAGATAGATAGATAATAGATAGATAGATAGATAGATAGATAGATAGATAGATAGATAGATAGATAGATAGATAGATAGATAGATAGATAGATTAGATAGATAGATAGATAGATAGATAGATAGATGATAGATAGATAGATAGATAGATAGATAGATAGATAGAAAAGATAGATGAAGAAGATAGAAGATAGATGATAGATAGATAGATAGATAGATAGATAGATAGATAGATAATAGATAGATAGATAGATAGATGATAGATAGATAGATAGATAGAATAGATAGATGATAATAGATAGATAGATAGATAGATAGATAGATAGATAGATAGATAGATAGATAGATAGATAGATAGATAGATGATAGATTAGATAGATAGATAGATAGATAGATAGATAGATAGATAGATAGATAGATAAGATAGATAGAAGATAGATAGATAGATAGATAGAAGATAGATAGAATAGATAGATAGATAGATAGATAGATAGATGAGATAGATAGAAGATAGATAGATAGAGATAGATTAGATAGATAGATGATAGATAGAAGAAGATAGATATGATAGATAGATAGATAGATAGATAGATGAAGATAGATAGATAGATAGATAGATATAGATAGATAGATAGATAGATAGATAGATAGATAGATAGATAGATAGATAGAAGATAGATAGATAGATAGATAGATAGATAGATAGATAGATAGATAGATAGATATATAGATAGAAGATAGATAGATAGATAGATAGATAGATAGATAGATAGATAGATATGATAGATAGATAGATAGATAGATAGGATAGATAGATAGAAGATAGATAGATAGATAGATAGATAGATAGATGATAGATAGATAGATAGATAGATAGATAGATAGATAGATAGAAGATAGATAGAAGAAGAAGAAAAGAAGAAAAGAAGATAATAGATGATGATAAGTAAAAAAAAGAAGAAGAGAAGAATAAGAAAAAGAAAAGAGAAGATGAATAATAATAG
>JAPXFY010000020.1:54841763-54846763 GCA_030674185.1 Monoplex corrugatus
GAGAAAATACTGGACGGACTCGCAGGGTGGCTGAGGACAGAGAGGGTGGAAGATGCGCTTGCGGCAGCAAGGGATAGAAACATATGGGGGCCATGATCGCCAACGCCATGCGGCAGGGCACTTGATGATGATGACATTTCCATGAACCACCGTTGCTTTCTAGTCTAACAGCATGAGTTTGACCCTGACTGGAGGAAAAAAACACAGTGCACTCACTCTCCAGTCTAACAGCTGTCAGCAGAATATAAAACCGTTAAAAAAAGAAAAAGATGATAGGAACCATCCTCAGAAGTCTTGGCCCCCCCCCTCCCACAACATCCTCACCACCACCACACCACCACCACACTCCCCTCAGACCATAGGGTTATGGTGAAAGAAGTCTTTACCTTAACCCTTTGGGTCCCACACCCTATCCACTTACTGCAAAAATTTAACCCTTGGCTCCCTATCATATCCAACAAGCGTCTCCTTAGATTGTGTGTGCAAATGCATTGATATGTGTACTTGATTATCTTGTTCCTTTTTTTTTTTTTTTCCTGTTGATGTACTGTGTATGTTTTGGGATGGTTTAAGCCATGATAGGCTCTACACGGTCGGCTGGGCTTTAAACAAATATAACTAATAACTGGACCGGATTACGGTTTGGTCTTCTGTACTGTATTATTTGCCTTGTTTTATACTATTCTAGTCTAGTCCAGTCTAGTCTCTAGTCTAGTCTAGTCTAGTCTAGTCTAGTCTAGTCTTGTCTAGTCTAACTGGACCGGATTACGGTTTGGTCTTCTGTACTGTATTATTTGCCTTGTTTTATTCTATTCTAAGTCTAGTCTAGTCTAGTCCAGTCTATTCTAGTCTAGCCTAGTCTAGTCTAGTCTGGTGTAGTCTGATCTGGTCTGGTCTGTTGTATTTTATTTTGTTCTAGTCTATTCTTTTTTATTTTAATCTGTTCCCTGCCTTTTCTTATCAATTCTGTTCTGTTTTCTGTTCTGTTCTGTTCTGTTCTGTTCTGTTCTGTTCTGTTTTTCTGTTCTGTTCTGTTCTGTTCAATTCTGTTCTGTTCTGTTCTGTTCTGTTCTGTTCTGTTCTGTTCTTTACTGTTTTTCTGTTCTGTTCTGTTCTGTTCTGTTCTGTTCTGTTCTGTTCTGTTCTGTTCTGTTCTGTTCTGTTCTGTTCTGTTCTGTTCTGTTTTTTCTGTTCTGTTCTGTTCAATTCTGTTCTGTTCTGTTCAGTTCTGTTCTGTTCTGTTCTGTTCTGTTCTGTTCTGTTCTGTTCTTCTGTTCGTCTGTTCTGTTCTTTACTGTTTTATTCTGTTCTGTATCTGTTCAATTCTGTTCTGTTCTGTTCTGTTCTGTTCTGTTCTGTTCTGTTCTTTTCTCTTCTCTTCTCTTCTCTTCTCTTCTCTTCTCTTCTCTTCTCTTCTCTTCTCTTTTCTTCTCTTCTCTTCTCTTCTCTTTTCTTTTCTTTTCTTCTCTTCTCTTCCGTTCTATTCTGATTTGTTGTGAGCCTTGTCATTGTAGATAAAAGACTGTCGAATGTATTGAGGTGCCTAGTTTTTCATGACCACCCTCACAAATAGTACTTTGAAGGTTCTTCAAAAGCAAGCCGTTCAACTTGTAAGTGTTTGTCAGTGACGTGGGAAATATCAGACACAATGTTTGCCCTCGATGTTCAGATATGACTGTATGTGAGAAACTTTTCGAAGACAGATTGTTGAATGTTTTGTGGTTGTACACAAAACAAGTGTATGAATTTGGTTGTTGTTTTTGTCGCTGTTCTTGTTGTTGTTGCTGTTGTTGTTTTGGTTGTTGATGATGATAATGAGGATGAGGATGATAATGAGGATAAGGATGATGATGACGATGTTGTTGTTGCAGTAGTAGTTGTGTTGTTGTTGTTGTTACTGGTTTTTTTGTTATTATTCAGTTGATTGTGTGTGTTTTCCCCTGAAATGTCGATCGATGTCAAATTGTTCAATGTTTTGTTGAATGGAATGCTTTCCCCTGAAGTAAAGGTGTGTGAATGTGTTTTCTAGAAGTTTCTGATAACGCAAGAAACTGGAGGACACGTATGGGAGTGAATGGGTTAATGTTTACTTTCCTATCATGGCTGATAATGCAAAAACCTGACGGATATTGGTGAAGGAGTGAAAAGGGTTAATTTTTGCTTTACCATCGTGCCAGATGATGCTGGCAGCTGTGGCAGGGTGAGGGTTAAATCGGGCGTTTTTTGACTGTTAGACCATCAACACAGTATAACATGTTGTTTTTCCAGGTGAAAAGACTCGCTAAAAAAATACGTACCATTTCCTAGCAACACGCAGAGAAGCACTCTTTCACGTGTGAACATTCGGAATACTCGCCCCCACAGCAGCTTATCTCCGCCGTTCATCGTACTGGGGACTGGCAATGATGAATCTACTACTACGCCTGACATATCCTGAAACACATGCTGCCTTTCTTGTCTGTTGAGTTCCTCGGCTAAACAGACTGCTGTGTGTGTGTCTTTCAGTGAGTCAAGAGAAGTGGAGGAAGCTGTACTTTTTTCTCTTCCCAGATACGTTACGTTGTTAGAGAGGTCTTTAAGATTTCTTGAGTGTTTTTCGGTGAGCTGAAAATCATTTTGGGGTCACTTCTCTCTCTGACTCTGTCTCTGTCTTTGTCTCTGTCTTTGTCTCTGTCTCTGTCTCTGTCTGTCTGTCTCTCTCTCTCTCTTTGGTGAGTATAGCGATTAGCTCTCTCTCTCTCTCTCTCTCTCTCTCTTTTCTCGTTTCTCTCTCTTTCTCTCTCTTTCTCTCTCTCTCTCTCTCTCTCTCTCTCTCTCTCTCTCTCTCTTGTGAGTATAGCGAATCTCTCTGTCTCTGTCTCTGTCTCTGTCTCTCTGTCTCTCTCTCTCTCTCTCTCTCTCTCTCTCTCTCTCTCTCGGTGAGTTTGCGATTAGCTCTCTCTCTCTCTCTTTCTCTCTCTCTCTCTTTCTCTCTCTCTCTCTCTCTCTCTCTCTCTCTCTCTCTCTCTCTCTCTCTCTCTCGTGAGACACACGAGTGTCGTTCTGTGCTGGAACTGTTTTCATTCAAAGACATGATTGTTGTTGACTTTCATTCAAAAACTGTTTACAGTCATTTTGTTCCGGACGTCACTATCACGGATATATACGTTTCTTCTGAGATGTGCCGTTGTTAGTTTGAAACTTTTCAAAGACCGTCTGCTGAATGTCTTCGGGGTGTGTGCTATATTTTCCTTGAGATAAAGTGTTTCTGGGTCGGTTTTGGAACTTTTCAGAGATAAATTGTTGTGAATTTTTGTTGTTGTTGTTGCGTGTTGTTGTTGTTGCTGTTGTTGTTGTTGCTGTTGTTGTTGTTGTTGTCGTCGTCGTCGTTGTTGTTGTTGTTATTGTTGTTGTTCTTCTTCTTCTTCTTCTTCTTGTTTCTTTAAATCTAGAATAAGATTGGGTCAGCCTTTTTTTCTCCTCAACAAACACATGTGTAAATCTGCTTTGGAACTTTTTGACAAAAGATCGTCGAATGGTGTAGATTTTTTTTTTATATTCAGTATTTTTTTCATTAGGAGACCGACTGTTCAGTTCTACAGTGGAGTGGTTACAAAGGTGCACTGTTTTTGCTTCTGCTCTCGACATTTGTGTGTTGTTGTGTTTGTGAAACTTTTCTCAAGTAGTTTTTTGTTTTTCGGCTTATTTTGTTCGTTCGTTTGTTTTGTCTTGTTTGTTTGTTTGTTTGTTCGTTCATTTGTTTGTTTGTTTGTTTGTTTGTTTGTTTGTTTGTTTGTTTTGTTCGTTTGTTTGTTTGTATGTTTTGTTTTGTTTTGTTTGTTTGTTTTGTTTTGTTGTTTCTTTCTTCGTTATTTGTTTATTTTGGGGTTTGTTTTTTTTGGTTGTTTATTTGTTTTTAGGGTTTGTTTGTTTGTTTTGTTTGTTTGTTTTGTTTGTTTGCTTTTCGATGACAAATCGTTCAATGTTTACAGGTGTGATAAATCTCACTCTCCTGAGACAAATGTGTGCGACTGTGTTTTGGAAGTTTCCAAGACAGGTTGCTGAATAGTTTCACCGAGCTGGAGAACAGTGGACACAATTGTTGCTATAGACATACGGGGTACGAACGTACGAACGTACGAAGTCCAAAGTCTGGAACTTCTCTAAGACAGATTATCCAATGTTTCTGTAAAACACTTTCCTTTTTGAGACAAGTGTGTGTGAGAAAGAGAGAGAGAGAGAGAGAGAGAGAGAGAGAGAGAGAGAGAGAGAGGAGAGAGAGAGAGAGAGAGAGAGAGAGAGAGAGAGTGCTTGAGCTTTGAAACTTTTCGACGGCAATCATCAAATAGGTTTTGTGTGTGTTCGATCGTATGGGGCCCTCTTTTTGCTTACACATACATGTGGTTAATGTGTGTTCAGAAAGACTTTTGGACTTCAGCGTCTGAACTGGAGGCGAAACTGTAAGTCGTGTCTGATGTGATGATGGTTGAAATGAATGTTAGTTTAGCTGAGTGAATGAGTGAGTGAGTGAGTGAGTCGGTCGGTCAGTCGATCGGTCGGCCAGTTAGTTAATTAGTCAGTCAGTCAGTCAGTCAGTCAGTGGGTCTGTCCGTCGATCGGTCGGTCGGTTGGTTGGTTGGTTGGTTGGTTTGTACGTTCGTACGTTCGTACGTTCGTCCGTCCGTCCGCCGTCCTTCAGTCAGTCAGTCAGTCAGTCAGTCAGTCAGTTAATCAGTCAATTAGTCGGTCAATCAGTTAGTCAGTCAGTCAGTCAGTCAGTTGGTCTGTCTGTCAGTCGGTCGATCGGTCGGTCGGTCGGTCGGTTGGTTGATTGGTTGGTTGTTTGGTTAGTTCGTTTGTTTGTTCCTTCGTTCTTTCGTTCCTTCATTCGTTTGTTCATTCGTTCGTTCGTTTGATCGTTCGTTCGTCCGTCCTTCAGTCAGTCAGTCAGCCAGCCAGCCAGCCAGCCAGCCAGCCAATCAATCAATCAGCCATTCAGTTATCGACGTAGGTTTAGGTGG
>JAPXFY010000020.1:54856763-54859263 GCA_030674185.1 Monoplex corrugatus
ATGAACTTCACACAATATATTATACAGAATGTACAGAATGATATTTTTCACATTGGAAGTTTAAAAAATGAACAATAAGATCTAAGTCAACATTTTCCCTTATGAATCAATTTCAAAAACCACATTCCTTTGCTTAACGACAATCAAGATTCATCGCATACTGTGGTAACAAAAATTATTCAATTGGTTAGAATATTGTCTTGAATGTTTTGTAAGATATAGGTTGTTTTTTTATGTGAACAATTATTGTTTTAATCGTATAAATTGAATAATTTTTGTTCCATTGCAGTTTGTAAGCATATAGTTATTCTTAAATGGAGTGATGTTATAGAAATACATGAAGTAAAATCATTTAACTTGAAAAAAAAAACCTCGAAAATAGAATCAGAACGCGTATTTATTTCTTTTCTTCCACTGGACGAAGCAGCAAGGAAGTTTCAATGATGTTATAGAAATACATGAAGTAAGATCATTCAATCAGATAAAAAAACAGGAAAATAGAATCAGAACTCGTATCATTTTAACCTTTTTCTCCCACTGGACGAAACAGCAGGAAAGTTTCAGTCTTTTTCTCCTAATTTTGTGTGTGTGTGTGTGTGTGTGTGTGTGTGTGTGTGTGTGTGTGTGTGTGTGTGTGTATGTGTGTGTGTGTGTGTGTGTGTGTGTGTGTGTGTGTGTGTCTATCTGTGTGTGTGTGTGTGTGTGTGTGTGTGTGTGTGTGTGTGTGTATTTGGTGTTTGTTCGTTTGTGATCTTACATTCACGCTTGACAAAGGCCAGTTGACCGAAAATTTGCGCCTGTTCACACTGCCATGTGATGGTGATCATGGCACAAGTCTTAAGCTTGCACATACACCCATGGGTTGGCCAGGTCCTGAGTTTCTTTTTTTTTTTTTACTATAAGTGATAGATCAGATAACTTTGATGTTGCAGAAAATAACCAATATTTAATGTTGCAGAAGACAACTAACTGATATTTGATATTGGAAAAGATAGCTAACTGTTATTTCATTTTGGATAAGGTAACTATTTGTTATTTGATGTTGAGAAGATAACTGAATTATAATTTATGTTGGAGAAGATAACTGATATTTGATGTTAACTAAATTATGTTTTATGCTGGAGAATAAAACTGATATTTGATGTTTGAAAAGATAACTAACTGATATATGATGCTGCAGAAGATAATAAATTGATATGTGATGTTCGAGAAGATAATTAACTGATATTTGATGTTGGGGAAGATAACTAACTGATATTTGATATTCAAGAAGATAACTAACTGATATTTGATGTTGAAGAGGATAACGAACTGATATCGAATGTGTAGAAGATAACTTACTAATATTTGATGTTGAAGAAGATAATTAACTTATATTTTATTTTGAGAAGACTAACTGATATTTCATGTTGCAGAAGATAACGAAGTGATATTTGATGTTGGAGAAGACAAATGAATGATATTTGATGTTTTCGAAGATAACTAGTTGATATTTGATGTTTTCGAAGATAACTAGCCGACATTTGATGTTTTCGAAGATAACTAACTGATATTTGATGTTGGAGAAGATAACTAACCGATATTTGATGTTGGAGAAAATAACTAACTGATATTTGATGTTGGAGAAAATAACCAACTGATATTTGATGTTGGAGAAAATAACAAACTGATATTTGATGTTGGAGAAAATAACCAACTGATATTTGATGTTGGAGAAAATAACTAACTGATATTTGATGTTGGAGAAAATAACCAACTGATATTTGATGTTGGAGAAAATAACTAACTGATATTTGATGTTTTCGAAGATAACTAACTGATATTTGATGTTGGAGAAAATAACTAACTGATATTTGATGTTGGAGAAGATAACTAACTGATATTTGATGTTGGAGAAAATAACCAACTGATATTTGATGTTGGAGAAGATAACTAACTGATATTTGATGTTGGAGAAGATAACTAACTGATATTTGATGTTGGAGAAGATAACCAACTGATATTTGATGTTGGAGAAAATAACCAACTGATATTTGATGTTGGAGAAGATAACTAACTGATATTTGATGTTGGAGAAGATAACTAACTGATATTTGATGTTGGAGAAAATAACCAACTGATATTTGATGTTGGAGAAGATAACTAACCGACATTTGATGTTGGAGAAGATAACTAACCGACATTTGATGTTGGAGAAGATAACTAACTGATATTTCTTGATGCAGAAAATAACTACTTGATATATGATGTTGGAGAAGATAACTAACCGACATTTGATGTTGGAGAAGATAACTAACTGATATTTCTTGATGCAGAAAATAACTACTTGATATATGATGTTGGAGAAGATAACTAACCGACATTTGATTTTGGAGAAGATAACTAACTGATATTTCTTGATGCAGAAAATAACTACTTAATATATGATGTTGGAGAAGATAACTAACTGATATTTCTTGATGCAGAAAATAACTACTTGATATATGATGTTGGAGAAGAT
>JAPXFY010000020.1:54869263-54884263 GCA_030674185.1 Monoplex corrugatus
TAGCTTGGAGCAACAGGAGATAGAGACAGATGGAAGTCCATGATCGCCAACGCCATGCGGCAGGTACCTGATGATGATGATAGTTATTCAATGTTCATGTACGAGTATCAAACCACTATTGAAAATCAAAAAGTGCAACACATAGACTGGTAAACACGTATTTCATTCTCATCATCATCCCTTGCTGATGGCGTTGCGATCATGGCCCTCCATATGTTTCTATCCACTTGTTGCCGCAAGCACATCTTCCACCCTCTCTGTCTGCAGCCACACTGCAAGTCCGTCCAATATTTTCTCCCTGGGTCTACCTGGTGCTCTCTTTCCCTCCAGCTTTTCCTGTTGTGACCAGGTGCTCCAATTCCCTTTTCCTCATAAAATGGCCTGTATATGTTGCCTGTCTTTTACTAATCTCATACCTATTTAAAACACAAACACAATCCGTCATAAACACCCCTGTACCATCACGATATGCTTTTTCGTCGTCGTCGTCGTCGTCGTCGTCGTCGTCGTCATCATCGTCGTCATCATTGTCGTCGTCGTCGTTTTCGTTATCGTTGCTGTCACAACCCCCATCACTATACTTTTGTTCTTCTGTCATCACTTGCAGCAGCAGCAAGCAACAGTACTATTACCACCACCACCACCACTACATTCCTCTTTTTCTGTTATCATCGTCATTACCATCACCATTATTTTTCTCTTCTTCCTCTTCTTTTTCTGTCATCATCACCATCATCATCATCATCATCATAATCATCAGATCGTTTGTCGTCGTCGTTCATCATCACACCACCACCCCACCACCATCATTATCAGCAACAGCAGCAGCATTGCTATTACCATAATCATCCTCATCCTCTTCCCCCTCATCATCATCATCATTATCATCATCATCACCATCATCATCGTCCTCATCATCATCAACATCATCATCACCGTCATCATTACTATTACTATTACTTTTACTATTACTTTACTATTACTATTACTATTACCATAACCACAACCACAGTCATAATCATCACCATTATCAACTGTAATCTTTTTGAAATAGATCAGACTTCATAGCATGATTTTTCTTTTCTTTTTTTTTTTTTTCTTTTTTTTTTTAGAGATGAAGATTTCACAGCTTTCATGTCATACCAATATTCTTTCACACACAGACAAGGGAGGCAGTCCCAATCCTTGTGACGACAACTACTCGGGTCCTCAGAGTTTTTCCGAACCCGAAAACACGTAACGTGAGGTCTCTACTCCTGAGACTGCACAATCGTGTCGCGCTCTATGTTGCCCTCCACTCTTATGGTCAGTTCTTCCTCTACCCCTGGGGCTACGACACCTACGCTGTTCTGGAGGACGAAGAGGACATGGTGAGTTTTGAAGAACACGCATGAGCTTTTGTGTATAAAGTTTCAGTTTCAGTTTCATTTTTTTTTAAGGATCATCGCACTCAGGGAGGTTACCTTTGTGCTTACCTTTTTTTCTTTTTTTTTTTTTTTGGTCCCGTTTTTTATGCCACCTTAATGGCCACAGAGCCTGGCACAGTTTTTACAATGTGATGATGACAAATAACAGCAAATGGCACAACCTTGACACAGGTTAATAAGTTCAAATACCTGGGAACGGTCATTTCATCAGACGGCAGATGCACATCGGAAATAGCTGGCAGAATCGGCCAAGCCAAAACAGCATTCAAGAAGATGACAAGCATTCTTACCAACAAATGCCTATCAGTTAACATCGGAAAGAGAGTCCTTGAGTTTTATAGAACCAATACAGTGACGATGAGGTCGTGGACATCGCAAGCAAAGCCAAGCATGATTGAGCAGCCGAGTGTGGTTTCTCAGAATGTTGAGAGTTCCATTGACACAAGAGACAACGAGACCAGTCTTTATGGAGCAGACAGAGTCGACATGATAGAAGTTAGGAAAAAGACATGCAACTTTATAGGCATTTTATAGGAAGGGATTTGAGCACGTCACAACGGGAAAGCTGAGGGAAAGAGAGCACCGGTACCCCAGGAGAGAAGCTGGACGACTTGCAGATGGCTGGGATGACAGGTGTGGGATGCTGGGCACGAAGATAGATGGTTAAGTCATGTCCCCAACGCCATCGGCATGGCACCTGATGATGAATGATGATGATGATGGATGTCGATGAGGATGATAATTAAGATGCTATGGAGTTCGTCTAGGATTGAGACTGCGTGACAGGGCTGTACTCTACGCTTAGCTATCATAATATATCCAGGCGTCAACCAGGCCCGAGACATACATACACCTGTGGTGCTGTTAGAAGATTTGAGCAACACCCTCAATGACGCATCGTGAAATGGATGAGACTCGACTGTGTGGTTCCAGTCTTCCCAATGAGCCCAATAGCACGCCCAACTCTGGGTAGGAGCGGTTAGAGACGAAAAATTCCACAATGATATATTTTTGAAGGGACTGATGGGGATTCGAACCAACAACCTTCCAGTCGGCAGTCCGTTGCGTTAACCACTACACCACGGCGACTGGTTTAGTTTCAGTTTCAGTTTCTCAAAATGACGTCTCCGCGCTCGGAATGAATTCCATATGCACTAAATCGCAGTTGCCATGTGATGGAGAAGATCCAGAATGATCAAGGCACAAGCCTTAAGCCTGCACATGAATCCACGAGCTGGCCTGGTCCTGAGGTCCTACCTAATAGTTCCATAATCCTGGGATCGTAGGGGAATGAGGTGGCAGAGACCTCAACTTTTCCCGGGACCAGCACCACGAGGGCAGGCGCCCATCCCCTCTCCCTCGATTCAAATTCATATTCATATTCAGTTTCTTTTTACCAAGACTTCAGAAAGGCAAGAAGGCTAATTGGTCTTCAAGGGGTGGGACCTGGGAAGTCAACCTATTTCTTGAATGTTTTATGCCAAGGCCGCCGGGCAATGCCCCGATCTTCACGATTTTCAACTGCCATGGGATCTTTAGCGTGCACAGCCAGAAGGCACACGGGTCCTACTCGTTTTTCGTCCCCTTCCGAAGGACAAGACATTCAGTTCGATTTTCCGGTCAAATGGAGGAGAAAAGTCGAGGCTTCTACGGGGAGCGAACCTGGAACCTCGATTTAGTTATTGGCAGGCGAACGTCTGAACCATTCTGCCACTCTTCTCCCTTATCTGTGTATAAAAAAACTAATGGTGAGGAGTGTTCTGAGCTTACTGTTTTTGTACTTTTTTGTATCTGCTTCTATGCCAGTTGAATGGGTAGCGCAAACTGTGTTAGATTTGAGAAGTACAACATGGGAGATAATTCTCAAGAGTTATGTCCTTTGATTAATAGTAATGGTGCAGGTTTTGGGTGATTTTGAGATAATTCTCAAGAGTTATGTCCTTTGATTAATAGTAATGGTGCGGGTTTTGGGTGACGTTGAGATAATTCTCAAGAGTTATGTCCTTTGATTAATAGTAATGGTGCAGGTTTTGGGTGACGTTGAGATAATTTCAAAAGTTATGTCCTTTGATTAATAGTAATGGTGCAGGTTTTGGGTGACGTTGAGATAATTTCAAGTTATGTCCTTTGATTAATAGAATGGTGCAGTTTTGGGTGACGTTGAGATAATTCCAAAGTTGTCCTTGATTAATAGTAATGGTGCAGGTTTTGGGTGACGTTGAGATAATTTCCAAAGTTATGTCCTTTGATTAATAGTAATGGTGCAGGTTTTGGGTGACGTTGAGATAATTCTCAAGAGTTATGTCCTTTGATTAATAGTAATGGTGCAGGTTTTGGGTGACGTTGAGATAATTTTCAAAAGTTATGTCCTTTGATTAATAGTAATGGTGCAGGTTTTGGGTGCGTTAAGATAATTCTCAAGAGTTTGTCCTTTGATTAATAGAAATGGTGCGGGTTTTGGGTGACGGTGAGATAATTCTCAAGAGTTATGTCCTTTGATTAATAGTAATGGTGCAGGTTTTGAGTGACGTTGAGATAATTCTCAAGAGTTCTGTCCTTTGATTAGTAGTAATGGTGCAGGTTTTGGGTGACGTTGAGATAATTCTCAATAGTTCTGTCCTTTGATTAATAGTAATGGTGCAGGTTTTGGGTGACGTTGAGATAATTCTCAAGAGTTATGTCCTTTGATTAACAGTAATGGTGCAGGTTTTGGGTGACGTTGAGATAATTCTCAAGAGTTATGTCCTTTGATTAATAGTAATGGTGCAGGGTTTTGGGTGACGTTGAGATAATTTTCAAAGTTATGTCCTTTGATTAATAGTAATGGTGCAGGTTTTGAGTGACGTTGAGATAATTCTCAAGAGTTCTGTCCTTTGATTAACAGTAATGGTGCAGGTTTTGGGTGACGTTGAATATCTCAATAGTATCGTCCTTTGATAATAGGAAAGGTGCAGTTTTGGGTACTGAGAAATCTCAGGTTCTGTCCTGATTAGAAGTAATGGTGAGGTTTTGGGTGACATTGAGATAATTCTCAAGAGTTATGTCCTTTGATTAATAGAAATAGTGCAGGTTTTGGGTGACGTTGAGATAATTCTCAAGAGTTATGTCCTTTGATTAACAGTAATGGTGCAGGTTTTGGGTGACGTTGAGATAATTCTCAAGAGTTATGTCCTTTGATTAACAGTAATGGTGCAGGTTTTGGGTGACGTTGCACTGCATCGACGCACCCTCAAAAGGAAGAGCAGCTCGAATTTTACATGATAAAACCACTGTGACAAAAGAAATGATAAAAGACAAAAGAAGAAACGACAAACAAAAAGAACGACAAAATAGAATCAGAACGCGCATTTAATACAACCAGACAAGACAGGTGCAAATTTTCGGCCAACTGGCCTTTGTCAAGCGTGAATGTAAGATCACAAAGGAACAAATAACAAATGTGACCTCCCACCACGAAATCAGTCTTAACTCGCAGACAGTCGAGCAGCACTATTAGCTGAAAAGGTGACTGAGGGTCTATCTGGGGTGTTTTGACTTTTTCTCAAAATTGATTTCTGTAGACTGTAATCTATCCCCACAGAAATTTTTTTCTTGAAAAAATATTATTAATCAATTTAAAATAGTATTTTAATGCACTGATCGCAGCACAAGGAATGCAATTTCCTACCAAAAGTACCTATTTTTGTCTCTTATTATGAACCGTAACCTGTACAGTACCCGCACATGTATTATACTGATGGAAAGCTCTTTGGTGCACCTTTCAGATAATGACAGCGAAAATTAGAAACAAACTGGGTCAAAGCCACCAAATAAAGAAATTTAAGGAAAATGTGTAGGAGAGTACACAAAAACTTTAGAGGCCGTTTTCTCAAAATGGCCATCATACAACTGAATGACTTTAAACATACATAACTTCTACATTTTTTTTTGAGTACAAGCTTTATTCAAGTACCTGTGAGCCCATAGCACGCCCAACTCTGGGTAGGAGCCGGTTAGAGCCGAAAAATCCCACAATGAGTTTTGAAGGTACTGATGAGGATTCGAACCCGCATCCTTTAAGTGGTTTTCCGTTGCACTAACCACTACACCACAGCGACTAGTTATCCACCGGTTTATTTGTTCGTTTGTTTATGTGTTCATTCGTTCTTTTATTGTTTGCTTTATTTGTTTATGTGTTCGTTTATTCTAAGTTTTCGTTTACTCTAATTGTCCTATCCCAGATCTTTGTGGACGCGTTAGGGTTATATGCTGGCTTATGGATTATGTTTCTCATGATGTTTTCGCTGTAAAGTGAAAACAGATCTGGTGACAAAACACAACCCTGTCTGACTTCTCTTTTGATATTTTGGAAAAGCGTGGAGGGAAAATGATAAACAACATTCGATACGCAGATGACACCGTGCTAATTGCAGAAAGTGAAAGAGACTTACAAAACCTTGTGAATATACTAGAAATAGAAAGCAAAGGTAAGGGGTTGGAACTAAACAGCAGGAAGACTAAGTCATGGTGATCAGTAAAAAACATGAAATCCCCTCATGCAAAATAACAGCAAATGGCACAACCTTGACACAGGTTGATAAAGTCAAATACCTGGGAACGATCATTTCATCAGACGGCATATGCACTTCAGAAATAGCCGGCAGAATCGGCCAAGCCAAAACAGCATTCAAGAAGATGACAAGCATTCTTACCAACAAATGCCTGTCAATTAACATCAGGAAGAGAGTTCTTATATGTTATATACAACCAATCTGTTGTACGGATGCGAGGCATGGACAGTCGGCAGGCGGGGCCAGAACAGGATTGAGGCAGCCGAGATGTGGTTTCTAAGAAGAATGTTGAGAGTTCCATGGACAGCAAAGAAAACAAACGAGACAGTCTTTGATGGAGGCAGACACAAGTAGATCACTCATAAGGAAGATTAGGAAAAGACAGGCAACATTTATAGGCCATTTTTGAGGAAGGGGATTTGGAGCACCTGGTCACAACGGGAAAGCTGGAGGGAAGAGAGCACCGGGTAGACCCAGGAGAAAATGCTGGACGGACTTGCAGAGTGCTGGGGACGAGGAGGGTGGGGGATATGCTCGGGGCAACGAGAGATAGAGACAGATGGAAGTCCATGATCGCCAACGCCATGCGGCAGGGCACCTGATGATGATGATGATGGATTATGTCATGATTATTGGATCTTTCTCCATCACAGGACACATGTGGCCTTTTTAGTGTCTATAGAAATTGTCCTGACCGCGAAACGCTTAAAGATTAAAACTTAAAACTGAATTTGAAAATATATATTTTCAACTGTTGTTTTCAGAGAGAAATCGCCGAGCAGTTTGCCCATGTCATGTTACAAAGAGACCGATGGTACGAAACAGGACCTTCGGCCCAAGTTCTATGTAAGAGTTTGTGTTTGTGTTAATTAAAGGTATAAAGTAATTGTATAAAGGTTGTGTTTGTGTTAAAGGTATAAAGTAATTGTATAAAGGCTGTGTTTGTATTAAAGGTATAAAGTAATTGTATAAAGGCTGTGTTTGTGTTAAAGGTATAAAGTAATTGTATAAAGGCTGTGTTTGTATTAAAGGTATAAAGTAATTGTATAAAGGTTGTGTTTGTATTAAAGGTATAAAGTAATTGTATAAAGGTTGTGTTTGTGTTAAAGGTATAAAGTAATTGTATAAAGGCTGTGTTTGTGTTAAAGGTATAAAGTAATTGTATAAAGGCTGTGTTTGTATTAAAGGTATAAAGTAATTGTATAAAGGTTGTGTTTGTGTTAAAGGTATAAAGTAATTGTATAAAGGTTGTGTTTGTGTTAAAGGTATAAAGTAATTGTATAAAGGCTGTGTTTGTGTTAAAGGTATAAAGTAATTGTATAAAGGCTGTGTTTGTGTTAAAGGTATAAAGTAATTGTATAAAGGATGTGTTATTAAAGGTATTAAAGTAATTGTATAAGGTTGTGTTTGTGTTAAATGGTATAAGTATTGTTATAAAGGCGTGTTGTGTTAAAGGTATCAAGTAATTGTATAAAGCTGTGTTTGTATTAAAAGGTATAAAGTAATTGTATAAAGGTTGTGTTTGTGTTAAAGTATAAAGTAATTGTATAAAGGCTGTGTTTGTGTTAAAGGTATAAAGTAATTGTATAAAGGCTGTGTTTGTATTAAATGTATAAAGTAATTGTATAAAGGCTGTATTTGTATTAAAGGTATAAAGTAATTGTATAAAGGTTGTGTTTGTGTTAAAGGTATAAAGTAATTGTATAAAGGTTGTGTTTGTGTTAAAGGTATAAAGTAATTGTATAAAGGTTGTGTTTGTATTAAAGGTATAAAGTAATTGTATAAAGGCTGTGTTTTATTAAAGTATAAAGTAATTGTATAAAGGTTGTGTTTGTGTTAAAGGTATAAAGTAATTGTATAAAGGCTGTGTTTTTATTAAGGTATAAAGTAATTGTGTAAAGGTTGTGTTTGTATTAAAGGTATAAAGTAATTGTATAAAGGTGTGTTTGTATTAAAGGTATAAAGTAATTGTATAAAGGCTGTGTTTGTATTAAAGGTATAAAGTAATTGTATAAAGGCTGTGTTTGTATTAAAGGTATAAAGTAATTGTATAAAGGCTGTGTTTGTATTAAAGGTATAAAGTAATTGTATAAAGGATTGTGTTTGTATTAAAGTATAAAAGTAATTGTATAAAGGTGTGTTTGTATTAAAGGTATAAAGTAATTGTATAAAGGTGTGTTTGTGTTAAAGGTATAAAGTAATTGTATAAAGGTTGTGTTTGTGTTAAAGGTATAAAGTAATTGTATAAAGGTGTGTTTGTGTTAAAGGTATAAAGTAATTGTATAAAGGCTGTGTTTGTGTTAAAGGTATAAAGTAAATTGTATAAAGGTGTGTTTGTGTTAAAGGTATAAAGTAATTGTATAAAGGCTGTGTTTGTGTTAAAGTATAAAGTAATTGTATAAAGGTGTGTTTGTATTAAAGGTATAAAGTAATTGTAAAGGCTGTGTTTGTGTTTAAAGGTATAAAGTAATTGTATAAAGGCTGTGTTTGTGTTAAAGGTAATAAAGTAATTGTATAAAGCTTTGTTTGTATTAAGGTTTTAAATAATTGTAAAGGTGTGTTTGTGTTAATGGTTAAAGTATTGTTAAAAGCTGTGTTGTGTTAAAGGTATAAGTAATGTATAAAGGTTGTGTTTGTATTAAGTATAAGTAATTGTGTAAAGGTGTGTTTGTATTAAAGGTATAAAGTAATTGTGTAAAGGTTGTGTTGTATTAGGGATAAATATTGTGTAAGATGTGTTTGTGTGTTAAAGGTATAGTAATTGTGTAAGGTTGTTTTGTATTAAGTATAAAGTAATGTGTAAGGTTGTGTTTGTATAAAGGTATAGTATTGTAAGTGTTTTGTACTCGTATGTGAAACGTGCTGCGTTTGAAAATCATATTTAGTTATGCTTTTATTTCTGAAAAACATATGAAGGTGTAAATTTGTATGCTTTTTTCTGCAAACAATGAAGGGTGTAATGTTCGTGATTTTTAAGATTGGTAGCGTCTTAGATCCAGACTTGTTTCATGTGTTGTTGGTCAGTGTACATTTGTCATGTTTATATAATGTAATGGGCTTTAACTGATAGTAATATTTTCTTTTATTAAATCATGAATTTGTGTGTAAGACGTTGATGTGTACAAGAGAATTGTTACACAAAATAGTTTATAGACGTAGACACATTGTTTAGTTTCAGGACAATAAACGTTTGTGTTTTTTTTTACTACACAAACAGTAAAATTAGGCCTATGAATTAGTCACTTATACCAACTTTTTCTTGTTGTTAAAATTGTCGAAGCTTTAAAGCCTATCTTTGACAAGTCCTTATATCAGCTTTTATTTGTTTTGATTCCCTGGGTCATAAAAGTGGAGAAGAAACTTCACGTGGCGTAATTATCATGTCTATTTATTGATTTATTTTGTTACTGAATGTCATCCCTCGTGGAGATCCCGGGGGCTTGTTCAGTACAAGTAGTATCCCCACCTTCTGGAAATTCTGTGCGAGATATTTCCTCTTGTCTGCCACTCTCTTTGTTCCTGAATTGCTCCTTTGCTTTCTGTCATTTCTTCCTATCATTTTCTGCTTTGCTGGTCCAGTTACCTGTATGTGTTCGATAAAATCCACGTACTTTCTCTTAGGGTTGATAATTGGATACATGTATTAAATGCAGTTTTTCTGGCTCCAGGGAAATGAGATATGTGTAATCAATTTTAGGTAATTTAGGCCCGTTTTTATATGTTTTGGTGCCCTTAGTTATGCTTAAATTTCTATTCAGGATGTTTTTTTTAATCCCCTGTGCGATAAATTGGACAGGACATCTCCTTATTTTATGTGAGCGAATGCGTTGATATGTGTACTTAGTCTTTTCATTTTTTTCTGTCAAGTATTGTATATGTTTACAAATGGTTGTAGCCCTGATGTGGCTGTACGCATTCGGCTGGGTTTTAAACAAAAATAACAGTAACAATAACTGAAATGTCATTCCCCAGGTTACATTACCTCATTTTGAGTAATATCCCCAATCTAGGTAATAAAGTAATACCAAAGGAAATGAGAGGGAAGCAGGGAGAATTTTAAATACCAACTAAGTAACATAACTCTTGAGAGTCACGGAGTTATCTCCCATGTAGAATTTCTCAAACCCAACACAGTTTGCGCTACCCATTCAGCTAGCATAGACGCAGCCACAAAGCATAAAGTGCTAAGCTCAGAACATTCCTTAAAAAAGGAATGCCCAAGTTACCCATATACCCTGCAACTACGCTACACACAACCACGATGGTGGAGAGAAATTCATACAATATATTGGTCTTATGTTCAAGATTGACACAGTCTTTTATTCTTGAACTGACCAAACACACACACATAGACAAGACAGAACATATACAGGGTTGCTTCCAAGGCATATATGTATTACCAAAGGAAATATTTATGCTTTGTGGCTGCGTCTATGCTAGCTGAATGGGTAGCGCAAACTGTGTTGGGTTTGAGAAATTCTACATGGGAGATAACTTCGTGACTCTCAAGAGTTATGTTACTTAGTTGATAGGTAATAAGGTGTTATTATGGTCTCCATAAATCAGGTAGGTACTTATTGCCGTGTGCTTTCAGACGCAGCGGCCGGTGCTTCCGACGATTTTGCCCGTGGAGGAGTGGGCGTAAAGTACGCCTTTACAATAGAGTTGTCTCCTTCAGATTCCAGCCGTTATGGCTTCCTGCTGCCGCCCCGCCAGATTGCTGGGTGAGTTCTATTAGTACAGACAGGTAGTTACAGAGACAAGAAACGAGAAAGCTTACGCAAACTTCTATGAAGGTGCCAAATACACACAGATATGCACAAATCATCATCATCATCATCATCATCATATGTCCTGCTGCATGGTGTTGGTGATCATGGCCTTCCATATGCACCTATCCCTTGTTGCCACAAGAACGTCTTCCACCCTGTCTGTCCTCAGCCACCCTACAAGCCCGTCCAGTATTTTCTCCCTGGGTCTACTTGGTGTTCTCTTTCCCTCCAGCTTTCCTGTAGTGATCAAGCACTTTAATTCCCCTTTCCTCATAAAATGACATATGAATGTTGCCTGTCTTTTCCTAATCTTCCTTATGAATGATCTTCTGGTGTCTGCCTCCATCAAGACTGTCTCGTTTGTTTTCTTCGCTGTCCATGGAACTCTAAAACATTCTTCTTAGAAGCCACACATTTCGGCTGCTTCAATCTTGTTCTGGCTTTACGTGTTGACTGTCCACGCCTCACAACCGTATAACATTATCGGTACTATGTAACATTCAAGAATTCTCTTTCTGATGTTAACTGATAGGCATTTGTTGGTAAAAATGCCTTTCATCTTCTTGAATGCTGTTTTGGCTTAGCCGATTCTGCTGGCTATTTCTGATGTGCATCTGCCGTCTGGTGAGATGGTCGTTCCCGGATACTTAAACTTATCAACAGTATCGGTTCTATATAACATTCAAGAACTCTCTTCCTGATGTTAATTGATAAGCATTTCTGGTAAGAAATGCACACAAATATAAACACACAAAAGTGCATAAGAATCTTCACCTGCACACATATACACTTGACTTTAAACAGGGGCAAGGTGGGATCTGCAAATGGATTTTTTTTAGGGACAGGTAAATAAAATGTGAACACGAAAAAAGAATCAGAACGCGTATTTAATACAACCAGACAAGACGGGCACAAATTTTCGGCCAACTGGCCTTTGTCAAGCGTAAGATCACAAACACACACCAGATACAAAAATTAGGAGCAGCAGGGAAGTTTCAACATTTTTCTCCTAATTTTTGTATCTGGTGTTTGTTTGTGTTGGTTTGTTTTTTTTTTTTGGGGGGGGGGTGTGATCTTACGCTTGACAAAGGCCAGTTGGCCGAAAATTTGCGTCTGTCTTGTCTGGTTGTAATGAATACGCGTTGTCATTCTTTTTTCGTTTTTTTTTTTTTCTTCTGGTTCCTGTTTTGCTTGAACGCGGGCAGTCACACTTGCCTTGGATTTTTGGAAATGTGAACAGCCCCGGAAGAACCTTGTACAGTGGGGAAAATGGGAGGTAACTGTGGTTCAACTGTTGTAGAGTAAACAGAAAACACGATTCGGATCGTATTGGGGGACAAGGTGTGTCCGTGACAGCCTCCGACAGTTGGAGAGGTCATCTCCCTGATCAACTACCCCCGCCTCAATCTGGGCAGCCTCCACTCGTACATTAACCCTTTGACTCCCGCACCGGATCCATCAACTGCAAATACTTGACCCTTTGATTTCCTTACCTTATCCACCAGCTTTTGTTTGACACAGGTGGATAAGTTTAAATACCTGGGAACGATCATTTCACCAGACGGCAATGAACATCAGAAATAGCCGGCAGAATCGGTCAAGCTAAAACAGCATTCAAGAAGATGACAAGCATTCTTACCAACAAATGCCTGTCAATTAACATCAGGAAGAGAGTTCTTGAATGTTATATAGAAGCAATACTGCTGTACGGATGCGAGGCGTGGACAGTCACCAAACAAAGCCAGAGCAAGATTGAGGCAGACGAGATGTGGTTTCTAAGAAGAATGTTAAGAGTTCCATGGACAGCAAAGAAAACAAACGAGGCAGTATTGATGGAGGCAGACACAAGTAGATCATTCATAAAGAAGAATAGGAAAAGACAGGCAACATTTATAGGCCATTTTTATGAGGAAAGGGGAATTGGAGCACCTGGTCACAACAGAAAGCTGGAGGGAAAGAGAGCACCGGGTGGACCCAGGGAGAAAATGCTGGACGGACTTGCAGAGTGGCTGAAGACGAGGAGGGTTGAAGAGATGCTTGGGGCAACAAGAGATAGAGACTGATCGCCTTGCCATGCGGCAGGGCACCTGATGATGATGATGATGATCCACCAACTTCCTGCAAGAATCTGGTGGATAGGGTGAGGTAATCAAAGGGTTATGGTTTTGCTTTGCTAGCAAGGTTGACAATGCAGCATGCTGGTGGACAGGGTGCGAGAGTCAAAGGGTTAAGGTGCTGATCCGCCACTGTCTGCTGCTTGCTTTAGTGAGTGCTTGAAGCCTAGAAATGATTGAAGAGTGGACAGTTATCACTGAACCGACATATGAATTATACCCTAGATAACCTAGATACTCCAAAAAGGCAGCCAGAGAGAGAGAGACAGAGACAGAGAGACAGAGAGAGACAGAGACAGAGAGACAGAGACAGAGAGAGAAAGAGAGAGAGACAGAGACAGAGAGAGAACGGTTGTTGTTGTTTTTATTTGCGAGGGTATGCTTTAGTGAGTGCATGAAGCCTAGAAATGATCAAAGAGTGGACAGTTATCACTGAATTGGCATACTGCATAAAGTAGAGAAAAAGCCACTAGTCATGCGACAGCCACTTGGAGTGTTGGAGTGTCAGTGTGTGTGTGTGTGTGTGTGTGTGTGTGTGTGTGTGTGTGTGTGTGTGTGTTGTGTGTGTGTGTGTGTGTGAACTATACCCTAGATAACATAGATACTCCAACAAGGCAATCAGAGAGAGAGACAGACAGACAGAGACAGAGACAGAGAGACAGAGCGAGAGCCAGAGAGAGAGAGAGAGAGAGAGTTTCAGTTTCAGGTTCAGTTTCAGTTTCTCAAGACGACGCCTCTGCGCTCGAAACGAATTCCAGAGAGAGGGAGAGACAGACAGACAGACAGACAGACAAACAGAGACAGAGAGACAAAGAGTCAGACAGACAGACAGACATACAGAGAGAGAGAGAGAGAAGTATATCACACTCACACGCACGCACACACACACACACACACACACACACACACACAGACCAACACACACACACACACACACACACACACACACACACACACACACACACACAAGCAGACCAACAAACACACACACACACGCGCACATACACACTCACAAACACACAATACGCAAAATAATCATGCTTTTTCCTAAATGATGTTAGTGACTATATAATAAGAGCAGTTTTACAATTATGTGTGTCTTACAGCGTGGTGGATGACCACTGGCCGGCCTTCAAGACCATCGCAATGACCATCTGGGACAGGCTGAGCGAAACCAACCACCACCACCACCACACCGTCCACAACCCCAACCCCACCACAGCTGACGGCAACCCGAACAATAACGGCCATAATACGCCAGGCATGGGACATAACTCTGACGACGGATTAACGGACGTGACGATTGACGGTCACACGTTCCGCCTCAATCTGAGTGATCCCGCGGTAGCGCAGTGGATGGACTACTATAGGGACTTGCTGCGTTTCCGGAGTCGCTTTGGGTGGAAAATAAGGAGATGAAGGTTTTGAACACGGTGTTCACGAAAGAAAAAAATGTACATTTGTTGTGCTGCTCAGAGTGCTCTTAAACTCTCGCAATTCCACGATACAAGAAAATAAATGAAAACTGCATGGAACATAAATATTCACTGTTTTTACCCATTAATGTCATGCACACTCTCTTGAATGTTATATAGAACCGATAATGTTATACGGATTTGAGGCGTGGACAGTCAACACGCAAAGCCAGAACAAGACTGAGGCAGCTGAAATGTGGTTTTCTAAGAAGAATGTCGAGAGTTCCATGGATAGCAAAGAAAACTAACGAGACAGTTTTGATGGAGGCAGACACAAGAAGATCATTGATAAGGAAAATTAGGGAAAGACAATCAACATTTATAGGCCATTTTATAAAGAAAAGGGGAATTGGAGCACCTGGTTACAACAGAAAAGCTGCAAGGAAAGAGATCACCGGTAGACCCAGGGAGAAAATATTGGACGGACTTGCAGGGTGGCTGAAGATAGAAAGGGTGGAAGATGTACCTGTAGCTACAAGGGATAGATGCGTATTTGAGGGCCATGATCGCCAACGCCATGCAGCTGGTCAAGTGATGATGATGATGATGATGATGATGATGATGATGATGATGATGATGATGATGATGATGATGATGATGATGACGATACACTCTCAATAACATCCATATACAACATACAGCAAGAAGCATTGAAACAGGGT
>JAPXFY010000020.1:54889263-54896763 GCA_030674185.1 Monoplex corrugatus
AAACATAACTGAACATGGACAGCAAAAAACAAAAAAACAAACGAGACAGTCTTGATGGAGGCAGATACAAGTAGATCACTCATAAGGAAGATCAGGAAAAGACAGGCAACATTTATAGGCCATTTTAAAGGAAGAGGGATTTGGAGCACCTGGTCACAACGGGAAAGCTGGAGGGAAAGAGAGCACCGGGTAGACCCAGGGAGAAAATGCCAGACGGACTTGTGGAGTGGCTGAAGATGAGAAGGGTGGGGGAGATGCTTGGGGCAACAAGAGAAAAAGACAGATGGAAGTCCATGATCGCCAACGCCATGCGGCAAGGCACCTGATGATGATGATGATGATAATTGAACACAAATTCAAGCATAAGTAAGGACACTAAAACATGTATAAAAACGGGCCTAAATTACCTAAAATTGCCTCCGCACATCTCATTTCCCTAGAGCCAAAAATTACACTTAATACATGTACCCAAATATCAGTCTTAAGAGAAAATGTTAAGACTTTATTGAACACATACAGGTGAATGGACCAGCAAGGTAGAAAATGACAGGAAGAAATTACAGAAAACACAGGAGCAAGGCAGACTCAAAGAGATTGACAGAAAAGAGGAAATTTCACTGATGTTGCATTCTACTGTCGTCAAGCAATGCTGAAGCTACCTCTCAAATCCATAGTGGAGGAATACAAAGTTGGAAAAGCAAGACTGCTGAGCATGCTGGAGGAATCGGAAGACAATATCGTGAGATCAGTTCATCCAAAGCTGAGAACTGGCAGAAAGTGGAAAGTCCAAGAGGCTGTAAACAATGCCAAGAGAAACCTCAGCATCAAAGAAATAATTATTGGACACACGCAAACCAACAGACAGGGACTGGGAGCAACAAAAATGCAGTGGTGGTCCAAAGCCAAAGGGAAGGAAAAAAAGACATGATCATACAGGAGTTGAAGGAAGAAGAAGATGTCAAAAGAGTGCAGAAGGCAGTCCAGCAAGGTCAACAGGGGCAATGGACAACATGGGACAGTGCACTCCAAAGAAGTCTCAGCTGGAACGATATGTGGCACATGGCTCCTCTAAGGATAAGCTTCCTCCTCAGATCTGTATATGACCTGCTCCCCTCGAATGCAAACTTAGTGAAATGGGGGAAATCAGACGACCCAGCATGTCCGCTCTGTCAGAAGAAACAAACAGTGGAACATGTCCTAAGCTCTTGCAAAGTAGCGCTAGCCCAAGGAAGGTATACATGGAGGCACAACCAAGTTCTGAAAGTGATCACAGACGTGGTTAGCGAAAAAACCATGACCCCAAACGCACCAATTGCTATGACAACGTTCTACAAAGCAGGAGGGAAACAGGTCTGGCCCGAAAGTGCTATGACAACCAGCACATTGCCAAAGGGTCTTCTGGATGGAGCAGTCGACTGGGAGTGTACAGCAGACCTCCCAGAGTGGAGAAATTACCCAGATGTCATCAGCAAGACAGGCATGAGACCAGACATCGCTCTCCACTCTGACTCCTCGAAACAAGTGATTCTGATAGAACTCACTGTGCCATACGAAAGCAGAATGGAAGAAGCACATATCTACAAGACCGAAAAATACGCCGGTCTTGCCAGCACCCTGAAGAAAGCAGGTCTGCGGGTCAAAATCTTCGCCATAGAGGTCGGGGCAAGAGGGTTTGTGGGCACCTCCGCTTATGATCTCATGAAACAACTCGCCATTTCTGGGAAGAAGAGGACTAGAGCCCTTAAAGCGATGGCAGAGGCAGCAGAAAGGAGCTCAAGCTGGATCTGGGCAAGGAGGAACCAAAAGTGAACTTCATAAGGATTAAATTCCCTACAGATGATGTGTGCCCCGTTAGCACATTGGTAAAACCGCGTACCGCAGTTCTGAAGCGCAGAATCGCCCAGGTTCGCTCCCCGGCGTGGAAAAAAAAAAAATAGACAACAGCAGAAGGGCATCCAGGAGTCATGACCTGGATGTGGCCCGGCCCCCCGAGAGTGTAAGGAATTCAGGGCCGAAACACTTGTCTAAAGGGGGTTACTTCTCTGAAGACCTTCTGTTGTCTAGCTCTCCCTAGAGTTTCTTTCTACCTGCACATGGTCAATCCATTGACTTCCGGGAATAGTTCGGAGGACATTCGGGAAAGACCGAAGGACACTGGGAAAGACTAGATCTGCGGGCTTTGTGGGTTGGCTTCCCACCTTGCCTTTGATAACATGCCACGAGTTCTTTAAATGAAAGATGCTCCCAGGATTCACCGAAAGGGGGAGAGAATGATGAATCCATCGGCACTGACTCCATCACGACTGGAAACGCACAACGGATCATGATTAATGACCAGATGGAATTTCCGTGTGCGTGTGGAAGGAGATTCACCACCAAACGCGGCATGAAGATCCACAGGACAAAAATGGGCTGTTTGAAGACACATACGAACCAGCAGCAGCGCACTGCGATAGCAGGTGAGACGTTGGATGACCAAGGCCAGGATTTAAACCATAGTGCCAAGGACATCCACGCTGACGGTTCTGATGCGGATTTTGCACAAGCTCTTAACGCCAAACGTGGAAAACTCAATTTGCCGCCTGCCGGTGCAAAAGAACAATGGGAGAAATTAGATGAGGAACTTGTCCTTAAGCTGAATGCGCTAATAGGGAACAGTACGCTGGAACACAAACTTGACACATACGGAGACATCATATACTCTATCTGCAGGGACACTTATGGAGTGAAGCAGCCAAAGACAAAAACGCCTCCCCAGAAATCCAGAAGACAGCAACAGATGGAGAGCATCCGGAGGGAGAAAAGGAAGCTTAAAAAGCGAATGAAAACTGCCTCAGAATTCGAGAAGCAAGGGCTCCTGGAACTCTGGAAAGATCTGAAGGCCAAACACAATGCTCTCAGCAAAGTGGAATCAGCAAGGCGAAGAAAGAGCAAAAAGAAGAAGACTCAAGATCGTTTCTTCAAAGATCCCTTTGACTTTGCAAGAAAGCTGTTTGAACAACCCAAATCAGGGACTCTCACAGTGGGCAAGGAAACCCTAGAGCAGCATCTCAGGGAAACATATTCCGATTCTCAGCGCGAGGCACCACTTGAAATCCAGAATCTGGTTTGGCCTGCAGCGCCAGAAGGAAAATTCAATAACAAACCACCAACACTGGATGAAGTGAAGAACGTAGTAAAGAAAGCCAGAGCCAAGTCAGCACCTGGACCAAACGGAATACCATACCTGCTCTACAAGAAATGCCCAAAAGTGCTCGAGTGGCTCCACAAGATGATTCGATCAGCATGGAGGAACCAGAAGATCAGCGACCAATGGATGAGAGCTGAAGGAGTGTACATTCCGAAGGAGCAGAACTCCAGCAGCATCAATCAGTTCAGGCCAATATCACTTCTGAACGTTGAGGGGAAAATCTTCTTCTCTGTTATGGCAGCAAGATTGACAAAATACCTGACTGAAAACAAGTATCTGGATATGTCAGTCCAAAAGGGAGGCATACCAGGAATGCCTGGATGCTTGGAACATGCCACGTTGATTTGGGATGCCATCCAAAAAGCAAGAACAGAGAAGAGAGACATTGACGTAGTTTGGCTTGATCTGGCGAATGCATATGGATCAGTTCCACACGATATGATCCAGCTGGCGCTTGAAATGTATCACATCCAGAAAACATCCGAACAATGCTGAGGAAGTATTTCCAAGGGTTCTCAATGCGGTTCTCTACCAAAGAATACACCACGGACTGGATAGACCTAGAGGTGGGCATTGCAATGGGCTGTGCAATCTCCCCCATACTGTTCGTGTTGGCAATGGAAGTCATCTTGAAAGCTGCAATGAAGAGTTCAGGTCCAGTGAATCTGGGAGATGGATACCAGATGCCTCCTCTGAAAGCTTTCATGGATGACACAACAGTCTTGTCCACGGATGAGGAAGAGACACACCAAATCGTAAAGCAGCTGGATGAGCTGGTGGCCTCTTCAAGAATGAGGTTCAAACCTAAGAAATCCCGAAGTCTCTCACTGCGAAAAGGAAAAGTGGCAGATTCAGTCAAATTCATGGTAGCCAACCAAGCCATCCCCACTGTCACAGAAGAGCCAGTAAAAAGTCTCGGAAGATGGTATGATGACTCCCTGAAAGACACACAAAGGGGATGTGAAACCAAGCAAACAGCAGAAGAAGGCCTGAAGAAAATAGATAACTGCGGACTGCCAGGCAAATACAAAGTCTGGTGTCTACAGTTCATGCTGATACCAAAGCTGCTGTGGCCACTGCTAATCTATGACATTTGCACCAGCACAGTCGAAGCAATGGAAGCCAAAATCAACAAATACACAAGAAAATGGCTCGGTGTCCCACCTGGTCTCACTGATGTTGCATTCTACTGTCGTCAAGCAATGCTGAAGCTACCTCTCAAATCCATAGTGGCGGAATACAAAGTTGGAAAAGCAAGACTGCTGAGCATGCTGGAGGAATCGGAAGACAATATCGTGAGATCAGTTCATCCAAAGCTGAGAACTGGCAGAAAGTGGAAAGTCCAAGAGGCTGTAAACAATGCCAAGAGAAACCTCAGCATCAAAGAAATAATTATTGGACACACGCAAACCAACAGACAGGGACTGGGAGCAACAAAAATGCAGTGGTGGTCCAAAGCCAAAGGGAAGGAAAAAAGAGACATGATCATACAGGAGTTGAAGGAAGAAGAAGATGTCAAAAGAGTGCAGAAGGCAGTCCAGCAAGGTCAACAGGGGCAATGGACAACATGGGACAGTGCACTCCAAAGAAGTCTCAGCTGGAACGATATGTGGCACATGGCTCCTCTAAGGATAAGCTTCCTCCTCAGATCTGTATATGACCTGCTCCCCTCGAATGCAAACTTAGTGAAATGGGGGAAATCAGACGACCCAGCATGTCCGCTCTGTCAGAAGAAACAAACAGTGGAACATGTCCTAAGCTCTTGCAAAGTAGCGCTAGCCCAAGGAAGGTATACATGGAGGCACAACCAAGTTCTGAAAGTGATCACAGACGTGGTTAGTGAAAAAACCATGACCCCAAACGCACCAATTGCTATGACAACGTTCTACAAAGCAGGAGGGAAACAGGTCTGGCCCGAAAGTGCTATGACAACCAGCACATTGCCAAAGGGTCTTCTGGATGGAGCAGTCGACTGGGAGTGTACAGCAGACCTCCCAGAGTGGAGAAATTACCCAGATGTCATCAGCAAGACAGGCATGAGACCAGACATCGCTCTCCACTCTGACTCCTCGAAACAAGTGATTCTGATAGAACTCACTGTGCCATACGAAAGCAGAATGGAAGAAGCACATATCTACAAGACCGAAAAATACGCCGGTCTTGCCAGCACTCTGAAGAAAGCAGGTCTGCGGGTCAAAATCTTCGCCATAGAGGTCGGGGCAAGAGGGTTTGTGGGCACCTCCGCTTATGATCTCATGAAACAACTCGCCATTTCTGGGAAGAAGAGGACTAGAGCCCTTAAAGCGATGGCAGAGGCAGCAGAAAGGAGCTCAAGCTGGATCTGGGCAAGGAGGAACCAAAAGTGAACTTCATAAGGATTAAATTCCCTACAGATGACGTGTGCCCCCTTAGCACATTGGTAAAACCGCGTACCGCAGTTCTGAAGCGCAGAATCGCCCAGGTTCGCTCCCCGGCGTGGGAAAAAAAAAATAGACAACAGCAGAAGGGCATCCAGGAGTCATGACCTGGATGTGGCCCGGCCCCCAGAGAGTGTAAGGAATTCAGGGCCGAAACACTTGTCTAAAGGGGGTTACTTCTCTGAAGACCTTCTGTTGTCTAGCTCTCCCTAGAGTTTCTTTCTACCAGAAGGTGGGGACAATGTTTACACTGAAAGAGCCCCCGCGTTTCCACAGAGGGGTGTGGTATGGCAGAATTACCGGTTAGCATTTCTAAGAATAAGAAGCACATGTTTTAATAATTGTTCATTGTCTACAGGTACTCACTTATTCTGTCTCTGTGCTTGTTGCAATAAGTTCATGGCTTACAGTGCTGTTTGACTTAAACCGTGTATCATCATCATCATTTGTATCGTCCTCGAAACAGTCATTATTTTTTTCCCGTCATCGTCATCCTTCTCACCACCGTTAACATCATCTTCGTCATCTTACAAGTGTTAAATTAATTTACTTAACCCTTTGACTCTTGCACCCTATCCACCAAGTGCAGAAACTTAACCCTTTGATTCCCTCACCCTATCCGCCAGCTTCCTGCAGGAAACTGGTGGATAGGGTGGGGGGAGTCAAAGGGTTAAGTTTTTGCTTTGGTAGAATGGTTGACATTGCAGGATGCTGGTAGACAGGGTACAGGAGTGAAAGGGTTAATGTCCATTTTACCGTTGGTGGGTAGGGCAGCAACGTAGACCCACCACTCCTGTTTGTTCTGTGTCAGCTGTCAGTATGGTATCAAAGCGTTCAGGGCTGGCGTATTTTACGTCACTGAGAGATTTTTTTTTTTATGTTCGATCATCATCATTATTGTCATCGTCGTTGTCGTCATAATCTGCATCACTAAAATGTTTAGTTGTTTTCTTTTTAAGTGATATGGCTTGACTGTTTGCTATGCAAATTAAATCATCATCATCTCGTTGTCGTCATCATCATCATCGTCGTCGTCATTATATCATCATCATCATCATCGTCGTCGTCGTCGTCTTCATCATCATCATCACTGTTGTCGTTGTTGTTGTTGTTGTTGCTGTTGTTGTTGTTGTTGTTGTTGTTATTATTATTATTGTTCTTGTTCTCGTTGTTATTATCGTCACTATCATGAACATTATCATTTTACTTATAATTAGTATCGTTATTATTCTTCTTACTATTACCATAATTATCTTACATCATCATCATCATTGCTATCATTATTATTACTATCATCGATATGTATGGTTCTCATTATTATCATTCCCGTCATCATCTTCGTATATTTTTCATTTCTATTATCATTATTAGTAGCATCATCATCATCAATATTATCATCAGCTTTAGTAGAAATATCATCATTATCATCATCTCTATCATCATCATCATTATCAACATAATCATCCATCATCATAATCATCATCATTATACCGATAACTGTTATAAGAATTACAATTATTACCATCATTATTATTATCATCATATTGTTTTTGTTTGTTGTCGTCATTGTTTTGCTGTTGTTGCCGTCATCGTCGTCGTCGTCGTCGTCGTCGTCATCGTCGTCATAAGCATAACTCACACTGTAGAAGACGGCAGTGTATCTGTAGTCCTTAGGGGCATGTATGCTGTGTGCTTAGTAGGTTTCTTCAGGTTATCAATGTCACATGGAAACTTACGTTACAGAACTGGAACAAAATGGGACATCAATAAACACCGCTGGGGAGGTGTGCTCCAAGTCATAAAGTGAGGAGTGTTCTGAGCTTACTGTTTTTGTACTTTGTATCTGCTTCTATGCTAGCTGAATGGGTAGCGCAAACTGTGTTAGATTTAAGA
>JAPXFY010000020.1:54904263-54934263 GCA_030674185.1 Monoplex corrugatus
AAGAGAAAAATAAGCCCAGATTCAGAATCCTCGTTCATTTTTCTTCAAAAAACATACATATTTCTTTGTTGTATCTCTTATAGTTTTTGCACTAGAATTTTTTGTTGATTATTACCCTCGAATCCTCAAAATTCCATTGCAACAGGGAAGCACATATTTACATTTTTCCCTGGCACTGACTTAAATTAAATTAATTAAATAGTAATGATGATGTAATAGCACATGTGACGTTAGTGCATATGGAATTCATTCCCAGCACGGAGACGTCATCTTAGGAAACTGAAACTGAAACTGAAACCTAATTTTTTATTGTTGCTTTGCAATACTCAGACCTGAAACTTAAACTGGTCTCCTTCAATGTTTGTCACCAGATGTTTTGGGAGATTACTCCCTCGTGTCTTTATTCTGGTGTCCAGTGAAGTACAGTGTGACTGTTGTTATCGTGCTCCCTTCACATGATGTGTCCGATGCGATCTCCAGTGTGTGTTCATGATGATAGTATAGTGTCCATACTCTCTTAACTGCATCGGGCAAGTAGTTGTGCAACAGAACAACAACAACAACAACAACAGCAACAACAACAACAACAAGAAAAAGAAGATGATGGTGATGGTGATGATGATGATGGTGAGGAGGAGGAGGAGGATATTGATGATGATGATGATGATGATGAAGAAGAAGAAGAAGAAGAAGAAATTGAAAATATTCATTTTCCTCAGAAACATGTTCATAGAAAACGAGTGTTAAAGATATCCATGAGTTACCTAAGAAAAATGTTCAGTAGACAAAAAGGACCATTTTATTCAAAAATGAGAGTATTTGGAAAAGAGATTAAAGAAACTGCGAAGAAACCTGTAAATATCGGTCAGAATGATTCACTGCAAATGAACTTTGGCAGTTGTTTACTAGCTTCCTAATCATCGGGGTGAATAGAATGGTCATCTTTAGCTGACTAATGCTCAGCAATGCTCTACATTTCTATCAAACCAATTGTGTTCGGATATCTGAAGGTGGAGGCTGGATTGAGTGTACACCGTAACAACGGTGATGTAATGAATAACACGAAAACTGATAACAAGATAGCAACTGATTGATAACAACTGGACACAAACAAATAGTTCCCCGTTGAGAAAGGTCCTGGTAGCGTTTAGAATCTCATTTCATTCCATTTGACTTGGTTCAGTATGTAACTTAATCAGAAAATTAAAACAAACAAACGAAAAATAAATTTACAGTTGTCTCATAATATTAACATGGTAGTGGAATAAATGCCAGACAACCTGAAAAGGAACTTCTTCCGAGCAGCAATAGAGTCCGTTCTTACATATGGCTCAATCTCTTGGACCCTAACAACGACATTGGAGAAGAAGATTGATGAAGCATATACACGAATGCTGCGTGCAGCCCTGAACAAATCCTGGAGAAAACATCAACTAACAAAGAGTTATATGGTAAGATCCCACCAATCAGTAAATCAATACGTCAGCAAAGACTGCGCTTCGCGGGACACTGCTGGTGTAGCAAAGAAGAACTGGTGGGGGATGTTCTACTATGGAGACCCAGCCACGGCAAACAAAGACCAGGACGTCCAAAGAAGACCTTCATCGACCAACTGATGGATGATATGGGCTGTCAGTATGATGAACTACCTACTGCAATGTCTGACAGAGAAGGATGGAAGAAACGTGTCATGGATAGCCGAGCAAGCTCAACATGATGACGAGTGGAATAAGATGGTAGAGGCCACAACATTTCTAGGTCGCACCAGAGGTATAAGTTGACTCAAATCAGAAACAAAGTCATGATCTGGGATGACTTACGGACCGCCCCGGTCACGCCAGAGGTCGAAACTGGAAAAGAACTCCAAGAGGGAAGATTAGTCTACTGTGCTCATAGTAAACCTCACTCACAGATAGCGCATAGAAAGGAAGGAATCTTTTATTTGTGACCCATTTTCACGAAATGAGTCCTAACTCGCAGGCAGCGAAAAGCGTAGAGGCCCGGAAAAGGTGTGATGGGTCGATTTTGTCAATTTTTACTTTTCGTCAAAAATGGAATATCTAATCTTTAAATTACATGTACATGCACTCAGCACTTTATAATTCAATCGGAAAATGTATTTAAAATGCGTTTTAACCAGATAACGGCATGCTTTTTGTGTCAGAAAAAGGGATATATAAACTTAAATAACAAGACAATTACAGTAGATTTTCACACTAATTTTTGTGTGCTATTGTGGCATGATGTGTTTTACCATGGTACAAAATTTGGTAAAGATTGGTGAAGTACAAATACCTGTTGCCAAGGTAAAACTTCACCGAAGTGGTGAAAATTTTAAAACTTGATTTTCTCAAAATAGCCGTTTGCTATGTTACACATTTCAAACACCCATAACTTCCTTATTTTTAGGAGTAGAATAATAAATTTCATATGAAAAGAAAGTTGATAATGTGGACATTTTGAAAATCATAACATCCTAAAATCTGTTATTTTCACCTAAGGACTCATTTTGTTAAAACGGGTCACATTTAATGTCTGTTCACAATAATGAATATAGCATATAGGTAAGACACAGAGATACGCATGTCATTTACATGTAACCAAGATTGTTCCAGTTCTACGCTTGAAACAATACTAGTGTAAAAAACTTATAGAATAGGTAAAACATAGTCTAGGTAGGACTTCCTGACCTGTACAGCTCATGGGTTTATGTACAGGCTTGGGCCATGGTCACCATACACATGGCATCTGTGACGTTAGTGCATACGGAAATCGTTCCGGGCGCGGAGACGTCGTCTTAAGAAACTGACACTGAAATTCAACATTTCTAGGGGTTGGCATTATGAAGGTGGTGCCCATTTTTCTTTTTCGTTGCTTTATCATTCCCAAAGTCTGAACAGTCAGGCACCCATTTATAACTGGGTCATATTTCTTAATGGATCAAGTTCCTAAACAATAAATGCGATTATACGTCCTGCTTCTAATCGTCCACCATCACGTCCTTGTACCAATAATCCTTAATCACAACATACGTGTAAGAAAATTAAATGGGATACACAACCAAATAAATTTAATGACAAGATTATGTCGTGTCTTCACCATCGCATGGCCTTCATGACGTCGGGGCATACAGAATTTATTCCAACGTAGAGATGTTATCTTGAGAAACTGAAACTAAAGCTAACAACCAGGAAGCATGATTAGCAACAGGTAGCATAGAAGACAGAAAACTTTGAACAGGAATGTATATGAAGATAATACTTTACACCTTGGGAGAGTCCATTTCACGGACGTACATCACCCAAGTTCGCTAGCTGGGGCAAGTAACATAGAAAACATATCGACCTGGTAATCAGTAAAATACAAGAAATCCCATCATAAAAAAATAACAGCAAATGCACAACATGGAGACAATGTTGATAAGTTTAAATATCTGGGAACTGTCATCTCACCAGACGGCAGATGCGCATTAGAAATAGCCAGCAGAATCGACAAAGCTAAAACACCATTCAAGAAAATGAAGAGTTCTTACCAACAAATGCCTTTCAATAGCATCAGGAAGAAAGTTCTTCGATGTTACATAGAACAGATACTGTTGTACTGATGTGAAGCGTGGACAGTCAACACGCAAAATCAGAACAAGATTGAGGCAGCTGAAATGTGGTTTCTAAGAAGAATTTTCGGCCAACTGGCCTTTGTCAAGCGTAAGATTACAAACGAACGAACACCAGATACAAACATTTTGAGCAAAAGACTGAAAATTTCTCAAAATTTTGTATCTGGTATTTGTTTGTAATCTTACGCTTGACAAAGGCCAGTTGTCCGAAAATTTGCGCCTGTCTTGTCTTGTTGTATTAAATACGCGTTCAATTCTTCTTTCGTGTTTTTTCTGGTTACTGTTTGCTTGAAGGGGGGCAGTCACACTTGTTTTGGATTTCTAAGAAGAATGTTAAGAGTTCCGTGGACAGCAAAGACAACAAACTAGACAGTCTTGAAGGAGGCAAACACAAAAAGAATATTGATGAAGAAGACTAGGAAAAAAGCAACATTTATAGGACAGTTTATGAAGCAAGAGAAATTAGATCACCTGGTCACAACAACAAAGGAGGGGGAAAGGAGACTAGGTAGACCCAGGGAGAAAATACTGGACGGACTTGTGCAGTGGATGAAGACAGAGAGGGTGGGAGAAGCACTTGCAGCGACAAGGGACATATGCGTATGGAGGGCCATGATCGCCAACGCCATGCGGCAGGGCATATGATGATGACGATGATTGCCCAATTCAAAGTGTAATTCATTCCTTTGTTAATTTTGCATTCTAAAAACCGAGACTGAGCATCTATGGTGTTTATTTGATGTCAGTGAGTGAGAGAGAGAGAAGAGAGAGAGATAGAGGGAGAGAGGAGGGAGAGAGAGAAAGAGAGAGAGGGTGGGGAGACCAATGAAACAGCCAGCAACATTCGACTGTACACCGTGTAACATCATCTTGTCATGGACCAATCAAATTCATTCACAGCTAGTATTAAATCTTTCACTCCCTTGCTCTTATCAACCAGCTTTCAACATTGTTAGCGACGACAGCAAAGCAAATCCTTTAACCCTTTCCCTGGTGGACAAGGGGAAGGCAGTCAAAGAGTTAAGGTGAGAAGAGACAAGGCCTTCATTCACTGCGTCCGATTGTGTGTCGATATATTGAAGCCGTTTCGAGCGATGCGATAGTGCTTCTAGCCGCAAAGTCAACGAAAGGTGAGCCCTCTGTTGCTGTATCTTATCACGTACATCAGTGTTAACATAAAACCGTTCAGCTTCATGATGACCTTCTGGGCGCGCTGGGTATCATACACAAACTTTAAGGCTACGGCACGAACCTTGTTTCATTTCCTGTTCTATCGTATAGAGGCTTTTGTAGTGTTAAGTGTTAACTTACATGGAAATACCCCAAGCGCGGAGACGACTTGAAAAATGAAACTGAAATATATCGGTGTCAGTTCTCCAACGCTGCCTCTTTCATGATGACATTCCCCGTAAATTGTACACTACCATGTGAGTTGGGGCTGGTGCCTTAGGTAGCCTATATCTGAAATTTACTTACTATCCCCATGGGGATGCCGGAGGCTCTTTCAGTGTAAATATATCCCCGCCTTCTGGAAAATTTGTGCTAGAAATTTCTTCTTTTCTGTCACTCTCTTTGTTTCTGACTTGTTCCTTTGCTTTCTGTCATTTCTATCTATCATTTTCTGCATTGCTGGTCCATTCACCTGTGTGTGTTCGAAAAAAGTCTTACGTACTTTCGCGTAGGAGTGATAATTGGGTACATGTATTAAGTGCATTTTGGGCTCTTGAGAATTGAGATGTGCGGAAGCAATTTTAGGTAATTTAGGCCCGTTTTTAGATATGTTTTGATGTCCTTAGTTATGTTTAATTTTGTATTCAGGTACGTTTTAAATCCCCTGTGCGATAAATTAGATGGAATGGTCAACGCTTGGGGCATGTCCTTAAATTATATGCTGGAATGCATTGATATGTGTGCTATTTTTTTCCTTTTTTTTCCCCTGTTAAAGTATTGTGTATGTTTTGAAATGGTTATAACCCTGATATGGTTGTACAGCAGTCGGCTGGGCTTTAGACAGCAATAACAATAACACTATCGTGCCGCCATACATGGTTTATACCCAGGCTTTCGGCATCTGCCGTGGTTTTGATGTTATTGTTAAAATGGATTCAATGGATTCTTAGCGGGTTTTTGTTGTTATTTGTCTTTGTTTGTTTGTGTGCACGCGCACGCGCGCGCACGCGCGTGTGTGTTTGTATGTGTGTGTGTGTCAGTGTGTATGTGTGTGTGGTGTGTCTGTGTATGTGTGTGTGTGTGTCTGTCTGTCTGTCTGTCTTTCTGTCTGTGTGTGTGTGTGTGTGTGTGTGTGTGTGTGTGTGTGTGTGTGTGTCTGTGTCTGTGTTGTGTCTGTGTCTGTGTGTGTGTGTTTGTGGAGGGGGGGGGGGGTGAAGTCACAATGGACTTTTTCCGCATGAAGTGCGAGTCTCTCTTCCCAGGAGAAAGTACGTCGCCACAACACAGCGCCATCCGTTTTTTTGTTTTTTTTCTTTTCTTTTTTCCCCAGTATGCTTTTGTAATTTAATTTGAAAGTAGATTTCTTTCTACGGACTTATCTCAGGAATGACTCTTTTGTCGTCATGAGATCTTTAACATGTACTAGGTGCACCCTGCATACCAGGCCTCAATGTATCGCCTTACCCGAACTGCAGCTTCCAGACCATCAGTGGAATCGAATTCGAGTACCCAGGAAAAAAAATCCCCGTAGGACCTAGTATCGAACTTGGGTTGCAGGAATTGTAAGCGTTTGCTTTATCCACTAAACCACACACACACACTACATGCTAAACAAGAAACACCACGAGGGTGCGGATGGGACCCGGAGCACCAATGCCTCGACACTCTCACTTATTTCATTGTACATATATATACATTCGTAATCCAAAACAAGATAGAATGTGACGTTAGTGCATGTAGAATTCGTTCCGAGCGCGGAGACGTCATCTTGAGAAACTGAACTGAAGCTGAAACTGGATGAGTTGTCACCAAAGGCCATGAGACCCATCTACCCAATGCAGCAGGTTGTACTGGGTTTTGTTTTTGTCAGTGGTAGGGAAACCCTGACCTGACATGATGGAACATGTTTGAAAGTGATGGACTGGTCTGCTGACCAAACGATCGACTGACTGCTTGATAGAGGTTAAGATAATAATAATAATAATAATTACAATATTTATATAGCGCAAAATCTTGATAAAATCAAATCTAAGCGCTGAAACAGACACACACGCACGCACGCACGCACGCACGCACGCACCACACACACGCACGCCACACACACACACACACACACGCACGCACCACACACACACACACACACACGCATGGCTATAAATGGGGAGAAAGAATAAAAGCAATAAAAGCAAGAATAAAAGCAATGGAAAATTATAGAGAGCATATCAAATACAATTATATATTATACATTATAACAATGTGATTCCCCTCCGAGCGGAGACAGGCTGCAGAGGGGGGGGGGGTTGAGTGAGGTTAGGATTTTATGCAGAGGAGAAAAGGTGAGTTTTGAGAGAGGACTTGAAGGAGACAAAAGTAGGTTGCTGACGGACTGAGAGAGGAAGTTTGTTCCAGGAGAGTGGACCAGAAACAGAGAAGGCTCGTGGACCATAGGTATTGAGCTTAGTGCGTGGAAAGCGAAAAGTCAGAGGATCGGAGGCAGAGCGGACGGTACGTGAGGGAACATAGATCTCAAGTAGGCTTGACAGGTAATCGGGGGCTGCGTTATTGAGGCTTTTGTAGCACATGGTGTCTAGTTTGTACTGTATGCGTTTGATACAGGGAGCCAGTGAAGTTGTGCCAGGAGAGGAGATATGTGGTCAGCTTTTTTCTTTTTGAGTACAAGGCGTACAGCATTTAATTTTTATACATGTAGAATGGTGCATATACATTCGTAATCCAAAACAAGCGCGACTGCCCGAGTTCAAGGAAACAGGAACCAGAAAAACACAAAAAGTAGAATCAGAACGCGTATTTAATACAACCAGACAAGACAGGCACAAATTTTCGGCCACCTGGCCTTTGTCAAGCGTGACTGTAAGATCACAAACAAACACCAAATACAAAATTAGGAGAAAAAGACTGAAACTTCCATGCTGCTTCGTCCAGTGAAACTGAAACTTCCCTGCCGCTTCGTCAGTTCTCTTCTCCCACTGGACGAAGCGAGACAGGGAAGTTTCAGTCTTGTTCTCCTGATTTTGTATTTGGTGTTTGTTTGTGATCTTACATTTACTCTTGACAAAGGCTAGGTGGCCGAAAATTTGCGCCTTTCTTGTCTTGTTGTATTATTAAATACGCGTTCTGATTCTAGTTCCGTGTTTTTCTGGTTCCTGTATCATCGTCATCAGGTGCCCTGCCGCATGGCGTTGGGGATCATGGACTTCCATCTGCCTCTATCTCTCATTGCCCCTAGCATCTCCCACACCCTTCTCGTCCCCAGTCACTCTGCAAGTCCGTCCAGCATTTTCTCCCTGGGTCTACCTGGTGCTCTCTTTACCTCCAGCTTTCCCGTTGTGACCAGGTGCTCCAAATCCCCCTTCCTCATAAAACAGCCTATAAATGTTGCCTGTCTTTTCCTAATCTTCCTTATGAGTGATCTGCTTGTGTCTGCCTCCATCAAGACTGTCTCGTTTGTTTTCTTTGCTGTCCATGGAACTCTCAACATTCTTCTTAGAAACCACATCTCGGCTGCCCCAATCTTGTTCTTTGCTTGCTGACTGTCCACGCCTCACATCCGTACAACAGTATTGGTTCTATATAACATTCAAGAACTCTCTTTCTGTATACATTCGTGTTATTCTTCGATAGTCCTGTGTATGGGTAGATTTGAATATTTGACCAGTTGATTGACTATTGACTGATTGTGTGTGTATGAACTAATCAATGTAAAGCGCAGTGAGTCCTTACCTATGTGTGGGAGAATAGCGCTATATAAGTGTGATTTATTATTGTGTTTAGGGGTGTTAGGTCGGTCGGTTGGTGTATCAGTTGATTCTATCGACTTGCAAAACAAGTGTGACCTTGCAAAGCTATCAGTCTCTTTCTTTATCGAAGCGGCCCTGTTGACTTCACGGGTCATGTTTGCTGATTACCCAGCTGACCAAGGCCATATCAGGACCAACACCACGTCAAAAACAACTGTCAATGTAAATCGAAGTGGTCGCTGGACTGACATATTGACCCGGCAGTTAGTTGTTGTTGGAAATTTTTAGCGACATGATGGATTAATTGGCTGAATGATTGATAACTTTTTTTTTTAACAAAATGATTGATAATTTCACCAATTGATTGATTGATTGATTGAATGGTTGACTGATTGATGGATGGATGGGTTGGTGGGTGGGTGGATGGATGGATGGAGAAAAAGACTGGTGGATGGATGGATGGATGGATGGATGGATGGATGGATGGATGGATGGATGGATGGATGGATGGATACTATGTTGCTGAATCGAAGTGGTCGTTGGACTTACATATTGAGAAAGCAGTTAGCTGTTGTTGTTTTTTACAAGACGATTTGATTGATTATCGGTTGATTGATTAATTGATTGGTTGATTGATTGAGTGGATGAGTGAGTGAGTGAGTGAGTGAGTGAATGAGTGAGTGTGTGAGTTAGTCAGTCAGTCAGTCAGTGAATGAATGAGTGAGTGAGTGAGTGGTTGATTGATTGATTGATTGATTAATTGATTGATTGATCGAACGACTGGTTGACTAATTGATCAATCGATTGATCATTTCATCGATTAATCGACTGATTAATTGAATGATTGATAATATTAATAATATATTTAATAGATAGATAGATAGATAGATCGATTCATTGACCGATTCATTGATTGATGCTATGTTGATGAGATCATTTTCTTCTGGGAAAGGAGGAAAAAAGGGAGGGGGGAGAAAAAAAGACAGACAGACAGATAGAGAGAGACAGACAAGCAGACAGAGAGAGAGAGAGAGGAGAGACAGACAAGCAGACAGAGAGAGAGAGAGAGAGAGAGAGAGAGAGAGCCAACGGGATATTTCTCAACCGAGTAAATGGTTTGGGTTTATCAGACTGATCTAATGCAAGATTGATCGCTGAGCTGTTCTACTGACTACATGGAGATGTTTGAAGTTGAGCTGTTCTACTGACTACATGGAGGAGATGTTTGAAGTTGAGCTGTTCTACTGACTACATGAAGGAGATGTTTGAAGTTGAGCTGTTCTACTGACTACATGAGGAGATGTTTGAAGTTGAGCTGTTCTACTGACTACATGAAGGAGATGTTTGAAGTTGAGCTGTTCTACTGACTACATGGAGATGTTTGAAGTTGAGCTGTTCTACTGACTACATGGAGGAGATGTTTGAAGTTGAGCTGTTCTACTGACTACATGAAGGAGATGTTTGAAGTTGAGCTGTTCTACTGACTACATGGAGAGATGTTTGAAGTTGAGCTGTTCTACTGACTACATGAAGGAGATGTTTGAAGTTGAGCTGTTCTACTGACTACATGGAGATGTTTGAAGTTGAGCTGTTCTACTGACTACATGAGGAGATGTTTGAAGTTGAGCTGTTCTACTGACTGCATGGAGGAGATGTTTGAAGTTGAGCTGTTCTACTGACTACATGGAGATGTTTGCTCTCATTTTTCTGGCTGCATCTTCTGCATGACTTGCAGATTGTCGTGTATACCTGCTTATCTACTCGTGGTGTCTTTTTTCACTGTTCGGTCAGCTTCTTGTACTGTATTTTGTTTGTCTCTCTTAGTCTGTCTTGACTTTGCCACTATTTTTTTTTCTTTGAGGCTTTTGCGGTTTTCAAGCCAAGCGTCTGTTGTAATCCACTCTTTTCTCGACCTCTGCTTTGTGACCATGCTGGCCTCACCGGTTTTCAGTATCTGTCAGAACTCAGGAACGTGTTCGTCAGCTGTGTGACAAACATGCTTTTTTCTCTGGGGTCACGCAGTTCGTCCGTACCAGACTGTTGGTGTGTTTTTCTTTTCGTCCTGTTTTCCTCAGCTTCAATTCCAGGGAGAAGAGTGGCTGAATGGTTCAGACGTTGGTCTGCCAATAACTTAACTCGAGGTTCCAGAGTTCCCTGCCCGTAGAGGCCTCGACTTTTCTCCTCAGTTTGACCATAAAATCGAACTGAACGTCTAGATGAAAAATGAGTCGGACCCGTGTGCCTTGTGGCTGCGCACGCTAAAGATCCCACGACAGTTGAAAATCGTGAAGAGTAGGACATTGCCCGGCTGCCTTGGTATGAAATATTGGAGAGATAGGTTGATTTCCCAGGTCCCACCCCTTGAAGACAAATTAGCATTCTTGCCTTTTTGAAGTATTGGTTAAAAAAAATATGAATATCAATTTGAATCGAGGGAGAGGGGATGGGCGCCGCCCTCGTGATGCTGGCCCTGGGAAAAGTTGAGGTCTCTGTCATCTCGCTCCCTTACGACCTCAGGGTTATGGAACTATGTAGGTGGGACCTCAAGACCTGGCCAGCTCATGGGTTTATGTGCAGGCTTAAGGCGTGTGCCGTGATCATTCTGGGTTTTCTCCATCACATGTCACCTGTGACGTTATGCATCTGGAATTCATTCCGAGCGCGGAGACGTCATCTTCAGAAACTGATACTGAAACTAAAACAGTGCTGCTGTCACCAGTTGGTGGTCACTGCCCACGTCGGCTCCTCTCTTCCCTCTGAAGTTCCGCAATGATCGTCTCCATATGCCACTGACCATTAAGTGGTCAGTCTGGTTTTTGTCTTTTCTGCTGGGAAACACTAGATTAGCTTGTGGATGTCATGGTGTGGGAAAAAGGACCCTCTGATGAGCAGGTCGAAGATGGTACAAATTGTTTGCAATCTGTCTCAGTTGTCATTCTTGGTGCCGCAACACTATCTTCCCATTGCCCAGTCATAGCTTGTGTTGTCATTTCCAGCATTCATATTTAAGTCCCCCACCACAATCTTTAAGACGTGTTGTGGTGTGTCTTCTAGTTCAGCATGTGCTTAATCATTAAAGTACCGTCTTTGTTTTCTTCATCGTAATCATTTGTTGGAGCATAGTACTGGATGATAATGGTTGTGATGTATTTTCCTTTTAATTCTGACTTTTATGAGCCCGCCGTTTGACAGGTTTCCATTACAGTAAACATTTTTCTGTTCCGAGTTTTTTGAATGATGATTGCTCCTTCAGACATATATTGGTTGTCATTTCTTTCTGTGTATAGTATTGTTTCTCCTATGTTACTCTTGTTCTGTCTGATCCTGTCCATCTGCTGTCGCTAATCCTAAGTATGTGCAGATTGTAGGGCCTCATCTCTGATCTTAGTTGAACTAGTTTAGCTGGCTCATACGTAGTTCCTATGATGTCCAAATCCTATCTTAGTTTTGCTTTTAGAAACCAGAACTTCCATCATCCTCTCAGTGGATTTCTTTCCACGTTCACCACTGTATCATCCAATGTCTCGGGAAGCTTGTCATATAGTGTAGTGTTGGATACTTCTGTTGTTGTTTCCGTAAAAAAAAAATTTCCAAGACTGGGTTGTCAGCCCAGTACCTGATCAGTACTTGACTACCAGTGAGTTGCGCTCTATTAGGCCTTTACCTTCTACCTGTTCAGCTTGGGTGGCCCTACCAGTCACCAAAACCACCACTGGCACAACTCTAAGGGATCTTGAGGCACGCATGCTCCTCGATTAGAGATCAGGTGAGCAATCCTTCAGGCTTCAGTTTACGATAGTCTCACCTGTCTCACCTGTCTCACCTGTTGGCGTCACCGGGTTCGGAGTTGGCCACTGTAATCCGACTGTTCCTTCTAATTGTAGCCTTTATATAATGAGGCAGTTAATGAAACGAGATGTTTAGGAAAGCCCATTTTGACCATTGCATTGAGTAGGTTGAGATTAATGACGCTATCAAATACTTTTGCTTAAAGTCCATGAAGGTGACAAAAGCTTCAAAAGTTTACGATAGTACAGCACATAAAATCATATGAGCGATGTGAACCAAACTGCACATACTGAAACTGACCCTAAAACTGTTGTTTCGTCTGTAAATTGTAGAGGTATGTATTTATTAACTCGACTTTTTTCCCTTTTTTTCCCCCCTTTTTCTTCTTTTCTATTTCTTTCTCTCTTTCTTTTTGAGGGGGTAGGGTTAGGGTGTTTACCTTTCTTCAGCTGTTTTTAAACCTGTTTTTTCTCAATCTTTATTTTTCTTCCTTCTTTTTATGGGGTTTACCTGTCTTCAGGTGTTTTTAAACTTTTATTCTCAGTCTTTTTTTTTCTTTATCGTCGTAATCGTCGTCAGAATAGGTTTGTTCAAGCGTGTAACAGGGCCTTTTGGCAGAGAATCAAGAACAATGGTATGAACGAATGCAGACTGGAATATGATCGTTTTATTTGTGGTGCAGTCTGACCAGGATCGTTCTTGTTCTGTATGCAATTCAGTCATGGCCAGCCATGGAGTATAATCTTTCTACGTGAGCTGTGTGTTACCAGGGGCAGAGCGCGCAGTGTGTTATCATTTTGTGTTTAGTTTCTTCCGACTAGGACCAAAGCTCAGTTGTAGTTTGGGACGCCTTCTGTTGCCTGCAGAAGGTGAACTTTAATAATATATTTGCAGATACGCATTCTTTTGAGGAAAAAAGTGAGGTAACTTTGTCCCTAGCAACTTTTGCTATTAGAAAAAGCTTGTCAAAATGCACATGGTTTTATTCCATGTTAAGAACAAACTTCGTTTACTTTTTGAGTTTATTCTACGTATGGCGTATGTGGCAAGCAGTTTGAGAATGTGCTGATGGTTTAAAGCATAACGCTTATATTGTTTGTTTTTTTTTGTTTTGTTTTTTGTCGTTGTTGTTTTTTTTGTTGTTGGTTTTTTTTTTTGTCAAAATGGATTTATTATGTGAAACGCGGGCTGCTCTCCACTTTGAGAGCGCGTCGCCGCACTGCAGCGCCACCCATTTTTTTATGAAGAGTTCAAAAAGGCTGAAAGGTTAATTGGCCTTCAAGGGGAGAGACCTGGGAAATCAACCCATCTCTCCAATGTTCTATACAAAGGCAGCTGGGCGAATGCCCTGCTCTTCACCATTTTTAATGAACCGTGGGATCTTTATCGTGTGCAGGCCAGAAGGCACATGGGTCCGATTCGTTTTTGATCCACTTCCGAAGGAACAGACGTTTAATTCGATTGTCTAATCAAACTGAGGAGAAAAGTCAAAGCCTAAACGAGAAACGAACACAGAAATCTCGAGTTTTGCTATTGACAGGTAAACGTATGAACCATTCTGCCACTCTTCTCCTTGATTGTGGATTTATAATATTAATTCCACTGATTACAAATCTTAAGAGAGACGCAACTTCATACCATTAGTTAATGAATTACAGACATGTTAAAATATCTAGTGAACCCATTTTTTTGCTTTCTGATCTTGGTTTGCCATAGGACGGAAGGGACACATGCCGCTGTTTTCAAGACGGAAGGGACACATGCCGCTGTTTTCAAGGTGGTAATTAATACACATCATCTAACCCAAATGGAATCATGACTAATTTTAGGTCACTCGACTGTAAAATGCCCATTGTGGGTGTAGGCCAAATGCATTGTACAGGAAGTTGTCACTGACAACTGTATTATCACAGTACAGGCGCTGGCTGAAGCAGTAAGCGGTATGTATACATCGCTCGTCTGTCTGCGTAGCGTTACTTTACGTTATGTCTCCGCGTCACAATATAGTTCGCCCTTGTTTTGTTTGTTTCTACTCCGATCTGTTGTTCATTTTTATTTATGACAAATCTAAATAATTTAAAAAACACACATACACACAAAATCCGTTCCTTGTTTCATGAAATTATGATGTGCTTTGCGAAAATGGACACTCCGTGTTCAGTACTATTATTTCAGTACCCAAAATTAATGTATAGTCAACTGCGATTGTCACGATAGCTTCGTTTTTACCGATTTAAAGAGCACTGGGCATGCTTTGTGTCAGTCTGACTTAGAATTAGTGTCTGTCATCTGCATTGTGGATTTTGATTGTACGAGTATGGCTTAGGTTATATAAATTGACGGTAAAATCACATTTTGTTCATTACTGGTGCAAAAATATAATTCTTTTCGCATAATCACATATACCCCCCCCCCCCCCCACCTTACACACACATACTTTTTTAGAAAAGAAATAGTACTGACAATTTTAGACAACCCACTGTGATCTAAATTGTCTGTTTCTACTTATTTTGGGTAATGCCCATTCTCCAGTCTTAATAAAACACGCTATGGAAATCATAGAAGCTGGCGTCAACGATCTGAATCCTGGTCAAACACTTGCCATTACCATGGGTCATTTCCTCTTTGCTATTGCTAAAGAAACACAGTGGTTTTGGCTAGAGTAATTTGGATGAGGATTTCTTTGTTGCCATGTTAGATGGACTTCACGCGGAAATGACTTCTGTGTGATTGCTAGAGTTTTTTTGTCTGATTTTCGTTTTGTTTTGTTTTGTTTTGTTTTGTATCGTTTTGTTTTCGCTTCGTTTTGTTTTGTTTTGTTTTGTTTTTGAGTGAAGTGGATGTCGGTTAAAAGTAAATGGCTAAGTACTTCTGACGTAAATGTTGGAACAGATCTCTTCGTTCGTACTTTCCTAAATCCTATGATTAAGAGAAGATCATATAATAGAAGATAATATGACACTAATCACTGGTATCATTCAGGAATTATTTCATATCTAGCGCTGCATTTTATGATAATATACCTTTCAGAGCCTTCTCTGTTTCTGGTCCACTCTCCTGGAACAAACTTCCTCTCTCAGTCCGTCAGCAACCTACTTTTGTCTCCTTCAAGTCCGCTCTCAAAACTCACCTTCTCCTCCGCATAAAATCCTAACCTCACTCAACCCCCCCCCCCCCCTCTGCAGCCTGTCTCCGCTCGGAGGGGAATCACATGGTTATAATATATAATTGTATATGCTATGCTCTCTATAATTTTCCATTTCTTTTATTCTTGCTTTTATTGCTTTTATTCTTTCTCCCCATTTATAGCCATGCGTGTGTGTGTGTGTGTGTGTGTGTGTGTGTGTGTGTGTGTGTGTGTGTGTGTGTGTGTGTGTGTGTGTGTGTGTGTGGTGTGTGTGTGTGTGTGTGTGTGTGTGCGTGCGTGCGTGTGTGTGCGTGCGTGCGTGCGTGCGTGCGTGTGTGTCTGCTTCAGCGCTTAGATTTGATTTTATCAAGATTTTGCGCTATATAAATATTGTAATTATTATTATTATTAGAAATGCCACGTTTCTCATATGAGCAAACCACGTTGCTGTGAACCCAAATTGAATAAAACATACATGGTGTAATAATAAAATGTATTGATCTGGATATCCGTGAATATAAAAATGTAATATCACCAACAAATCATGACAGAGTTCACCCGGTATTTCTAAACTCTGTGTCTGACATAGAATGGCAAAGTAATTCCTGAACGCGATTACTGCCTACAGGAACAACATGGGACAAAAGAAAGAAAAAAAAAGGAAAAGAAGAGAGAGAGAGAGAGAGAGAGAGAGAGAGAGAGAGAGAGAGAGAGAGAAGGGGAGGGGTCTTTTTAGACATACTATTGCATTCTTCCTCCCTCTAATTCCGTGTGATATTAACAATAAACACCACGAGGGTGTGGATGGGACCCGTGGATGTTTCTTGTTCACATTTCTTGTTAAACATTTCTGTTTTTAGACATTCTTTTGCATTCTTCCTTCTAATTTTGTCTGCTTTAACAAGAAGCACCAGGAGGGTGTGGATGGGACCCATGGTGGTTGTTCACGTTTCTTTGTTCACATTTCTTGTTAACGTTTCTTTTTTTAGACATTCTTTTGCATTCTTCCTCCTTCTAATTTTGTGTGATATCTGATAGTTTCAGGAGTGTGAGTTGTTCATTAGTTCGTGTCGTGTTCTTACAGGGGCAAGATCTCTCTTCAAGTGTGTGCACTGCTCTGTCATGGCTTGCTTCAGGTGTGTGCGTTCTTCGCCATGGATCAAGGAAGGTATGTAGCATCTGTGACAATGTGTCTTTGTGTGTTTCTGTTTGTATGTCTGTCTAACTGTCTATCTGTCTGTCTGTCTGTTTATCTGTCTCCGTCTCTGTCTCGGTTTTGTATTTGTCTATCTGTCTGCCTGCCTGTTTATTTTTTTCTGGAAAATAAAGCTTCATTTCATATCTCTCTCTGGTGTTAGCCCTGATATGTCTGTAATATTCTGCTGAGCTTTAAGTAATTGTAAAGGTAACTTGAACTGTCTGTCTGTCCGTCGCTTTGCCTCTGTTTCTTGTCTATGTCTGTCTCTCTTTCTGTCTGGCTCTCTCTCTTTCTGTCTCTCTGTCTGTCTCTCTCTCTGTCTCTCTCTCTCTGTCTCTCTCTCTTTGTCTCTGTCTCTCTCTCTTTGTCTCTGTCTCTCTCTCTCTGTGTCTTTCTGTCTGTCTGTCTGTCTGTCTATCTCTCTCTCTCTCTCTCTCTCTCTCGCTCTCTCTCTCTCTCTCTTTCTCCATCCTGTCCTTTTTGTCTATCTAGTTTTCCATCTTAAACTAAGAGTTGGGTGGTGATTTTTAACTAACTCAATAATTCAGTATTGATTACTTATGAATGATCGGAGAATGATTACACATGGCTGTTTAGTTTTTATACTTTTAGTCCCACAATGGTTGGCTGGACTATGATCTACATAAACAGGTATCCTTACTATCCTTATCATGGAAGCAGAGTACAGGTTTTCAATCTGTTTGCATGGGTTCGAGCCTTTAATCGTGTTGTGAAAAAAGTGTTGCATGTGGCTTTCAGTTCGTCAGGACTAGGGTGGCTAACAAAACTTCAAGGAAGAAAACTGTGGAGTATGTTTATTCCCAGGAAATATCCATTTCACCAAGAAGAAAACTCTGGATCTGGACTGTATTTTTACCAGGACATATATATATATATATTTACATAACCGAAGAAGTGTGCTCTGTCCCTGTTCCCCCAAAGAAGGACGCACTGTCAGCAGGAAAACAATAGTTCCACTATAGCGCAGATAAAAGTTCCAGGCAAGGAGAAAACGGTGTGTGTGTGTGTGTGTGTGTGTGTGTGTGTGTGTGTGTGTGTGTGTGTGTGTGTGTGTGTGTGTGTGTGTCTGTGTGTGTGTGGGTGTGTGTGTGTGTGTGTACGTGTTCGCGGGCACTCTGTGTGTGTTCGCGCGCACGAGTGTGTGTGTGTGTGTGTGTGTTCGTGCGTGCGTGCGTGTGTGTATGTGTGCACGTGCGTGTGCGGGCGCTCGCGTTGGTGTGTGTGTGTGTGTTTGTGTTGTGAAAAAAAATATTGTCGCTTTTCCGAACGTCTGTTTCCTGAATATCATTTACCATGCAATGCATCTACCATCATCAAAGGTCGAATGAAAGTCTCGAGCAAGTTTACTCGCGGAATCTATACGGGCACTTTGCACGTGTTGTCTTGTGCCACTGCTAAGCATGACTTGCACATGTGTTGTTGTGCGACTGCAAAGCATATATAACTTGCACGTGTTGTTTCGTGCTAGTGCTAAGCATTATTTGCACGTGTTGTCTCGTGCCATAGCTAAGTATGACTTGCACGTGTTGCCTCGTGCCACTGCTAAACATGACTTGCACGTGTTGTCTCGTGCCACTGCTAAGCTTGACTTGCACGTGTTGTCTTGGGCTACTGCTAAGCATGACTTGCATGTGTTGTCTCGTGTTACTGCTAAGCATGACTTGCACGTGTTGTCTCAGCCACTGGTAAACATGACTTGCACGTGTTGTTGTGCAACTGCAAAGCATGACTTACACGTTGTTTCGTGCCACTGATGAGCATGACGTCCACGTGTTGTTTTGTGCCTCTGCTAAGCATGACTTGCACGTGTTGTTTTGTGCCACTGCTAAGTATGACTTGCACGTGTTGTTTTGTGCCTCTGCTAAGCATGACTTGCACGTGTTGTTTTGTGCCACTGCTAAGCATGACTTGCACGTGTTGTTTTGTGCCACTGCTAAGCATGACTTGCACGTGTTGTTTTGTGCCTCTGCTAAGCATGACTTGCACGTGTTGTTTCGTGCCACTGCTAAGTATGACTTGCACGTGTTTTGTACCACTGCTAAGCATGACTTGCACGTGTTGTTTTGTGCCACTGTTAAGCATGACTTGTACGTGTTGTTTTGTACCATTACTAAACATGACTTGTACGTGTTGTTTTGTGCCACTGCTAAGCATGACTTGTACGTGTTGTTTTGTGCCACTGCTAAGCATGACTTGTACGTGTTGTTTTGTACCACTGCTAAGCATGACTTGTACGTGTTGTTTTGTGCCACTGCTAAGCATGACTTGCACGTGTTGTTTTGTGCCACTGCTAAGCATGACTTGTACGTGTTGTCTCATGCCATTGACAGCATGACTTGCACGTGTTGTTTCGTGCTACTGATAGCATGACTTGTACGTGTTGTTTTGTACCACTGTTAAGCATGACTTGTACGTGTTGTTTTGTACCATTACTAAACATGACTTGTACGTGTTGTTTTGTGCCACTGCTAAGCATGACTTGCACGTGTTGTTTTGTGCCACTGCTAAGCATGACTTGTACGTGTTGTTTTGTACCATTACTAAACATGACTTGTACGTGTTGTTTTGTGCCACTGCTAAGCATGACTTGCACGTGTTGTTTTGTACCACTGCTAAGCATGACTTGTACGTGTTGTTTTGTGCCACTGTTAAGCATGACTTGTACGTGTTGTTTTGTGCCACTGTTAAGCATGACTTGCACGTGTTGTTTTGTGCCACTGTTAAGCATGACTTGTACGTGTTGTTTTGTGCCACTGCTAAACATGACTTGCACGTGTTGTTTTGTGCCACTGCTAAACATGACTTGTACGTGTTGTTTTGTGCCACTGCTAAGCATGACTTGTACGTGTTGTTTTGTGCCACTGCTAAGCATGACTTGCACGTGTTGTTTTGTGCCACTGCTAAGCATGACTTGTACGTGTAGTTTTGTACCACTGCTGAACATGACTTGTACGTGTTGTTTTGTGCCACTGTTAAGCATGACTTGTACGTGTTGTTTTGTGCCACTGTTAAGCACGACTTGTACGTGTTGTTTTGTGCCACTGCTAAGCATGACTTGTACGTGTTGTTTTGTGCCACTGTTAAGCATGACTTGTACGTGTTGTTTTGTACCATAACTAAACATGACTTGTACGTGTTGTTTTGTGCCACTGCTAAGCATGACTTGCACGTGTTGTTTTGTGCCACTGCTAAGCATGACTTGCACGTATTGTTTTGTGCCACTGCTAAGCATGACTTGTACGTGTTGTTTTGTGCCACTGCTAAGCATGACTTGCACGTATTGTTTTGTGCCACTGCTAAGCATGACTTGCACGTATTGTTTTGTACCACTGCTAAGCATGACTTGTACGTGTTGTTTCATGCCATTGACAGCATGACTTGCACGTGTTGTTTCGTGCTACTGATAGCATGACTTGTACGTGTTGTTTTGTGCCACTGCTAAGCATGACTTGCACGTGTTGTTTTGTGCCACTGCTAAGCATGACTTGTACGTGTTGTTTTGTGCCACTGCTAAGCATGACTTGTGCGTGTTGTTTTGTGCCACTGCTAAGCATGACTTGTACGTGTTGTTTTGTGCCACTGCTAAGCATGACTTGTACGTGTTGTTTTGTGCCACTGCTAAGCATGACTTGTGCGTGTTGTTTTGTGCCACCGCTAAGCATGACTTGTACGTGTTGTTTTGTGTCACTGCTAAGCATGACTTGTACGTGTTGTTTTGTACCATTAATAAGCTTGTACGTGTAGTTTTGTGCCACTGCTAAGCATGACTTGCACGTGTTGTTTTGTGCCACTGCTAAGCATGACTTGTGCGTGTTGTTTTGTACCATTACTAAGCTTGTACGTGTAGTTTTGTGCCACTGCTAAGCATGACTTGCACGTGTTGTTTCGTGATACTGATAGCATGACTTGTACGTGTTGTTTTGTACCACTGCTAAACATGACTTGCACGTGTTGTTTTGTGCCACTGCTAAGCATGACTTGTACGTGTAGTTTTGTACCATTACTAAGCTTGTACGTGTAGTTTTGTACCATTACTAAGCTTGTACGTGTAGTTTTGTGCCACTGCTAAGCATTACTTGCACGTGTTGTTTTGTACCACTGTTAAGCATGTCTTGCGCGTGTTGCTTCGTGCCACTGCTAAGCATGCCTTGCACGTGTTGTTTCGTGCTACTGATAGCATGACTTGTACGTGTTTTCTACCACTGCTAAGCATGACTTGCACGTGTTGTTTCGTGCCATTGACAGCATGACTTGCACGTGTTGTCTCTGCCACTACTAAACATGACTTGCACGTGTTGTCTCGTGCCATCGCTAAGCATGACTTGCACGTGTTGTCTCTGCCATCGCTAAGCATGACTTGCACGTGTTGTTTTGTGTCACTGCTAAACATGACTTGCACGTGTTGTCTCGTGCCATCGCTAAGCATGACTTGCACGTGTTGTCTCTGCCATCGCTAAGCATGACTTGCACGTGTTGTCTCTGCCATCGCTAAGCATGACTTGCACGTGTTGTCTCTGCCATCGCTAAGCATGACTTGCACGTGTTTGTTTGTGCCACTGCTAAACATGACTTGCACGTGTTGTCTGCCACTGCTAAGCATGACTTGCACGTGTTGTCTCGTGCCATCGCTAAGCATGACTTGCACGTGTTGTCTCTGCCTCTACTAAACATGACTTGGACGTGTTGGTTTGTGCCACTGCTAAACATGACTTGCACGTTATGTTTCTGTCACCGCTAAGCATGACTTGCACGTGTGTGTTTCGTGCCGTTGATGAGCATGACTTGCACGGGTGATTTTCGTGCTTTTGGTAAGCATTACTTGGAAATGCCATCCTCTCCTGAGAACAACCGTTCAAGCGTGCTGACGTTATTCCCAGACTGGTATAGGATGGGCAAAGAAGTACGTCCTGTTACATGACACTCAGAACAAGATCGCGCGCGCGCGCGTGCGTGCGTGCTTGCGTGCGTGCGTGTGTGTGTGTGTGTGTGTGAGTGTGTGTGTGTGTGTGTAACTGTTCTGAACACCACTTGTGAAAACATAAAAATCAGCTTCAGCGAAACCCAGATGGTGTTAAGTAGAACATCAAGCAACTGTAGTATCAATATTAATGGCACGTAGGTCAAACAAATATAGTGAATTAATAATAATAATAATAATGATAATAATAATAATAATGAGTTCTGGACTGACGGCATGAAAGAGACCTCGATGTTGCACAGCATTTCTCCTCTACAAGCCTCCCGGCTGGTTGCTGAACTTTAACTCTTTCTGTCCACAACACCCTTTATGGTACATCCTGTGGGGATGCCAGGGCTCTTAAGTATCCCCACCTTCTGGAAATTCTGTTGTAGAAATTTCCTCTCTTCTGTCACTCTGTTTCTGCCTTGTTCCTTTGCTTTCTGTCATTTCTTTCTATTCTTTCTTTCTTCATTTCTTTCTATCATTTTTTTGCCTTGCCAGTCCACTCACCTATACGTGTTTGATAAAGTCTTAAGTACTTTCCTTTAGGATAGATAACTGGGTATATGTATTGAGTTCGTTTTGGCATAAGGGACAATTTTATATGCGGAAGCAATTTTAGGTTATTTAGGCCCATTTTTATGTATGTTAAGTGTGCCTAGTTATGTTTAAATTTGTATACAGGTATCTTATTTTTAAATCCCTTGTGTGATAATTGGACGAGTGTGGTCAGCGCCAGGGCACCTCCTTAGATTATGTGCGCGAATGCATTGATACGTGTACGTAAACTTAATTTTCTTTTCCTTTTTTTTTCCCTGTTAAGTATTGTGTGTACATTGAAACAGGTTATAGTCCTGATATGGCTCTATGCAGTCGGCTGGGCTTTAAACAAAAATAACAGTAAAATGGCAGCAACAGTTCGTGTTTGCTTGAATGGGGGTGGTCGCACTAGCACTTGTTTTGGATTACATTCGTGGGGGGGGGGGGGGGTCCGCCTTTGATTCACAGAACAATAGAAACGTGTAGACAAATGCAGAAAGGTTGGCGCTGCATATGGCAGTAGGCTGCCACCAAGAACAACCACCCAATGATCACACAGAAAATCCGTTCAGCCTTGAATACAATACGATACAGTCCTATAGTATTCAATACAATGCAGTGCCGTGCAAACCTGTACAACACATTGCAAAGCAGGACAATAAAATACAGTACGATACAAAACAGTGCAACACAGTAAAATACAATACTATAGTATACTGTACTGTTCCATACTATACTATACTATACTAACTATACTATACTATACTATACTATACTATACTATACTATACTATACTATACTATACTATACTATACTATACTATAATATACTATACTATACTATACTATACTATACTATACTATACTACATACTATACTATACTATAATAACTATACTATACTATACAGCATAGCTGAACGGTACAGTCTGTGCTTACGCACCCCCGATATCCACACGAGTTTTTAAAATACTTGAACAAAGAACAACTGCAGTGATATGACACCTGGGACTTACAGGAGGGATGATCGAATGTCTGATGATCCAATGCCCACATGTGCAACTGTACCATAACATATTGTTACCGTGTCATGTCTATGAATGACTTGCTCCATGTTACTTCTTTTACATTGTCCTGTGACCTGCAGAGAACGTCACGATATTAGGTGATTAGTGGTTGAATGAATGACTTGTGTTTTGTTGTTGTTGCGTTGTTGTTGTTGTTGTCGTTGTCGTTGTGTCCCCATTTTGCTCCCCAATGGCATTGATTTCACGCTGTTTTGTTCCAGCTCTACAACACGTCAAGTTCATGCAGTCATGTATTTTCCCGTTTATTTATTTATTTATTTATTTATTCGTTTATTTGTTTGTTTACTTATTTATTTATTCTGTTTTATTTCATTTATTCATTATCTATTTGTTTTATTTATCTTTCTTTTGTTTCTATCTATCTATCTATCTATCTATCTATCTATCTATCTATCTATCTATCGATTGTTGACAGCCAGACTCAGTATCTCACTTTTTTGTCAATTTTCACTTTTTACACTGAACTGTTTGCTTTTAATGTGATCTTTCATCTGCTGGGCTTTGTTTTTTGCCATGATATTGATTTTTGATCGGTTTTCAATAAAACTAAAACCAGTATCTCAAAATGTAGATATGGCCTCTCCCGAAAACCCAGTTTAAAAATCATCTCCTGTAAACTATCAGAAAATCGAGATACATGGTTCTGTTGTCCTACCCTCGCTATCTATCATACCTATTTATCTACTTATCTATCTGTCTATCTATCTGATCTTCCCCCGTGAGAATGCCGGAGGCTCTGTCAGTATAATAGTATCCCCACCTTCTGGAAATTCTGTGCTAGAAATTTTCCTCTTTTTTGGTCACTCTCTTTGTTTCTGCCTTGCTGTCATTTCTTCCTATCATTTTCTGCCTTGCTGGTCCATTCATTTTGTATGGTTCGATAAAGTCTTACGTACTTTTTTTCTTAGGATTGATAATTGGGTAAATGTATTGAATGCCTTTTTGGCTGTAGGAGGCGAGATATGCGGAAGCAATTTTAAGTAATTTAGGCCCCGTTTTATGTTTTGGTGTCCTTAGGTATGTTCAAATTTGTATTTAGGTGTGTTTTTAAAATCCTTTGTACGATATATTGGACGGGGTATGTCCTTAGATTATGTGCGCGAATGCATTAACACGTGTACTTAATTTTCTTTTCTTTTTTTCCCCATTGAAATTTTGTATGTTTTGAAACGGTTATAACCCTGTTATGGCTCTACGCAGTCGGCTGGGCTTTAAACAACAGTAACAAAAGCAATCTACATGTATGTCTATCTATCTGTCCGTCTGTCTGTCTGTCTGTCTAATCTAATCTTACCTGTATATCTATCTTAATCAAAGGACATAACTCTTGAGAATTATCTCCCATGTTGTACTTCTCAATCTAACACAGTTTGCGCTACTCATTCAGTAGCATAGAAGCAGACACAAAGTACAAAAACAGTAAGCTCAGAACACTCCTCAAAAAAGGAGTGCCCTACCTTTATACTCTGCAACTACCCTACACACTACTACCCTACTATCTATCTATATATCTATCTATCTATATGTCTATCTATCAAATCTAATATCTATCTATCTATCTAATTCTATCTATCTAATCTATCTATCTATCTAATATCTATCATCTATCTATCTATCAAATCTATCTATCATTCATCTATCTAATCTATCTATCATTTATCTATCTCATCTAATCTATCTATCAAATCTATCTATCCATCTAATCTATCTGTCTAATCTATCTAATCTATCTAATCTATCTAATCTATCTATCTACCCTAATCTATCTATCTAATCTATCTACTCTATCTATCTATATCTAATCTATCTATCTGTCTGTCTATCTATCTATCTATCTATCTATCTATCTAATCTATTTCATTTTTGTCCTCGGAAGTGAACAACAGATTGCAGGGCTATGATTCAGGAAATATTTTCATTTTATTTTTTTTCATTGTAACCAGGGGCATATCCTTAGATTATGTGCGCGAATGCATTGATATGTGTACTTAGTTTTCTTCTCCAGTGAGATATGGCGTACATTGTGAGATGGTTATAGACTTGATATGGTTCTGCGCCTCGGCTGGGCCTTAACCCTTTGACTCCCGCACCCTATTTACCAATCACAAAAATTTAACCCTTTGATTCCCTCGCCCTATCCACTAGCTTCCTGCAGGAAGCTGGTGGATATGGTGAGGGAATCAAAGGGTTAAGTTTTTACTTTGCTAGCATGGTTGACAACGCAGAATATTAGTGGACAGGGTGCGGTAGTCAAAGGGTTAAATAAAATAAACAACAGTAACAAGAGCACAGCACAAAAGCGGGTGATTCGTGGTTGGATGTATGAATGTCTGATAGTATGCCTGTTATTGTACCGTGGCGTATTGTTGCAGTACCGTGTTTGAGATGACTGACTGATTGACTGGCTGGTTACGGTCAGCATGTTTTTTAACTGTTGTCTTTTATCTTAACGGGTTGACACCCTCCCCCCCCCCCCCCCTTTTTTTTTTCTTTTTTTTTTTTTTGACGTGGTGTTAGCCCTGATATGGCTCTAGTAGTCGGCTGGGCCATAAGCAGTATGAACTGAACTGAACTGACTGACTGGCGTTGTTCCTTACAGTGTCCCGCCGTCTGAAGAGCACAGCAGCGCCAGACATACCTTCTGCGAGAACTCTGCCTGCCATGCCACCCTGTGACTTCCAGCCCTCACCTTTCACTGTGAGATCCGATCGTTGTTTATTTGTCTCTTCATTATGTGCTAAATACTGTCACTTTACCAAGCCTCCCCCACTCTCCTTCCCCCCCCCCCCTCTTTTTCTCCTTCTTCCGCACTCGTCCCACTCTGCCTAATCATCGAGGCTAGATAAAATCATTTGTAATTTTAGTCTCTAAAGGCACCGATCCACTTTAAGGGCACTGCCGTACAATAGTCGTACGTCAGTGTCAATGTCCGTCAGAGAAAGGACGTCATCGTTAATCATCGTTGTCTGGATTATGTTGGCGTTCCCCAGACATAATCATACGAAACTTTAGGCCCTTCACCACACCGCCAGCCAACAATAACTTGCCCAGTGTAGCCATGACAGTGCAGGCGCCATCATCATGAAAAGACGATAGACACGGGTTTAGCACACCGTTAAAAGACAGTCAAGATAATATCACATGGACTTGCCCTCATCAGACACCAGAAGGAAGACTTAACAAAGGAAGACTGAAGAACATCTGGTGATGAACAAAAATCAGAACTTTTCTGTCACTAAAACAAGTGTGACTGCCCGCGTTCAAGCAAACAGGAACCAGAAAAAACACGAAAGAAGAATATGAACGCGTATTCAAATACAACAAAACAAGACAGGCGCAAATTTTCGGCCAACTGGCCTTTGTCAAGCGTAAGATTACAAACAAACAAACACTAGATGCAAAAAAATTGAGAAAAAGACTGAAACTTCCCTGCTGCTGTCTTCAGTCCTGTCACTGTCTTGTTTTTGGTTGGGTTTCCTTGGTTGCTTGGTGGGTTTGTTGGTTTGTTTATGTTTATGTTTTTTGTTTGTTTGTTTTCCTCATGCTGTTTCATCATCTGTCTTATTATTTTCTTACCGATCTATTTACCGCAAGAAAACCACTCAGTCAACCAGTCAGTCCTTAGTCAATCACCCAAAAAGACGAACTGCCAATCTATTATTCACAACCTGATTATCTTTTTTGTTTGTTTTGTGTTTGTGTGTGTGTGTGTGTGTGTGTGTGTGTGTGTGTGTGTGTGTGTGTGTGTGTGTGTGTGTGTGTGTGTGTGTGTGTGTGTGTGTGTGTGTGTGTGTGTTTGTTTTCCTCATGCCGCCTCATCATTTATTTATTGCTATTTTACTGATCCATTTACTTCAAGAAAACCGCTCAGTCAGCATCGTCATGTGCCTTGCTGCATGGCGATGGTGATCATGGCCCTCCATACGAATCTATCCTTTGTCTTGCAAGTACATCTCCCACCTTGTCTGTCCTCAGCCACTGCGCAAGTCCGTCCAGTAATTTCTCGCTGGGTATCCTGGTACCCTTTTTCCCTCCAGCTTTCCTATCAAGACTAGGTGCTCTGATTTCTCTTGTCTCATAAAATGACATATAAATGTTGCTTGTTTTTACCTAGTCTTCTTCATTGATCTTCTTTTTGTGTTTGTCTCTTTCAAGACTGTCTCGCTTGTTTTCTTCCCTGTCCATGGAACTCTTTGACATTCTTCTCATAATAATAATAATATAATAATTACAATATTTATATAGCGCAAAATCTTGATACAAATCAAATCTAAGCGCTGAACATACACATACGCACGCGCGCACACACACGCACACACACACTCACACATGGCTATAAATGGGGGAAAAGAATAAAAGCAATGGAAAATTATAGAGAGCATATTATATACAAATATATATTACAATGTGATTCCACTCCGAGCGGAGACAGGCTACAGAGGGGGATGAGTGAGGTCAGGATTTTATGCAGAGGAGAAAAGGTGAGTTTTGAGAGGGATTTGAAGGAGACAAAAGTAGGTTGCTGACGGACTGAGAGAGGAAGTTTGTTCCAGGAGAGTGGACCATTAACAGAGAAGACTCGTGGACCGTAGGTATTGAGCTTAGTGCGTGGAAAGCGAAAAATCAGAGGATCGGAGGCATAGCGGAGGGTACGTGAGGGAAGATAGATCTCAAGTAGGCTTGACAGGTAATCGGGGGCTGCGTTATTGAGGCTTTTGTAGCACAATCATCCAAAAAGACAAGAACTACCAATCCACCATTCACAACCTAATTATATTTGTTTGCTTGTTTGTTTGTTTTTGTTTTTGTTTTTCTCATGCCACCTCATCATTCATCTATTGCCGTTTTACCTATCTATTTTCCTCAATGAAACCACTCAGTCAACAAGTAGGTCAATCATCATCATCATCATGCGCCCTGCCGCATGGCGTTGGCCCTCCATATGAATCTATCCTTTGTCGCTGCAAGTACATCTCCCACCCTCTATATGTCTTCATCCACTGTGCAATTAGTCCGTCCAGCATTTTCTCGCAGGGTCTACCTGGTGCTCTTTTTCTCTCTAGTCTTCCTGTTGTGCGTAGATGCTCTAATTTTTCTTGCATCACAAAATGTCATGCACATGTTGCTTGTCTTTTCCTTAATGTTCTTTTTGTGTTTGCCCCTTTCAAGAATGTCTCGTTTGTTTGTTTGTTTGTTTGTTTGTTTGTTTGTTTGTTTGTTTGTTTGTTTTGTTTTGTTTGTGGCTGTCCATGGAACTCTTAACATTCCTCTTAGAAATTACATTTCAGCTGCTTTAATCTTGTTCTGATTTTGCTTTTTGAGATTCCATGGAACTCGTTGACATTCTTCTTAGTCAATCAGCCAAAAAGACAGGAACTACCAGTCTTCCATTCACAACCTGATTATCTTCTTGTTTGTTTGTTTGTCTTCCTCATGCTGCTTCATCATTTACCGATCTATTTATAACCATTCAGTCAACAAGTCAGACACTCAAGCCAATCAAACGAATAGATAGAAACTGCTAATGTACCATTCACAACCTTATCATCTTGCCCTTCAGGGACGGAGCAAGGAAGAAGTCCTACGTCTTCGTCAGACTCACATTGTACCGGGAGCCGTGATGTACTACAAGGACCCGGTATACCTGCATGAGGGTCACCGGCAGTACCTGTGGGACACCTGTGGCAAACGTTACCTTGACATGTTTGCTGGCGTCGTCACCGTGGGGGTCGGCCATAGCCATCCGTGGGTCTTGTTTCGTTGGTTTGCTTGTCAGTTGTTTGGGCTGTTTGTTTGTTTGGTTATATTTCTTTTGTTTGTTTTGTTTGGTTATGTTTCGTTTGGTTATATTTCGTTTGTTAGGGCTGTTTGTTTAGTTATGATTCGTTCGTTTGTTTGGTTATGTTTCGTTTGTTTGGTTATGTTTCGTTTGTTTGGTTATGTTTGATTGGTTTGTTTGATTATGATTCATTGGTTTGTTTGTCATTTGGGGTTGTTTGTTTGTTTGTCTATAATTCGTTAGTTTGTCAGTTGGGGCTGTTTGTTTAGTTATGTTTCGTTTGTTTGTCAGTTGGAACTGTTTGTTTGTTGGTTATGTTTCGTTAGTTTTTGTTTGTCAGTTGGGCTGTTTGTTTAGTTATGATTCGTTGTTTGTTTGGTTATGTTTGGCGTTTGTTTGGTTATGTTTCGTTGTTTGTTATGTTTGGGTGGGTTTGTTTGTTATGATTCATTAGTTTGTTTGTCATTTGGGGTGTTTGTTTGTTTGTTATATTGTTAGTTTGTCAGTTGGAGCTGTTTGTTTAGTTATGTTTCGTTAGTTTGTTTGTCAGTTGGACTGTTTGTTGTTTGGTTATGTTTCGTTAGTTTGTCAGTTGGAGCTGTTTGGTTTGGTTATGTTTTGTTAGTTTGTTTGTCAGTTGGGGCTGTTTGGTTTGGTTATGTTTGTTAGTTTGTTTGTCAGTTGGAGCTGTTTGGTTTGTTATGTTTGTTAGTTTGTTGTCAGTTGGGCTGTTTGTTTGGTTATGTTTTGTTAGTTTGTTTGTCAGTTGGGGCTGTTTGGTTTGGTTATGTTTTCGTTAGTTTGTTTGTCAGTTGGGCGTTGTTTGTTTGGTTATTTTCGTTTGTTTGTTTGTCAGTTGGGGCTTTTGGTTTGGTTATGTTTCGTTAGTTTGTTTGTCAGTTGGGGCTGTTTGTTTGTTTGTTTCGTTAGTTTGTTGTTGTCAGTTGGGGCTGTT
>JAPXFY010000020.1:54951763-54959263 GCA_030674185.1 Monoplex corrugatus
ACCATATCATTACTGTAATAACAATGACCTATACTTATACATGACATTACTGTAATAACAATGACCATATCATTACTGTATAACAATGACATATCATTACTGAATAACAATGACCAATAGTATCAAAGACTCGTAATAACAATGACCATATCATTACTGTAATAACAATGACCATATCATTACTGTAATAACAATGACTATATATTACTGTATAATAACAATGACCTATCATTACTGTAATAACAATGACCATATCATTACTGTAATAACAATGACCATATCATTACTGTAATAACAATGACCATATCATTACTGTAATAACAATGACCATATCATTACTGTAATAACAATGACCATATCATTACTGTAATAAATGACAATACTATATCATTACTGTAATAAAATGACCATATCATTACTGTAATAACAATGACCATATCATACTGTAATAACAATGACCATATTACTGTAATAACAATGACCATATCATTACTGTAATAACAATGACCATATCATTACTGTAATAACATATGACATATTCATTACTGTAATAACAATGACCATATATTACTGTAATAACAATGACCATATCATTACTGTAATAACAATGACCTATCATTACTGTAATAACAATGACCATATCATTACTGTAATAACAATGACCATATCATTACTGTAATAACAATGACCATATCATTACTGTAATAACAATGACCATATCATGTACTGTAATAACAATGACCATATCATTACTGTAATAACAATGACCATATCATTACTGTGATAACAATGACCATATCATTACTGTAATAACAATGACCATATCATTACTGTGATAACAATGACCATATCATTACTGTAATAACAATGACCTATCATTACTGTAATAACAATGACCATATATACTGTAATAACAATGACCATATCATTACTGTAATAACAATGACCATATCATTACTGTAATAACAATGACCATATCATTACTGTAATAACAATGACATATCATGACTGTAATAACAATGACCATATCATTACTGTAATAACAATGACTATATCATTACTGTAATAACAATGACCTATCATTACTGTAATAACAATGACCATATCATTACTGTAATAACAATGACCTATCATTACTGTAATAACAATGACATATCATTACTGTAATAACAATGACCATATCATTACTGTAATAACAATGACTATATCATTACTGTAATAACAATGACCATATGATGACTGTAATAACAATGACCATATCATTACTGTAATAACGACCATATATACTGTAATAACAATGACCATATCATTACTGTAATAACAATGACTATATCATTACTGTAATAACAATGACCATATCATTACTGTAATAACAATGACCATATCATTACTGTAATAACAATGACATATCATTACTGTAATAACAATGACCATATCATTACTGTAATAACAATGACCCTATCATTACTGTAATAACAATGATCATATCATTACTGTAATAACAATGACTATATCATTACTGTAATAACAATGACTATATCATTACTGTAATAACAATGACCGTGTTATCACTATTGTAACAATGATTATTCCTGCAGGAAGCTGGTGGATAGGGTGAGGGAGTCAAGGGGTTACGCAAGAAGCTGGTGGGTAAGGTAACGGAATCAAAGGGTTAAATGTTTGCTTTGTTAGCATGGTTGACAATGTAGTATGCTGATGGACAGGGTGAGGAAGTCAAAAGGTTAAAAGAATTTAGTTTTTCAATCATACTCGGTAGCCCCTTTTTTTCCCCCCACTTAATTCTCGTCTTTTGTGTGGTGGTATTGACAGTGACGATGGCCAAAGCCATGGGTAACGGCTTCCCCATGGCGGCAGTGGTGACGACACCGGAAGTCGCTGCTGTGCTGGGTGCAGCTCTACACATCAACACTTTTGGTGGAAATCCCCTGGCCACTGCTGTTGGTTCGGCTGTCCTCGATGTAAATAAACTTTTTACATCATATGTGACCACCCACCACCAAATCAGTCTTAACTCGCAGTCAGTAGAACAGCACTAAGAGCTGAAAAGGTGACTGGGGTCTGTCTGGGGTGTTTTGACTTTCTTCTCAAAATTGATTTCTGTGCACTATAATCTATCCCCCACAGAAATGTTTTTCTTGAAAAAATATCATTAATCAATTTAAAATGGTATTTTAATGCACTGATCGCAGCAGAAAGAACGCAATTTCCTACCAAAAGTACCTATTTTGTCTCTTATTATGAACCGTAACCTGTACAGTACCCACACATGTAATATACTGACAGAAAGCTCTCAGGTGCACCTTTCAGATAATGACAGCTAAAATTAGAAACAAACTGGGTCAAAGCCACCAAATAAAGAAATTTAAGGAAAATGTGTAGGAGAGTATATAAAAAACTTAAGGGGCCGTTTTCTCAAAATGGCCATCATACAACTTAATGACTTTAAACATATATAACTTCTACATTTTTTTTTAGTACAAGCTTTATTCAAGTACCAAAATAATCAGCAGAATGTACACTTTCCAGTGATATGTATATCTCAAAATACTCAAAAAGCTAGTTAAGACTGATTTCGTGCTGACAGGTCACATATGATACTTCACTGTATTATGTTAAGTTAACAAGAAACACCACGCGGGTGCGGATGGGACTTAGACCATCAGTGCCTCGACACATTTTCCGGACAATCACCTCCCAAGCTCCCGACGCCACTCGATAGTCATTTCATCAAGCAAAAAAAAAAAAAAACAAAAAAAAGTGGGGGTGGGGGTTGCTGTCCATGCGTTGCATGACCCATATAGACCCTGTCAGCAGTTACCTTGTTTACAAACAGAACGGCAAGGTAGGGAGATGACAAACCCCGGGACATAGCCACACAACGCGCACCAACCAGGTAACAGCCCAGCCCCGGACCAAGAGACAATGGAAGACCCCTCGCTCGCCCCACACTGGTCTTCATCTCTCTTTTGGGCAGCCCGCCCTGCTACCAGCTCGCATAGCTGTCAGCACCTTTCCCCTTACTATAGTATGAGAAACCTAGAAGAAGACCCTGGATTAAAGGTTAGAGGAAAAATGATAAACGGCATTCGATGTGCGGATGACACCGTGCTGGTTGCAGAAAATGAGGGGGACCTACAAAACCTTCTGAATGTACTGGAAATGGAGAGCAAAGGTGGGGGGTTGGAGCTGGGCGGCAGGAAGACTGAAGTCATGGTGATCGGTAAAATACATGAAATCCCCTCATGCAAAATAACACCAAACGGCACAACCTTGAGACAGGTTGATGGGTTTAGATACCTGGGGGCGATCATTTCATCAGACGGCAGATGCACATCAGAAATGGCCAGCAGAATCGGCCAGGCCAAAACAACATTCAAGAAGATGACAAGCATTCTTACCAACAAATGCCTATCAATTAACATCAGGAAGAGAGTTCTTGAGTGTTGTGTGGAACCAGTGCTGTTGTACAGTTGTGAGGCGTGGACAGTCAACAAGCAAAGCCAGAACAAGATTGAAGCAGCCGAGATGTGGTTTCTAAGAAGAATGTTGAGAGTTCCATGGACAGCAGGGAAAACAAACGAGACCGTCTTGATGGAGGCAGACACAGGTGGATCATTCGTAGGGAGGATTGGCAACATTTATGGGCCATTTTGTGAGGAAAGGGGATTTGGTCACAACGGGAAAGCTGGAGGGAAAGAGAGCACCAGGTAGACCCAGGGAAAAAATGCTAGACGGACTTGCAGAGTGGCTGGGGATGGGGAGGGTGGGAGAATACTTGGGGCAGCGGAGATGGAGACGGATAGAGGTTCATGATCGCTAACGCCGTGCGGTGGGGCACCTGATGATGATGATGATGATGATAGTCTAGACAGTTCGCAGTCGGAAGCTCCAAACGTTGAATCATATGATGTTTCGCCAGATTATGTTACATTACAGTACACAGGCATACTTTACATTAGATTAGGTCACATTTGTCGGCTCGGCGGTCTTTGATGTGAATAGACTTTTACATTATTTGGTGTTTCGCTATATCATGTTATGTTATAGTTCATAAGCCTGCTTTACATCACATCACATCACATCACATTTGCTGGTTCGGCTGACCTCGATGTATATACACGTTTACATTATATGATGTTTCGCTATATTATGTTATAGTACATAGTACTACTAGCTTTCTTACAACAAATGCCTATCAGTTAACATCAGGAAGAGAGTTCTTGAATGTTATATAGAACCAATACTGTTGTACGGATGTGAAGCGTGGACTATCAACAAGCAAAACCAGAACAGATTGAGGCAGCCGAGATGTGGTTTCTCAGAAGAATGTTGAGAGTTCCATGGACAGCAAAGAAAACAAACGAGACAGTCTTAATGGAGGCAGACACAAGTAGATCATTCATAAGGAAGATTAGGAGAAGACAGGCAACATTTATAGGCCATTTTATGAGGAAGGGGGATTTGGAGCACCTGATCACAACGGGAAAGCTGGAGGAAAGAGAGCACCGGGTAGACCCAGGGAGAAAATGCTAGACGGACTTGCAGAGTGGCCGAAGAAGAGGAGGGTGGGGGAGATGCTTGGGGCAACAAGAGACAGAGACAGATGGAAGTCCATGATCGCCAACGCCATGCGGCAAGGCACCTGATGATGATGATGACATAGGACTACTTTACGTTACATCACATTTGTTGTCTCGGCTGTACTCGTAAACAGATTTTAACATTATATGATATTTCGCTATAGGCCTACTTTACATTACATTACCTCACATTTGTTGGCTTGGCTGCCCTCAATGTAAATAGACATTTACATTATCTGATGTTTTGCTGTATTGTGTTATTATCATATTTCAAACCTACTTTACATTACAACACATTTGTTGCTTCGGCTGTCCTCGACGTAAACAGACTTACGTTATACGATGTTTCGCTATATTATATTGTATTATATTGTATTGTATTACGTGACATGATGTTACATTACGTTATATTATGTAATATTACACTACAATACATTACATTGCGTTATGTTATGTTATGTTATGTTATGTTATGTTATGTTATGTTGTGTTATGTTATGTTATGTTATGTTATGTTATGTATGTTATGTTGTGTTCTGTTGTGTTCTATTCTATTCTATTTACAATATTATATTATGTTACATTATGTTACATTACATTTATTATTACATTACATTACATTACATTACATCATTACATTACATTATATTATATTATATTATATTATATTATATTATATTATATTATATTATATATTATATTATATTATATTATATTATATTATATTATATTATATTATATTATATTATATTATATTATATTTATATTATATTATATTATATTATATAGGCCTGCTTTACATTACATCACATTGTAATTCACCTGATTACTGAGGCCAACCACAATGGTACATCCAATGAAAGACATTAAAACGAACACCTGTGCCTGTTTTCCCACCCATATCCCCCATGGGGATGCTGGAGACTGTTTCACTATAAATAGTATCCCTACCTTCTGGAAATTCTCTCCTGCAAATTTTTTTTTTTTTTTTTTTGTCACTCTCTTTGTTTCTGTCTTGTTCATTTGCTTTCTGTCATTTCTTTCATTTTCTGCCTTGCTGGTCCATTCACCTGTATGTGTTTGATAAAGTCTTACGTACTTTTTCTTGGGATTGATAATTGGGTACATGTATTAAGTGCATTGTTGGCTCTAGGGATATGAGATATGCGGGAGCAATTTTAGGCAATTTATGCCTGTTTTCATGTGTTTTTTAGTGTCCTTAGTTATGTTTCAATTTGTATTCAGCTATGTTTTTTAAATCCCCTGTGCGAGAAATTGGACGGAGTGGTCAACGCCAGGGGCATCTCCTCAGATTATTTGCGCAAATGTATTGATATGTGTATTTAATTTTCTTTTCCCTTTTTTTTTCCTGTCGAAGTATTGTGTATGGTTTGAAACGGTTATAGCCCCGATGTGGCTTCACGCAGTCGGCTGGGCTTTGAACAACAATAACACGCACGTGTATGTATGCGTGTGTGTGTGTGTGTGTGTGTGTGTGTGTTTGTGTGTGTGTGTGTGTGTTTGTGTGTGTGTGTGTGTGTGTGTGTGTGTGTTGTGTGTGTTGTGTGTGTTTGTGTGTGTGTGTGTGTGTGTGTGTGTGTGTGTGTGTTTGTGTGTGTGTGTGTGTGTGTGTGTGTGTGTGTGTGTGTTTGTGTGTGTGTGTGTGTGTGTGTGTGTGTGTGTGTGTGTGTGTGTGTGTGTGTGTGTGTGTTGTGTGTGTTGTGTGCATGCGTAAAACACAGAGAGAGAGGGGGTAGGGAGAGAGCAGTGCTTCTGTATGTATCTGCTCTGTGTCTATAATATGTTGTACGCATCGAGTCCAAATGAATTTGGGGAATAGCGTCATACAATAATGACTAATTAATATCATCATGAACAATGGAACAAGCAAATACAGCGTGATGATTGGAATGAAGGTCACCCCAGTGACTACAAAGATGACAGAAATGAAAAACATACTAATGAGGAAGAGGAGGAGGATACTGACAATAATGATAACGACGATGACAGATATGTAGTAGTAGGCCTCCTTCGGTCATGACTGACCATGGACAAAGTACATCCGTTCTAATGTCTAGATGGGCTGTCTGCTTGGTCCAAGCAGCGTCGCCTGTGACTGTACAGACCAATGCGAGAGAGGCAGTCTCTGTCGCAGCGGTCGCATGTGTATGCTGATGCTGGTCTGTTGGCTGTCATCCCTTTTCTGCGAACTCGCTTTTCTGCTGCAGCAGCTGACAGTTTGTCCTCACCAATCCGCAGCTGTTTCTTGAGAGTAGTTCTCCAGCTGTTGCGGTCGTCTGCGAGGTCCTCCCAGGACTCGGTGTTGATCTCAAGCGCCTTCATGTCACGCTTGCAAACGTCTCTGCCCTGTGGCAAGCTCACCATAAAGGATGTCTTTTGGGATGCGACCATCTTCCATGCGGCGAACGTGGCCCAACCAGCGCAGCCGACGTTGTCTCAGCATGGTATGCATGGTTGGGAGGCCAGCTCAGGTTAGGACTTCGGTGTTGGTCACCTTGTCTTGCCAGGAAATGCCAAGTATGCGCCGTAGGCTTCTCAGGTGGAAGGTATTGAGCCTTTTCTCCTGATGAGCAGATATGATGATGTTGCTAACTGAACAAGTGAAAATGAGGATGACGATCGTGACGACGATGATGATGGTGAAGACGACGATGACGATGATGATGAAGACGACTATGATGATGGCAACGAAGACGATGATGATGGTGACGACGACGACGTTGGTGACGGTGACGACGACCTTGATGATGGTGACGACGGTGATGATGATGGTGACAACGACAACGACGACGATGTTGGTTTAAACAGAATTTTATTCGTGAAAAGAAGAGTCATAAATACACCAAAGCAAGGGCAGAGCATCGAGCGAGGGCTTATG
>JAPXFY010000020.1:54964263-54984263 GCA_030674185.1 Monoplex corrugatus
CACCATCAGCTGAAAAGACATTGCCGCAACACAGTTACCAGAAAAAACACGAAAATAAAATCAGAACGCGTATTTAATACAAGACAAGACATGCACTTGTGAAGCGTGAATGTAAGATCACAAACGAACACCAAAATACAAAAAGTAGGAGAAAAAGACTGAAACTTCCCTGCTGCTTCATCCAGTAGGAGAAGACGACATACCAAATACAAAAATTAGGAGGAAAAAGACAGAAACTTCCCTGCTGCTTCGTCCAGTGGGAGAAGAATGAGTTGGCCGAAAATTTGCGCCTGTCTTGTCTTATCAAAGGAAATAAGAGGGAAGCAGGGAGAACTTTAAATATCAACTAAGTAACATAACTCTTGAGAGTCACGGAGTTATCTCCCATGTAGAATTTCTCAAACCCAACACAGTTTGCGCTACCCATTCAACTGGCATAGACGCAGCCACAAAGCATAAAGTAGTAAGCTCAGAACATTCCTTGTCTTGTTGTATTAAACACGCGTTCTTATTCTATTTCCGTGATTTTCTGGTATCTGTTTGCTTGAACGCGGGCAGTCACACTTGTTTTGGATTTCGCAATACAGTTAGTTGACAACAGCAGTGCAAGCGTCGGCACAAAAACACTTGAACAGCGTAGAACAGCTGCTTTTAAACAGAAGACAGACCAGAGGAAGCCAGAACCAAAGGCGGCAGGATTCTTCCGATGCACTGATTGCAGAAGAAAATGTGCCTTCAGGATCTGTCTTTTATCCCACATAAATTCCTGTATCAAGCGGCAAATAACCAGTATGAATATTTATCACCTGTCGCTTTGATGGGAGAGTCCATTAACGGTTTGACGGAGAGTCCGTTACAATAACTAGAAAATCAGACCCAACAGTAGTAATCATTATTTTGTGGACAGTGCCAGTAATGGATTTTGCGACGTAATGATCAAGATGAACCGTGTTTGTGTGTATGTAGTATCTTAAGGCCAGTTCTCTGGTAGGTATTTTAGTTTCTTGTCAACTTTGTTAACTACTCTATTGAGTGTTTCAGGACAAAAAGCCCAACGTTAACCGTTTGACTCCCGCACCGTGTCTACTACCATCCTGCGCTGTCAACCATGCTATCAAAGCAAAAACTTAACCCTTTGATTCCCTCACCCTATCCACCAACTCCCTGCAGGAAGCTGGTGGATAAGATGAGGGAGTCAAAGGGTTGAGTTTTAGGAACCTGGTGGATAGGGAGAGGGAATCAAAGGGTTAATTAATTTTCGCTGGTGGTGGATAGGGTGCGGGAGCCAAAGGGTTAGTAATGTATTATGTGTACACCGTGTCATGAGATCAAACCTCCATAAATGTGTTCGCTCTGTGCAGTGTTTCAGAATCCAACCACCAATGTGTATCACCAGGGCTGACGCCGACTTCGCCATAGCCACGATCCGTGCTGCTATCGACAACCACATCAACAAAGTGTGAAAACACCTCCCCCCCCCCCCCCATACCACCCCCACCCCTTCTCTGTACTCCCACTTCATTATTGTATTTTGGAGATTGATGATGGATGAATGCGGTGCTGACACGTGGCGATACTGTCTGCCTATACAGAACAGGAAAATGCTGCTGTGACAACCAGACTACTCATCGTGTGCCGTGCAGTGAAATGTAAATAGTGTATCAGAACTTGGACTTGACTGTAAACTGGGATCTCATGGACTAACTACAAGATACAAGATTTTATTTAGCCCAGAACATCACAATGGGAAATTGTTTTGGCATTCGCATTAAAACAAGAACAGACAGGAACAAGAACGCATAAACGAATGTACACACATGCTCTTACTCTCTCTCTCTCACTCTCTCCTTCACCCCTCTCTCACCCTCTCCCTCCCCTCACTAGCACATACTCAGGCTGAAAATCCGAGGCCCATAAAGAAATTATTTGTGGCCAAAAGATTCAGACTAGCAGTTCCAGTGCAGCTTGTTTCAGTTTTCGCCTTTATTAAAAATCCAGTACATGTATAGCACATGCTTTGTTTATTGTTTGTTTACTTTATATATCTATATCTTCACTCTTGCGTCGGAGAATGTTTCCTGGAATGAAATATTATTTCCTGTGTTGCCTTCTGGCCTGCGCATTCTGAAGATCCCACGGCAGTTGAAAAACGTGAAGAGCAGGGGGGGGGGGGGGGGTTCACTTGGCTGCCCTACTATAAAAACATTGGAAGAGATAGATTGATTTCCCAGGTCCCTTTCCCTTGAGGGCCAATTAGCCATCTTACCTGTCTGAAGTCTTAGTCAAAAAAAAATCGGGTGGCGCTGCACTGCGGCGACGTGCTGTCAAAGGGGAGAGCAGTCCGAGTTTCACATGGTAAAATACACAGTGACAAAAGAAATGAATATGAATGTGAAAATCAGTCGATGCGTAAATACGATGAAAGCTACGCAGTAAGTAGCTTTTTTTTTTTTTTCATTGAGAGACAGGTTCAGCTAGGTAGCCATTACGTAAATACTATGTCAAATGTTTTACAGGTTTTTTTTCCCGGGCTTTTCATTGCTGATACCACGATTTACTTTTTCCATTAGTATATACTGTCACATCTAACTACTACTGTTCATATTGCATTCTGTTCTCATTCATGTATGTATTTATGATCATGGGTATGTATGTTTAGACTCTTGTTAGTATGTATTCATTTGTTATGAGTGTATTCTGATACACAATGTGTGTGTGTTGTGTGTGTGTGTGTGTGTGTGTGTGTGTGTGTGTGTGTGTGTGTGTGTGTGTGTGTGTGTGTGTGTGTGTGTGTGTGTGTGTAAAAAAGAGAGAGACAGTAAGCATGTGTGTGTGCGTGTGTGTCTGTGTCTGTGTGTGTGAGAGAGAATGAGTGAGTGAGTGTGTGTGTTTATGTGTTGTTGTGTGTGTGTGAGTGTGTGTGTGTGTGTGTGTGTGTGTGTGTGGTGTGTGTGTATGTGTGTGAGTGAATGAGTGCGCGCGGCGCGCGTGTGGAGAGAGAGAGAGAGTGTGTGTTGTGTGTGTGTGTGTGTGTGTGTGTGTGTGTGTGTGTGTGTGTGTGTGTGTGTGTGTGTGTGTGTGAAGTAAGTCTTTCTGTGCGTATTACATTGTGTGTCTTTCCAATGTGCAATGCGCAATGAGTCATAAATGAGTATGGATGGAAAATAGCGTCATACAAAAACGATCTGTATTTATCATCATTATCAATTTTGTTTGTTTTAGCACATACTTGGGCACAAAGCTTACCTTAAATTCTTAATTCATCAACGTTGTGGTGGGTTGCCATCGAAAATCTGTTAATAATTGTTAGAATTCAGTTACTCTACATCAGTAACAATGTTATATCGGAGATATTCTAGATCTCCTTCCTTATTAACGATTTTCGTAGACACATTTTAATTTCTCCGCTGAGTGTGTGTATACCAGTATGTATGTATGTATATATGTATGTATGTATGTATGTATGTATGTATGTATGTATGTATGTATGTATGTATGTATGTATGTATGTCTGTCTGTTGTCTATCTATCTATGTATCTAAGATATCTATCTATCTATCTATATACATATATATATATATATATATGTTATATATGTGTGTGTGTGTGTCTTTATATATATGTATATGTTTGTGTGTGTGTGTGTGAGAGAGGGAGAGAGAGAGGGGGGGAGAGAGACAGAGAGAGAGAGAGAGAGAGAGATTCTTGGGTAATTGCATGAAACAAACTTATTTCCTTAGAAGATTTTTGGTTGGTTGGTTGGTTTTTTTTCTGTTAAATTTATGATCTGTCCATATTTTTTTTTTTAAGTCCTTGGTCGCGATAGTGTGTTAACTTGATCTTTCGTTTTATCTCATCTGTGCATGGTTTTATTTCGAATGCCTTTCCTATTATCCACTGTTTACTAGTATGAGCGCATGCGGAGAATATATGCACGTGTTTCATTTGTGTACATGTACTTGTTTTAGTACCCAGTGATACAATATTTCATTATCCATTGATCTCACTTTTGCTGTTCCTGTTGCAATGGATGAACTTCATTGATATAATAAACTAAGCATAAATGTGTGTGTGTGTGTGTGTGTGGAGAGAGAGAGAGAGAGAGAGAGAGAGAGAGAGAGAGAGCGCACGTGCGCGTGTTGTGTCTGTGTGTTTGCGAGACTCATTCTGATGGAATGTTAGAAGGATGAGACTACTCCTCCTCCACATTTACATGTTCAGGTAAAGGAAACAGGCTAACACCCTGGACAATGGAAGGCAGTTACAGGGTCATCATCAAGTGCCTGCCACATGGCGTTGGCGATCAAGGCCCTCCTTATGCATCCATCCCTTGTTGCCGCAAGCACATCTTCCACCCTCTCCGTCCTCAGCCATCCTGCAAGTCCGTCCTGATATTTTTTTCCCTGGATCTACCTGGTGTTCTCTTTCCCTCCACCTTTCCTGTTGTGACCAAGTGCTCTAATCCTTTCCTCATAAAATGGCCTAAAAATCTTCCTTAAGAATGATCTTCTTGTGTCTGCCTCCTTCAAGACTGTCTCGTTTGTTTTCTTTGCTGTCCATGGAACTCTCTACATTCTTCTTAGAAACCACATCTCGCCTGCCTCAATGTTGTTCTGGCTTTGCTTGTTGACTGTCCACGCCTCACAATCGTATAACATATCGGTTCTATAAACATTCAAGAATTCTCTTCCTGATGTTAATTGATAGACATTTGTTGGTAAGAATGCCTTTCATCTTCTTGAATGCTGTTTTGGCTTGGCCGAATATATGAATAGAGGATCACATTTTACCCAAAGCCACCTGACTACGATGATGTCCAGTCGACCAAGCTGACTGATCTTTCCCCAAAATAAAAATATCCACCAAAGACGTTTCAAAACTTATACAAAATTTCATCAGGGGGAAAAAAGGGAAAAAAATCAATACACTATCAATACATTCGTGCAAATATTCTAAGGAAATGCCTTAGAACACATACAGGTAAATGGACCAGCAAGACAGAAAATGATAGGAAGAAATGACAGAAAGCAAAGGAACAAGGGAGAAACAGAGTGACAGAAAAGTGGAAATATCTAGCACAGAATTTCCAGAAGATGGGGATACTATTCATACTGAAAGAGCCCCTGGCATCCTCACAGGGGGAGCCTTTCGGTCTGAACAAAACTTGTGTCAGAAAAATTTGATGGGCAGTAGTCTGACACAAGAAGATCATTGATAAGGAAGATTAGGAAAAGACGAGCAACATTTATAGGCCATTTTATAAGGAAAGGAGAATTGGAGCACAACAGGAAAGGTGGAGGAAAAAAGAGCACCAAGTAGACCCAGGGAGAAAATATTGGACGGACTTGCAGGATGGCTGAGGACACAGAGAGTGGAAGATGTGCTTGCAGCAACAAGGGATAGATACATATGGATGACATGGATGATCGCCAACGTCATGCGGCAGGGCACTTGATGATGATGATGATGATGATGATGATGATGATGATGATGGTACTTGATGATGATGATGATCTAGTCTGTATTATTTTCTTTCTAATTATTACTATTGTCTTTTCTATCTAGAGTGTCAAGCTTTTGTATTGGTGGCATGGGCTGGGAAAGAAAAAGGAAAAAAAGTACTCGCACTCACAAACACAGTCATCATCATCATCATCATCATCATCAGGTGCCCTGCCGCATGGCGTTGGCGATCATGGACTTCCAACCATCTCTATCTCTCGTTGCCCCTAGCATCTCCCCCACCCTCCTCGTCCCCAGCCACTCTGCAAGTCCGTCCAGCATTTTCTCCCTGGGTCTACCTGGTGCTCTCTTTCCCTCCAGCCTTCCCGTTGTGACCAGGTGCTCCAAATCCCCCTTTCCTCATAAAATGGCCTATAAATGTTGCTGTCTTTTCCTAATCTTCCTTATGAGTGATCTACTTGTGTCTGCCTCCATCAAGACTGTCTCGTTTGTTTTCTTTGCTGTCCATGGAACTCTCAACATTCTTCTGAGAAACCACATCTCGGCTGCCTCAATCTTGTTCTGGCTTTGTTTGTTGACTGTCCACGCCTCGTATCCGTACAACAGTATTGGTTCTATATAACATTCAAGAACTCTCTTCCTGATGTTAATTGACAGGCATTTGTTGGTAAGAATGCTTGTCATCTTCTTGAATGCTGTTTTGGCTTGTCGATTCTGCCGGCTATTTCTGATGTGCATCTGCCGTCTGATGAAATGATCGTTCCCAGGTATTTGAATTTATCAACCTGTGTCAAGATTGTGCTATTTGTTGTTATTTTGCATGAGGGGATTTCATGTTTTTTACTGATCACCATGACTTCAGTCTTCCTGCTGTTTAGTTCCAGCCCCTTACCTTTGCTTTCTATTTCTAGTATATTCACAAGGTTTTGTAGGTCCCTTTCATTTTCTGCAATTAGCACGGTATCATCTGCATATCGAATGTTGTTTATCATTTTCCCTCAACCTTTAATCCAGGGTCTTCTTCTAGGTTTCTCATGATGTTTTCGCTGTAAAGTGAAAACAGATCTGGTGACAAAACACAACAAAACACACAGTGCATGTATCAAATAAGTTTATTTTCCGGATTTTACCATCAAAAACAATGCACAGCAGCCCTTAATGATGAACTTTACAAAAACATATCAAAGGATAAAAGCCAACACCGTTAAATATCAACTCTTGAAACAGAAATATTGCATCATAAACGTAATAAGCATTAAAGTCCCCACCCCCATCTCTCTCTCTCTCTCTCTCTCTCTCTCTCTCTCTCTCAGTCGTGCACACAAAGACATTGATTTTGAACACTGGAGTTCTGGAAGTTCATGTTTTAACTTGACATCAGCATGCACATCACCTGCAAATATATTTAAATAAAAAATACATTCGCATGCATGTTCCATTTACAAGCATGTTCTTTAACACACACACACACACACACACACACACACACACAACACACACACACACAGACATACACACACACACACAATACATTCGCATGCATGTTCTGTATCTTACATGCATGTTCTTTTCCACACACACACACACACCACACACACACACACATACACACGCACACACAGAGACACGCACACACACACAGACACACACAATACATTCGCATGCATGTTCTGTATCTGGCATGCATGTTCTTTTACACACACACACACACACACACACACACACACACACACACACACACACACACACAACACACACACAGAGTAAAATACGCTTCAATAAATGCAAATATTTTTGGAATGTTGATCCTAGATACAGACTGGAATAATTTACATCAGAGTTTTCCACCAGACTATGGATCCAATCACAGCAGCAGCAAAGGAACAGACGACAGATCCCCACTTCTATAGAGGTGTGACAAGGTGACAGACGTCCTCTTACGAATCCAACCATCATGAGGTGAGAAAGATGAGGTTAACCCTTTGATTCCCCACCCTGCCCACAGGTATCCTCCACTGTCAACCATGCTACCAAAGCAAAAACTTAACCCTTTGATTCCCTCACCCAATCCACCAACTTCCTGCAAGAAGCTGATGGACAGGATGAGGGAACCAAAGGTTAAATTTTTGCAGTTGATGGATAGGTGCGGGACTCAAAGGGTTAACAGTTGGGATTTTTTAAACATTTCCAAACAGAACAAGTAAATCCATCAGTCGCCGTGGTGTAGTGGTTAACGCAACGGACTACCGACTGGAAGGCTGTGGGTTCGAATCCCCATCAGTCTCGTCAAAAATCGTTGTGGGATTTTCGGCTCTAACCGGCTCCTACCCAGAGTTGGGCGTGCTATGGGCTCATTGGGAAGACTGGGACCACACAGTCGAGACTAATCCACTTCACGGATGCGTCATTGAAAGTGTTGCTCAAATATTCCAACCAGCACCGCAGGTGTCTGTATCTCTCGGGCCTGGTTGACGCCAGGATATATTACGAAAGTAAGCGTAGATTACAGCCCTGTCACGCAGTCTCAATCCTAGATAGAACTCCATGGCATCATGATTATCATCCTCATCGACATCATCATCATAGTAAAAAAAAAACTGTGCCAGCTTCTGTAGCCATTAAGGTGGAGTAAAAAATGGGGGGGGGGGAGGAAGGGGAAAAAAGGTGAGCACAAAGGTAACCTCCCTGAGTGCGATGATCCTTAAAAAAAAAAAGTAAATCAGCGAAGAGACCAGATCAAATCTCTCTCATTATAACAGCAACATACGCAGGAATCTTGTACTGCACTAATACAAATCCTTTCTCCATTCACACACTCCCTTCCTGCGCGGAAACAGACAGTTGGTCACTTCCTCTAAGCGCCTAATAAGGGATAAACTGGAGGAAACATTGAAACTTCCAAGTTGCTCATGATCAAGGAAAAGAAAACCAGTAAAAAAATACTGAAAGACCAACCAACAAATCGGCAAAACAGAGTGAAAACCCTGAGGCCTCAGCACAAGATGAAAGTATGGCCAGGGAACTGAACAAAGGATGACACTGACTGGCTGTATGAAATCGAGAAACGAGGCCATGGGATGTCACTCGACTAAGTTAACAAGAAACGCCACGAGGGTGTGTATGGGACCTGGAGCACCAGTGCCTCGCCACTCTCTGCAAACACAGTTCCCAAGCTCCCGATGTCAATCAACAGTCATTTCTTCAAGCAAAGGGGGACGTCACTTGACTAAAATTTTGACTATGGCAGAAAACTTGAGCTAGCTAGGATCATCATCATCATCATCATCATCAGGTGCCTTGCCGCATGGCGTTGGCGATCATGGACTTCCATCTGTCTCTATCTCTCGTTGCCCCTAGCATCTCTTCCACCCTCCTCGTCTTCAGCCACTCCGCAAGTCCGTCTAGCATTTTCTCCCTGGGTCTACCTGGTGCTCTCTTTCCCTCCAGCTTTCCCGTTGTGACCAGGTGCTCCAAATCCCCCTTCCTCATAAAATGGCCAATAAATGTTGCCTGTCTTTTCCTAATCTTCCTTATGAGTGATCTACTTGTGTCTGCCTCCATCAAGACTGTCTCGTTTGTTTTCTTTGCTGTCCATGGATATCTAGGATAGCACGTTAAAAACGGAACATCCAGACAAGGCTAAAAAGAAAAACACAGACTCACCCACAAACATTATCTGTCAACTGAAACATATTTCTACCACAGATATCTATGACAAACCTTTGTCCCTTTAAAACACGATATTAAATATCTGTAACATACCTTTACTCTGAGTAGTCATTTTCAACCCCACACCCTACATATTTACTGTCCCAAGAACAATTTCATCAATATCTGTCCACTCAGTACAGGACTAAAATTTGCGATACTGGCACAGAAACGCTCATACTCGGAACTACAATCTTCCCACTGAGCCACACATTTTTTTTTCGTCAGAAGAATAAGAGAATACAAAACTTCAGGAACGGCAACACTGTCCCTTCACATTTTCATAATGGTACTCTACAAGAAGACTTCACCCAAGAAGGTGAATGCTTTATGATAAAATACACAACATGAAAACTTCACTCAAAAAGATAAGACCTCATCCAGAAAGGTAATCGCTTCAAGATAAAATACGTAACATGAAAACCTCACCCAAAAAGATACGACCTCATCCAGAAAGGTGAGCGTTTTAAGATAAAATAAACAACATGAAAACCTCACCCAAAAAGATAAGACTTCATCCAGAAAGGTGAATGCTTCAAAATATAATACATCATAATCATCATGTACCCTGCCGCATGGCACTGGTGATCATGGCTCTCCATACGAATCTATCCCTCGTCGCCCCAAGTAGGCTACATCTCCCACCCTCTCTGTCCTTAGCCACTCCGCAAGTCCATCCAATATTTTTTCTCTGGGTCTACTTGGTGATTTTTTTTCCTTCCCAGTTTCCTGTTATGACTAGGTGCTCTAATTTCTCTTGCTGCATAAAATGTCCTATAAATGTCGCTTGTCTTTTCCTAATCATGTTTATTAGAGATCTTCTTGTGTCTGCCTCCATCAATACTGCCTCGTTTGTTTTCTTTGCTGTCCATGGCACTCTTTAACATTCTTCTCAGAAAGCACATTCAGCTGCCTCAATCCTGTTCTCACTTTGCGTTTTGATCGTCCACACTTCACATTTGTATGACAGTATCGGTTCCATACAACACTGAAGAACACTCTTCCTGATGTTAACTGATAGGCATTTGTTGGCAAAAATACTTTTCATTTTCTTAAATGCTATCATATTCACAAGGTTTTGTAGGTCTTTTTTCATTTTCAGAAATTAGAACGGTGTCATCTGCATAATGAAGAAATATGCATAATTTTCTCTCCAATTTTCATCCCAGGGCATTCTCTTAGGTTTCTTATGGTGGTTTCAATGTAAACACACCCTGTCTAACCCCTCTTTTGATATCCTGAAAAGAGCTTATATCGTTTTCTACTCTCATTGCAGTTGTATGTTCCTAATACATATTATACATATTCCTTTTTATTCTTACATCTTTTCCATCAACATTGAACTTTACTAGCTCAATACAAGAGAACAGAATATAATACAATGCGATAGAATACAATATGGTAGAATACAATACATAATACAATACAATATGACAATACAATTCAATTCATTACAATTCAATTGAATCCAATTCAATACAATTCAATTCAATCCAATCCAATTCAATACAATACAACAAAATGCTATATGAAAATCACCAGCCAGTAGAAAAGGAAAGCGCCTAGCAAACAAGGATACGAAAATGAAGATGATGTAAACAGTACGACACATTCTTCATGTCATGGTCCTTCTCAAGCAGTTACAGTATTGGTTTTCTAAGGTGAAGTCTCGCTGACTACTACATATCACAGACAAGGTCAGTAACCCAACGTTTAGTTCCACATCCACATAAATTACATTCTGCATAGTCCAGTGGATCACAGTTAGCACCTAGTTTCAAATACCTTTGGGGTATTTTACAACATACAGTCAATTTGCTTCTTCAAATTAAAAGTTACACGGCAGAACGTTAGTACGGAATGAGCAAATAAATGCCATCTGGTTCACAGTGACAGCATGAAAATACTAAAACACATTTATCAGGCAGATGAGGTACATGGTGATGCTGAAACACACACATCAGGCAGATGAGGTACATGGTGATGCTGAAACACACACATCAGGCAGATGAGGTACATGGTGATGCTGAAACACACACATCAGGCAGATGAGGTACATGGTGATGCTGAAACACACACATGAGGCAGATGAGGTACATGGTGATGATGAAATACACACATCAGGCAGATGAGGTACATGGTGATGTTGAAACACACACATGAGGCAGATGAGGTACATGGTGATGTTGAAATACACACATCAGGCAGATGAGGTACATGGTGATGTTGAAGCACACACATCAGGCAGATGAGGTACATGGTGATGCTGAAACACACACATCAGGCAGATGAGGTACACTGTGATGTTGAAACACACACATCAGGCAGATAAGGTATATGGTGATGCTGAAACACACACATCAGGCAGATGAGGTACATAGTGATGCTGAAACACACATCAGGCAGATGAGGTACATGGTGATGCTGAAACACACACATCAGGCAGATGAGGTACATGGTGACACTGAAACACACACATCAGGCAGATAAGGTACATAGTGATGTTGAAACACACACATCAGGCAGATGAGGTACATGGTGATGTTGAAACACACACATCAGGCAGATGAGGTATATGGTGACACTGAAACACACACATCAGGCAGATGAGGTACATGGTGATGTTGAAACACACACATCAGGCAGATGAGGTACATAGTGATGCTGAAACACACACATCAGGCAGATGAGGTACATGGTGATGTTGAAACACACACATCAGGCAGATGAGGTACATAGTGATACTGAAACACACACATCAGGCAGATGAGGTACATGGTGATGTTGAAACACACACATGAGGCAGATGAGGTACATGGTGATGCTGAAAAACACACATCAGGCAGATGAGGTACATGGTGATGTTGAAACACACACATCAGGCAGATGAGGTACATGGTGATGTTGAAACACACACATCAGGCAGATGAGGTACATGGTGATGTTGAAACACACACATCAGGCAGATGAGGTACATGGTGATGTTGAAACACACACATGAGGCAGATGAGGTACATGGTGATGCTGAAACACACACATCAGGCAGATGAGGTACATGGTGATGTTGAAACACACACATCAGGCAGATCAGGTACATGGTGATGTTGAAACACACACATGAGGCAGATGAGGTACATGGTGATGTTGAAACACACACATCAGGCAGATGAGGTACATGGTGATGTTGAAACACACACATGAGGCAGATGAGGTACATGGTGATGCTGAAACACACATCAGGCAGATGAGGTACATGGTGATGTTGAAACACACACATGAGGCAGATGAGGTACATGGTGATGCTGAAACACACACATGAGGCAGATGAGGTACATGGTGATGTTGAAACATACACATCAGGCAGATAAGGTACATAGTGATACTGAAACACACATCAGGCAGATGAGGTACATAGTGATACTGAAACACACACATCAGGCAGATGAGGTACATGGTGATGTTGAAACACACACATCAGGCAGATAAGGTACATAGTGATACTGAAACACACACATCAGGCAGATGAGGTACATGGTGATGTTGAAACACACACATTAGGCAGATGAGGTACATGGTGATGTTGAAACACACACATCAGGCAGATGAGGTACATGGTGATGTTGAAACACACACATCAGGCAGATGAGGTACATAGTGATGCTGAAACACACACATCAGGCAGATGAGGTACATGGTGATGTTGAAACACACACATCAGGCAGATGAGGTACATGGTGATGCTGAAACACACATAGGTAGATGAGGTACATGGTGATGCTGAAACACACACATCAGGCAGATGAGGTACATGGTGATGCTGAAAACACACATTAGGCAGATGAGGTACATGGTGATGCTGAAACACACACATTAGGCAGATGAGGTACATGGTGATGCTGAAACACACACATCAGGCAGATGAGGTACATGGTGATGTTGAAACACACACATTAGGCAGATGAGGTACATGGTGATGTTGAAACACACACATTAGGCAGATGAGGTACATGGTGATGCTGAAACACACTCATCAGGCAGATGAGGTACATGGGAACATCGTGACCTGTATGTACGTGCGTATGTGTGCTCATACGTGAGTGTGTATTTTTATGTGTGATTGTCACTGATAAACTGAAAACCATACTAATTATTTTTTATGAACCATGTTTATGTTACATTGATTTACTGGTGTATACACTTATCCCATGTTTGTACCACATTACAATGTACTGAAATGTTTATGCCGCACTATGTATTAGCGTATATATCTGATTGTTGTAATGCATTACTGTATTAACATCACAGTGTCTATGCTCTTTGCAAAGTGCAATGAACATTCTCTGATATGTATGTTTGCACTACATAAATGGAATTTTTATATTATTATCATTATCATTATCATATCTGACTGTGACTGACAATTCAATGTAGAGACATAAATGCTGACTTTGACATAATAACAATTACATTCAACAAGCCTGGTATATCATCAGCAAAATTTATAGCCATCAAAATGGCTAACAATTCAGCAGTAAAGACCAAACAGCATTTTGTTAAACAGAGCTTTTTATTAAATGAAATAACTGAAAGAGAACACAGTGGTGCTGAAACACACACGAGGCAGACAAGGAACAGTGAGAATATGATGATGCTGAAACACACTCATAACTATCAGGTGCACATGATGCTGAAACACACACACCAGGAACAGTGAGAACATGATGATGCTGAAACACACCGAATACAAGGAGAACATGATGATGCTGAAACACACTGAATACAGTGAGAACATGATGATGCTGAAACACACATTGAAAACAGGGAGAACATGATGATGCTGAAACACACATTGAATACAAGAACATGATGATGCTGAAACACATTGAATACAGTGAGAACATGATGATGCTGAAACACACTGAATACAGTGAGAACATGATGATGCTGAAACACACATTGAATACAGCGAGAACATGATGATGCTGAAACACACATTAAAAACAGGGAGAACATGATGATGCTGAAACACACTGAATACAAGGAGATCATGATGATGCTGAAACACATTGAATACAGGGAGAACATGATGATGCTGAAACACACTGAATACAAGAATATGATGATGCTGAAACACACTGAATACAGGGAGAACATGATGATGCTGAAACACACTGAATACAGTGAGAACATGATGATGCTGAAACACACATTGAATACAGTGAGAACATGATGATGCTGAAACACACATTGAATACAGGGAGAACATGATGATGCTGAAACACACATTGAATACAGGGAGAACATGATGATGCTGAAACACACATTGAATACAGTGAGAACATGATGATGCTGAAACACACTGAACACAGGGAGAACATGATGATGCTGAAACACACATTGAACACAGGGAGAATATGATGATGCTGAAACACACTGAACACAGGGAGAACATGATGATGCTGAAACACACATTGAATACAGTGAGAACATGATGATGCTGAAACACACTGAATACAGTGAGAACATGATGATGCTGAAACACACTGAATACAGTGAGAACATGATGATGCTGAAACACACATTGAATACAGGGAGAACATGATGATGCTGAAACACACTGAATACAGTGAAAACATGATGATGCTGAAACACACACACCAGGAACAGGGAGAACATGATGATGCTGAAACACACTGAATACAGGGAGAACATGATGATGCTGAAACACACTGAATACAGGGAGAACATGATGATGCTGAAACACATTGAATACAGGGAGAACATGATGATGCTGAAACACATTGAATACAGGGAGAACATGATGATGCTGAAACACACTGAATACAGGGAGAACATGATGATGCTGAAACACACATTGAATACAGTGAGAACATGATGATGCTGAAACACACATTGAATACAGGGAGAACATGATGCTGAAACACATTGAATACAGGGAGAACATGATGATGCTGAAACACACATTGAATACAGTGAGAACATGATGATGCTGAAACACATTGAATACAGGGAGAACATGATGATGCTGAAACACATTGAATACAGGGAGAACATGATGATGCTGAAACACACTGAATACAGGGAGAACATGATGATGCTGAAACACACATTGAATACAGTGAGAACATGATGATGCTGAAACACACATTGAATACAGGGAGAACATGATGATGCTGAAACACATTGAATACAGGGAGAACATGATGATGCTGAAACACACATTGAATACAGTGAGAACATGATGATGCTGAAACTCACATTGAATACAGTGAGAACATGATGATGCTGAAACACATTGAATACAGGGAGAACATGATGATGCTGAAACACACATTGAATACAGTGAGAACATGATGATGCTGAAACACACATTGAATACAGTGAGAACATGATGATGCTGAAACACACATTGAATACAGGGAGAACATGATGATGCTGAAACACACATTGAATACAGGGAGAACATGATGATGCTGAAACACACATTGAATACAGTGAGAACATGATGATGCTGAAACACACATTGAATACAGGGAGAACATGATGATGCTGAAACACACATTGAATACAGGGAGAACATGATGATGCTGAAACACACTGAATACAGTGAGAACATGATGATGCTGAAACACACATTGAATACAGGGAGAACATGATGATGCTGAAACACACTGAATACAGGGAGAACATGATGATGCTGAAACACACATTGAACACAGGGAGAATATGATGATGCTGAAACACATTGAATACAGTGAGAACATGATGATGCTGAAACACACTGAATACAGTGAGAACATGATGATGCTGAAACACTGAATACAGGGAGAACATGATGATGCTGAAACACACATTGAATACAGGGAGAACATGATGATGTTGAAACACATTGAATACAGGGAGAACATGATGATGCTGAAACACTGAATACAGGGAGAACATGATGATGCTGAAACACACATTGAACACAGTGAGAACATGATGATGCTGAAACACACATTGAATACAGGGAGAACATGATGATGCTGAAATACACATTGAATACAAGGAGAACATGATGATGCTGAAACACATATTGAATACAAGGAGAACATGATGCTGAAACACACATTGAATACAAGGAGAACATGATGCTGAAACACACATTGAATACAGGGAGAACATGATGATGCTGAAAGACACATTGAATACAGGGAGAACATGATGATGCTGAAACACACTGAATACAGGGAGAACATGATGATGCTGAAACACACATTGAATACAGGGAGAACATGATGATGCTGAAACACACTGAATACAGGGAGAACATGATGAAACACACATTGAATACAGGGAGAACATGATGATGCTGAAACACACATTGAATACAGGGAGAACATGATGATGCTGAAACACATTGAATACAGGGAGAACATGATGATGCTGAAACACATTGAATACAGGGAGAACATGATGATGCTGAAACACACATTGAATACAGTGAGAACATGATGATGCTGAAACACACATTGAATACAGGGAGAACATGATGATGCTGAAACACACATTGAATACAGGGAGAACATGATGATGCTGAAACACACTGAATACAGGGAGAACATGATGCTGAAACACACTGAATACAGGGAGAACATGATGCTGAAACACATTGAATACAGGGAGAACATGATGATGCTGAAACACATTGAATACAGGGAGAACATGATGATGCTGAAACACATTGAATACAGGGAGAACATGATGATGCTGAAACACACATTGAATACAGTGAGAACATGATGATGCTGAAACACACATTGAATACAGGGAGAACATGATGATGCTGAAACACACATTGAATACAGGGAGAACATGATGATGCTGAAACACACATTGAATACAGGGAGAACATGATGATGCTGAAACACACATTGAATACAGTGAGAACATGATGATGCTGAAACACACATTGAATACAGGGAGAACATGATGATGCTGAAACACACATTGAATACAGGGAGAACATGATGATGCTGAAACACACTGAATACAGTGAGAACATGATGATGCTGAAACACACATTGAATACAGGGAGAACATGATGATGCTGAAACACACTGAATACAGGGAGAACATGATGATGCTGAAACACACATTGAACACAGGGAGAATATGATGATGCTGAAACACATTGAATACAGTGAGAACATGATGATGCTGAAACACACTGAATACAGTGAGAACATGATGATGCTGAAACACTGAATACAGGGAGAACATGATGATGCTGAAACACACATTGAATACAGGGAGAACATGATGATGTTGAAACACATTGAATACAGGGAGAACATGATGATGCTGAAACACTGAATACAGGGAGAACATGATGATGCTGAAACACACATTGAACACAGTGAGAACATGATGATGCTGAAACACACATTGAATACAGGGAGAACATGATGATGCTGAAATACACATTGAATACAAGGAGAACATGATGATGCTGAAACACATATTGAATACAAGGAGAACATGATGCTGAAACACACATTGAATACAAGGAGAACATGATGCTGAAACACACATTGAATACAGGGAGAACATGATGATGCTGAAAGACACATTGAATACAGGGAGAACATGATGATGCTGAAACACACTGAATACAGGGAGAACATGATGATGCTGAAACACACATTGAATACAGGGAGAACATGATGATGCTGAAACACACTGAATACAGGGAGAACATGATGAAACACACATTGAATACAGGGAGAACATGATGATGCTGAAACACACATTGAATACAGGGAGAACATGATGATGCTGAAACACATTGAATACAGGGAGAACATGATGATGCTGAAACACATTGAATACAGGGAGAACATGATGATGCTGAAACACACATTGAATACAGTGAGAACATGATGATGCTGAAACACACATTGAATACAGGGAGAACATGATGATGCTGAAACACACATTGAATACAGGGAGAACATGATGATGCTGAAACACACTGAATACAGGGAGAACATGATGCTGAAACACACTGAATACAGGGAGAACATGATGCTGAAACACATTGAATACAGGGAGAACATGATGATGCTGAAACACATTGAATACAGGGAGAACATGATGATGCTGAAACACATTGAATACAGGGAGAACATGATGATGCTGAAACACACATTGAATACAGTGAGAACATGATGATGCTGAAACACACATTGAATACAGGGAGAACATGATGATGCTGAAACACACATTGAATACAGGGAGAACATGATGATGCTGAAACACACATTGAATACAGGGAGAACATGACGATGCTGAAACACACATTGAATACAGGGAGAACATGATGATGCTGAAACACACATTGAATACAGGGAGAACATGATGATGCTGAAACACATTGAATACAAGGAGAACATGATGATGCTGAAATACACATTGAACACAGGGAGAACATGATGATGCTGAAACACACATTGAATACAGGGAGAACATGATGATGCTGAAAACACATTGAATACAAGGAGAACATGATGATGCTGAAATACACATTGAACACAGGGAGAACATGATGATGCTGAAACACACATTGAATACAGGGAGAACATGATGATGCTGAAACACATTGAATACAAGGAGAACATGATGATGCTGAAATACACATTGAACACAGGGAGAACATGATGATGCTGAAACTCACATTGAATACAGGGAGAACATGATGATGCTGAAACACATTGAATACAGGGAGAACATGATGATGCTGAAATACACATTGAATACAGGGAGAACATGATGATGCTGAAACACATTGAATACAGGGAGAACATGATGATGCTGAAATACACATTGAATACAAGGAGAACATGATGCTGAAACACATTGAATACAGGGAGAACATGATGATGCTGAAATACATATTGAATACAAGGAGAACATGATGCTGAAACACACACTGATCACAGGGAGAACATGATGATGCTGAAACACACATGGGAGGTACAGTGTGAACATGATGCTGCTGAAATATATATCTGAGGTACACTGAGAACACAATGATGCTGAAACATGCACATGCGACAGATGAAGTACAGAACTCTGTCTGCGGCTAAATTTAACACAGGAAAGTAAAATTTTGTATATAGCAACATCACCGGACACTGTATGTATCAGACAAATGATGACAAAAATGATGAAATTGATGATGACAACAAAGTTGATGATTCTGATAGTGGAGATGACAATGTTTACCCTAATTTTCATGTTGATGATGATGACGATGATGGCTATGACGATATGACAATCTTGGTGATATCTTCTTTTTCTTCCATTCATTCATCATCTACATGGTCAGGGGAAGTGCTCAGTTGGAGGAGAAAAGAAACGCTTTAAACATTGCTTCAAAGTATCCATCAATGACCTGGGCATCGACCCCAATACCTAGGAGACTAGATCAACTGAACTGGTGAAGCAAGCTGACCATCGAAGCAAGAGCAGGAGACAGAAGACGTACAGCAGAGGATAGAAGAAAACGAGAAGTGTGCAAGGTGCGAGCAACCTCCAATTCTACAGTTACACCAACCCACTGTTTATCCTACGTGTGGGCGAGCCTTCCTGGCCTGGATTGGCCTCACCAGCCACCTCCAGACCCACAATCACCAATCCCCCATAAAAATGAAGTCGTGGTCTTCTTTGACAAGGAAGGACGAACAAAAACAACAACAAAGCAGGCAACAGCATCCCTGGGCCCAGGCAGACCAATATCTTACAGATAAAAAACATAACAAAGAACC
>JAPXFY010000020.1:54991763-55039263 GCA_030674185.1 Monoplex corrugatus
GACACTGTGAATAACAAAAATCAGAATCTTATCTTTTTTCTTCTCCCTATTCTACTTTCATGTGTTTTTAGTTCTTGTCTGTATCCTACCTTCCAGGCACTGGCCATGACCACTGCAGTCATCGGGACAGGCAAGGGTATCACAGGCTTTACCGCTCCATGGTGGACGACACTGGCAATGACCTGACACACACTGACCATGGTCAGAACAGTTGGGATGTGGCACACACTCTGCTGAATGAACACAAAGGATGGTGGACACTGCCCGTTCACAGTTCCAAGTACTGTTGATGCTGAGGACATAACAAACAAACAAACAAAAGTAAAGGTCAGTGTTATTGTTATTGTTATTGTTGTTTAAAGCCTAGCCAACAGCGTAGAGCCATATCAGGGCTATAACCGCTTCAAAATACACAAAACTTCAACAGGAAAAACAAAAGAAAAGAAACTTAAGTACACTCCGTTATTGTTATTGTTGTTTGAAACCCAACTGACTGTGTAGAGCCAGATCAGGGCTATAACAGCTTCAAAACATACAAAACTTCAACAGGGAAAAAAAAAAAGAAAAGAAAATTAAGTACACATATCAATGCACTCCCGCACATAATCTAAGAACATGCCCCTAGTGTTGACTACTCAATAATACTAATGTTAAATGTACTCGTCGCAAAAATGCGACTTAAGCGGTGAGTCAGATGGTCAGAAAAATGCGACGCTGGCGCCACAAGGGTTAACTGAAGTCAGCAGGTCTTCATAAGGTCCAAAGTGCTGCTCGACGGTTTGGCACACCCTATTCATTGGAGATATGACCAGTGTGTCGGATGATAATCATATTGCAATAACACCTTATCTCAAAGGCTTGGATTTGGTAATGATGCTTGATCGTGCTGAACACTCATCATCATCATGTGCCCTGCTGCATGGCGATCATGGCCCTCCATATGATTCTATCCCTTGTCGCTGCAAGTACCTCTTCCATCCTCTCTGTGCTCAGCTACTCTGCAAGTCTGTCCAACATTTTCTCCCTGGGTCTACCTGGTGTTCTCTTTCCCTCCACCTTTCCTGTTGTGACAAAGTGCTCTAATTCCCCTTTCCTCGTAAGATGGCCTAAAAATGTTGCTTGTCTTTTCCTAATCTTCTTTATCAATGATCTTCTTGTGTCTGCCTCCAGCAATACTGTCTTGTTTGTTTTCTTTGCTGTCCATGGAGCTCTCAAATTCTTCTTAGAAACCACATTTCGGCCGCTTCAATCTTGTTCTGGCTTTGCTGAACATTACCAAATGATTTAAAAAATTGTTTTTAAATCAATAAGGATACATTACAAATAACTGGGACACCGGACATCAGTCCCAGAAGGACCAACAATATTATCTGTCTTGGTTATAGTACCACACAAGTACGACCAAGGCAGATAACCATGTAGACTGTCTGTTCTGTAAAAACATAGAAACAGATTGTACCTCAGAAATATTCCTTTTAAAGTTGACCTCAAGACAATTAAAACCAAACAAGCAAATCAGGTTTTACTTTAATGCATACAATTAAAGGACAACATGTAAAAATACATTTCAATTTCTTTTTAACCAATGACACAGTGAAACTACTTAAACTATGAGGTACTTCTAGTCACTTCCACAAACGTCAACTTCAGGTACATAATCTGTGAATCAAACCAAAAAACAAATGATAAAGTGAAAAATTTTATAAACACCACCACCGTCATAATAAACCATCTACTGTCTGATTAACACAGAATTTGTGCTAAAATACATGTAAAATTCAACACAGAAATAATCAATGAAAAACCCATGAATAAAACTTGAGTTAAAATGCAACAACTGTACTTTTAACTGAAACTTAACACAACAAACTTACACATTTTATCAAATAATCAATTCCAAAGTAAGCTTACAATTATACAGACATTAATATCATATGTATATTTACACACATGTACACACACACATACACACACAAATACACACACATACACACACAAACACACACACACACACACACTCTCTCTTTCTCTCTCTCTCTCTCTCTCTCTTTCTCTCTCTTTGTTTTCATTTTTCATTAATGAATTAGCAGTGGAACTGTCAAGAAAAGGCAGGCATGGCATTCAAATTATCCCTGGGGTTATTGAGATATTCCTATTGCTGTTTGCAGACGATGTTATTCTTCTCTCTGGTACAGTCAAAGGCTTACAAAACCAGTTAAATGTCTTAAAGGAAGAATCGGATCGACTAGCTTTAACAGTTAACATGGATAAAACTAATATGATTTTCAGGAAGGGTGGACATTTATCAAAACACGAAAAATGGTTCTATGGAATTAACGAGGTTAAAGTTGTTAATTCTTATAAATACTTAGGAATGATATTTTCGACAAAATTAAGTTTAAATTATGCATGGGAAGAATCTTGTAATAAAGGGAAAAAGGGTGTTATTGAAATTCTAAAATCCTTACGGAAGCTCAATTCTATTGATTGTAATTTATATTGGAAAATGTTTGATACACAGATAGAACCTTTACTTACATATGCAGCTGAAGTATGGGGTCTTACTGTAAATCCACATATGGAAAAAGTGCATACATATGCTATAAAACGTTTTTTGGCTGTACCAATTCACTCTTCTAATACTGTTTTATATGGAGAAACTGGAAGATATCCTTTATACATTAGAACCTTTGTGAAGAGTATTAAATACTGGTTGAAATTGTTAAGGCTTCCACAATCTCGGTTATGTAAACAGGCATATGAAATGATGGTTACTCAAATGGAAATAGGAAAACAGAACTGGGCCTATCAGGTTAAAAAGGCTTTATCAGAACTTGGGTTTGGAATCGTGTGGTTGTCCCAGGGAGTAGGAAATGAGTGTCAGTTTATTAATGAATTTAAAGACAGGCTTATTTGTTCGTTTAAACAAAATTGGCACTCATATATGGAAAACAGAAAAATATAGTTGGTTCTCATTTAAAGATGTTTTTCAAACCGAAAAATATCTCAGTGTTGTTACGGATAAATGGCAAAGAACTAATTATGCAAGATTTAGATTAAGAACACTTGGTTTCAATGCAAATGAAAATTGGTTTCAACCTGGGACGTCCACAGTATATCCTTGCTCCTTATGTGGAAACAATGTCGATAATGAAAAACACTTTTTATTCCAATGCCAAATTTTTGACACAATACGAGGAAAATGCAAAGTTTTTGAATCCGACATGGCCAAAAGACAAGATGTTGTATCTATTTTGTCGTCTGATGACGAAGTCATAATCAAATCAGTGGCACTATACATTGCGGAAGCACAAAAAATAAGACATAAACACTTACAAGCCTGACAATAGTGCTAGACAATATCATACTGGGATTAATTTAATCTCTTTTGACTGATGTGGGCTATATCACGTTAACTCCAAAAGAAGCTGCTTTATTAAAGACTCTGTTTTGTAAAGAGCTGTTTTCATTTGCTTTATTTTGCTTTGTTTGCCGATAATTTAAGAGTAGCTAATAATATGAAAATAATGGTATATTTGTAGAATATGTTAGAAGTGGATATTGAAAGGGTATATAGACACTTAAGGATTTCATTTGCTTTATTTTGCTTTGTTTGCCGATAATTTAAGAGTAGCTAATAATATGAAAATAATGGTATATTTGTAGAATATGTTAGAAGTGGATATTGAAAGGGTATATAGACACTTAAGGGTCTACTATACATGTTAACAAAAACAAACAAAAAACAGAACAAAAAAAACAACAAAAAAAACAAATAAATAAAAGGCATAGTGATGTCCCTTGTTAACAGAGTATTTTGGGGCAGTTATGTGAAGATTATATTATTATTACTAAATGTAAGGTTTGGGTGGTCTAGCCCAGATGTTTCATCATATTACAGTTTTGATGTGTGTGTGCGTGCGCACGAGCGCACGCCCGCGTGTGAGTGTATATGGATGCATGTGTGTGGGTGTGGGTGTGTGAAAAAGATTTTGGTTTGTCTAAACCTAGACAAATTATTGGCCTGAATGTGGGAACACTGTTCTGATATTTTTTTTTGTTTTCTTTGCATTATGTAGTAGTGGTAAAATGGATGATTGTTCATTATATATGATTTGAATATGTTCGACTGTTCAAGGAATGGATGTTCGATATTTTTTTGATTATGCGTGAAGAATTTGCGCACATACAAAGAATGGATTATGTGTCGCACTACTGGAAAATTGTTATCCCCCTTGTCAAAAGACCTTTTCGGGTAATGACAATAAACAGTTTCAGTTTCAGTTTCAGTTTCAGTTTCTCTCTCTTTCTCTCTCTCTCTCTCTCTCTCTCTCTCTCTCTCTCTCTCTCTCTCTCTCTCTCTCTCTCACTCACCAATGATCATAGGGATAGTTGATGAGAACTCCATTGACAACACTGGTCACTGAGCCTCCACCATCCAAATTTATGGCGTTGACAAAACCAAAGTCCTTTAGAATGTTCGCAAACTCATGCAAGTCCACCCTGAATGACAAAAAATCTATACATATCAGATGAGCACAAATGCTTAAAATCAATGTTTCCTTTCTATCACATGGCAATCAACACAATGAAGGACACAGATATATATATATAAATAGTGCAAAAAGAAAAGTGCGCGCACACGCACACATACACCACACACACACACACACACACACACACACACACACACACACACACACACACACACACACACACACACACACCATTTATGGTCAGGATAACTTAAAAGTCACATTTACATATTAAAAATATGTACACATAGCCCAACTTGGAAATATTTAAATCAAAAACATTATGAATGAAACCTGAGAAATATGTTTAACCCTATCCCATTCACTCCGGCTGCATCCGGCCAAACACAGCTCTCTTGTATATGTTCACTCCGGCCGTGGCCGGCCGCATGTTTGCACACAGGGCCAGTACTTTTCCATCACGCTGTAACCATGAGCTAGCTCACTCTGAATGGATAAAATTTGGCGGGTAGGTCTACGAAGGACCAATGAACTGTTAACACTAAATTAAGACGCCACCACTGGCATCATTCACAAGACAGAAGAAGGAAATGACTACATTCCATTCTTGTCTTTGTGTGAACATGAGAAAGATGGCGAATACTAGGGGAAGTTTCACTGTGAGCTATACAAATGGGAGAGGGTTAAACTTGTTAAAATGCTGCATAAATTACCACAATCTCCTGTCTAAGGATGGTAAATGAAGCATTCAAACATACTTTAAAATGGCTAACTTCACTAAATAATGAGAAGGAGGCAAGCCTTCATCCAGACTGAATTCATGAGCCTTCTTCAATAAAGAAAGTGAATAGGAACCCTGGGCTGACAAGAGGAAATAAGTAGCATCAATCTACAAAAGCCGAATGAGTTTAATGTTCTGGACACTATGTGACAAAAACTCGGCAGGAAAAACCAACAAACAAACGATCTGAGGAAGATCTGAGGTCCATCATCATCACCATCATGTGTCCTGCCACATGGCGGTGGCGATCATGGCCCTCCATACAAATCTATCCTTTATTGCTGCAAGTATAGTTTTCATGGGCACCTAAAATCATATCTTGCAAACAAAACCTGTGTGATCATACCAATGACTGTCTTACTCATGAAGAGAAAGTGACTGAAAATTCACCATGAGAAAAAAGCATGAGGCATTAACAATCACCCAAACACTGGTACTGTCTTCTGAATAACAAATCAAAGGAATTTAAAAAGATGAAAAGGACAAATGGAAAGAGAGTGAAGAAGAATACTGTAGGAAGAGCATAAATGACCAAAAACAAGAGAATGAAAAGTATGTGTTTACGTGTAAGCACACGCGCATCTGCATTATATGTGCAAGTGTATTAATTTTGTGGATCAAGGGTTGAGGACAGACTTATGGTGTAGGTGATGGAGGTAACAAATTGTATTAGAGAGTGAAAAAGGGTTGATGGTGGGTTACCAATACCTGGATTTCTATGACTGACCTGTGGCTGTATGTGTGGTGCTGGCCCCGGTGTTTTTGTTTTTAATTTGTTTTAGGATACAAAAGATGAAGAGATGTATTTTATCTGATATTCATATATTCATATTCATTTCTTTTGTCACGGTGAATTTACCATGTGAAACTCGAGCTGTTCTCCCCTCGAGAGTGTTCGGCGGCCCACATTTTTTTCTTTTTGATTAACCTTTCCGCCGGTCAATCAGCATCTACACCGCCTGGCATTCGACTAGATATGAACGATACTTTTCACAGGTCAAATCTGACTCACTGTAATGAGCACTGTGCATTTAACTACACGACCTGTTTCAGCTAAGCCGATGTGTTTAACTCAATATCCCTGTTAGGTCCCAATGCGCAAACACAGCATGTTACACGATAGAATAAACATCTGTTAATTTTCCATTGCTTCTCATTAATATATCTGGCGCAACCACAAAGTCATATAAACTAATAACGTATGAAAAAAATGTTTTTAAAAGATGTTTGGATACAATCAGCACATAACAAACAAGCTATAAATACAAACTGCTAAAGAAAAGTACGAAATCTTAATATCTAGTATAGCTTAAAATGCAATTGCGCTGCAAATGGCTGCCCAAAATACCTTGCTGAGGAGTCGTTTTTGGAACTTTTCTTTAAAGAGTTAAGACTTCAAAAAGGCAAGAAAGTTAACTGGGTCTCAAGGGCGAGGGACCTGGGAAATGATGAACCTTTCTCTTTACATAAGCAGCCAATAACAAGCTCACCCTCTCTGGTTTGTTTCGCCATCAACCTGCACCATCATAATACGTCCTTCTGCATCATGACCCACCGCTGACCGCGCTGACTTCACCTCAATGAATCGATCAATCGTCCCTGCCCATACATACTGTCTGCTCTATTGCATGCACAAAAATATATGAAAATGCACAAATTAATAAATACAAGAATAAATTACTGTATCTTGACACACAGTCATACATGATAACAACACCTCATTGAAAAACAAACATGCCTGCTGACCACATTGTCTTGTTTATATTATTATGCTTCAAAACATGTCATGCACATTGTTTTGTGGTAAATTCATGCCAATATGTCCTCATCACTCGGATAAATTCACACAAATATGACCTAAATTTTTTAATAGATTATCTTCATTCACAAGAATATGTCCACATCAATCCTTAATCTTTTAAATAAATTATCTTCAGATACACCTAATGACATCTTAAAACATACCTTGGCTTTTCTTTCGTCTTATAAACTGTCTTTGTCTTTCAAAATTGTCAGTTCATCCGCACACAATAAAAACGGCACAAAAACTGGAAAGTTTCAGAAAAGAAAGTATCCAAGTTGCCTAGCAAGCTACATCATCATTCATGCCTATTTAAGATAAATATAATATAAATAAATAATACACTGTGACATGTCCCCATCATATTAAAGCAGTGTGTACCAACAGCCCCAGAAGTAGGCCTACTGCTGCCAGCACTCTGATGAACTGATTAAAAATGAAATGCTAAAACACGCTGTCCTCATTAATAATTGTTCATAAACATAAAATCAACTAAACACACTGTCCTCATTAATAAAAAACATAAATACAACCTAATAAGTAAATAAACAAGAGGACATACGGAACGGAAAGAGAGGAAGCAATAGAAGAGGCTACTCAAAACACTTTATACGCACTAAAACACAGAAAGAGTAAGTGAAAACCAAAGATATTCAAAAAACACCAAAAAAAGACAAAAACATAGTTGTCATAACATAAATGACAACAATCAAAAACGTACTCTAGTAACGATCAAAATTATTTCATATAACAAAAAACCAACCATAAACATACAAAGCAAACAAACAAAAACATAACTGACAAACATATATTACCAGTCGTCTCGGTGTCGGGACATTCAATAGTTTTGCTTTCATCCAGTACACCTCCCCATCACGAATCAACCACAGCACACCCCCCACCAACTGTTTGAACTGTAGCGTTACCAGCTCTATCTCTGACAGTACCTGATCATTCAACATACCTTCTCGATACTAAATCATTCAACATTAACCCTTTTTCTCCCTCTTGCACAGGAATGGATTTTCCCATCAATCTGATTGGTAAGTAGGCACAGTTTCAGTTTCAGTTTCTCAAGATGACGTCTCCGTGCTCGAATGAATTCCATATGCACTAACGTCACAGACCATGTGATGAGAAGAACAAATGATAGCACAAGCTTAACCTGCACATAGCCACGAATGCAGCCTGAGTCCGATTCAGTTCATTCTCAGAATCTCTGCTCGAATGAATTCATTGCACTAACGTCACAACGCCATGTGATGAAGATACAGATATTCGCCAAGCCTAGCCCGCACGTAAACCCACGAACTGGCCAGGTCCAGAGGTCCTACCTAGACCGTCCCATAACTCTGGGGTCATAGGGTGATGAGGTGGCAGAGACCTCAACTTTTCAACGGGAAACCGGCACCATGAGGGTGGTGCCCATCCCCTCTTCCTCGCTTCAAATTCATATTCACTTTTTTTTAAACCAAGATTTCAGAAAGGCAAGAAAGGCTAATTGGTTTTCAAGGGATGGGACCTGGGAAATCAGCCAATCTCTCCAATGTTTTTATACCAAGGCAGCCGGCAATGCCCTGCTCTTCACGATTTTCAACTGCCCTGGGATCTTTAGCGTGTGCAGCCAGAAGGCACACAGGTCCGACTCGTTTATCATCCCTTTCCAAAGGACTAGACATTCAGTTTGATTTTCCGTCAAACTGAGGAGAAACGTCAAGGCCTCTGTGGTGAGCGAACCCTGGAACCTTGAGTTTAGTTATTGACAGGTGAACATCTAAACCATTCTGCCACTCTTCTCCTTCAGTAAACTGGCACACTGTTCAATAACTGCACAACATTAACCCTTTTACTCCCACTTGTACAAGATGGACTTTTTCATCAATCTGATTGATAATTAGGCACATTGGTCTGTAACTGCCTGGTATAGGTCTTCATATGTGATACTAGAATGATCCTGGAAGCACATGCTCTCTCTCTCACTCTCTCTCTCTCTCTCTCTCTCTCTAAGCACTTCCCCAGTGCTGCATGGGAAGGGAATCCCATGGTTTTATCTACACTGCCAGAGATAAGATAAATCATCATGACCTTTATATGCATTATCACTTTTTTTTTAAACAAATCAATCAAATTATCAATAACAAAACACATTAACAGAAAAACTAGAGAACAGTGGAAATGATTGTGTTCACAACATACCACACTTCTCTGTTGTTGTTTTTTGTTTTTTTAAATGTTTACTGATTTTTTTTCAGGTATGTGCATTCACGTTTGTTTTGACCACACTGTACAGGATATATGTTGCTTCAGAGTCTATAGACTCTTGTCTTGGGTGGGTGTGCATGCTAGGTGTTTTTTATGTTTCCACAATTCAACAGACACAGACATGCCTGATGGGATGTTTAATCTTTTGACTCCTACACCCCATCCACCAACAGCAAAAACTTCAAACCCTTTGACTCCCTCATCCCATCCATCAACTGCAAAAACTTAAAACCCTTTGATTCCCTTATCCTATCCACCAACTGCAAAAACTTCAAACCCTTTGACTCCTCACCCTATCCACTGACAGCAAAAACTTAAAACCCTTTGATTCCCTCATCCTATCCACCAACTGCAAAAACTTAAAACTCTTTGACTCCCTCACCCTATCCATCAACTGCAAAAACTTAAAACCCTAAAACCCTTTGACTCCAACACCCTACCACTGACACTAGTGACAGCAAAAACTTAAAACCCTTTGACTCCTACAGCCTATCCCCGACAGCAAAAACTTAAAACCTTTTAACTCCCTCACCCTATCCACCAGCTTCCTGCAGGAAGATGATGGACAGGGTGAGGAAATCAAGGAGTTAAGTTTTTACTTTGCTAGCAAGGTTGACAATGCCGGATGCTGGTGGACAGGGTGCGGGAGTCAAAGGGTTAACTCGCAGACTTGATATTCTGTATGTATATACACATGAAAAGGGTTTAGGCACAACATAATAGGTTTACACACAGATCCACCGTGCAGGAGGTGTCAAGGCAGGATGGAACCTAAAACCTCCCATGAGGAAATCTGATGTCTTACCCACTTGACTCCCATGCTCATCCCATTACACTCAGCAAAATAATGGGAATCAGTGCTCCTATTTTTAGTCTTACAATTACTAGATGGACAATGATGGTGCTAGCAATATTCTCTATTCCCTTTTTGTCTTACTCTCAATCTCTTTCTCTTTTGTTTTGGTTTTCTCTTCTTTAGTCCTTTTCTCCCACTGGACAAACCAGCAGGGAAGTTAGTCTTTTTCTCCTAATTTTTTTCTTATTTTTGTATTTGTTGTTTGTTCGTTTGTGATCCTACATTTATGTAAGCTAAACAAAGGCCAGTTGGCTGAAAATTTGCACCCGTCCTGTGTGGTTGTATTAAATATGCCTGATTCTATTTTCATGTTTTTCTGGTTCCTGGTTGCTTGATCGCAGGCAGTTGCACATGTTTTGGATTTGGTGCAGAGTTTGCAGTCATTTTTTTCTCGTTTAAATCTTTAGGATTTCTTCTCATCTTGGAAACTATTTCAGGTAACTGATCTTGAGTCTGACACTGGTTACACATACTCGTAGAATGTAGTTCTGGCTTCGACTAATTGTTGGCTGTACTGGATCTTTCTTTGATTTACCTTCCGACTGTTCATGGTTCCCATGGTTGAAATTACTTAGAAGCCTTGGCTGCTGGTTTGGTGAAGTCTGTGGCAGTGTAATACGAAATCCAAAACAAGCACGACTGCCCACGTTCAAGCAAACAGGAACCAGAAAAAAATATGAAAAAAGAATAAGAACGTGTATTTAATACAACCAGACAAGACAGGTGCCAACTGGTCTTTGTCAAGCATAAAATCACAAACAAACAAACACCAGATACAAGATGAGCAGCAGAGAAGTTTCAGTCTTTTTCTCATAAGTTTTGCATCTGGTGTTTGTTTGTTTGTGATCTTACACTTGACAAAGGCCAGTTTGTCGAAAATATGTGCCTGTCTTGTCTGGTTGTATCAAATACGCGTTCTTACTCTTTTTTCGTGTTTTTTCTGGTTCTTGTGGCAGTGTTGGTGAAGTCTTTTCTCTTCTTCCAAATTCATCATTCAAGTGCATTAAACATTCATTTTGTTTGGTTAACATACTGACTCATTTTCTAGATAGTAGTATAGCTAGATTCTCATTTTCATCCTTTCTTCCTTGATTCTTTCTTTTCCTTATTTTCTCCTTTTCTTTTCTTTTCTGATTTGCTTCCATGCATGAAAAAAAAAGCCTCTGACAACACAACAAGGTTCTGTCAAGATGTTACTTATATGTGATTATACTGACCCTGTGAAAAGTTGTCCGGATTTTGTGATTCCAAAGTGTACATTTTGTATGCCACCTGTATCCTGCACAAGCCGCCCATCACTCACAATATTGCCTGTAAATAAAAACAAGGTGGTTTTTAAAACAAAATCAATAAAAAACAAAACTAATATTTCTTTCTTGCACACGTATTTCTCATTGCACACACACATACACATATAAATTCCATGTAGACACACACACACCTCTGGTCTATCTTTAATGATCTTCCTTTTTCAAAAAGACATCATGTCAGTAAATGAAGAAAACTTATTGCACTGATTATTTTTATGATATTTTTGTACCCTCTTCATTGCCTAGTTTTCTTGTTTTAGGTTAACAAGTTATTTTCATATCACACTGTAGTATAACATGCTCATGTTGCAAATATTGCTCTCTCTCTCTCTCTCTCTCTCTCTCTCTCTCTCTCTCTCTCCTCTCTCTCTCTCTCTCTCTCTCCTCTCCTCTCTCTCATAAACACAAACACACAGCTGCACACACACACACACACACACACACACACACACACACACACACACACACACACACACACAACACACACACACACACACACACAGAAGAGCAGAGTTTCAATTAACACTTTCACTCCTGCATCTATCCACCAGTTGCAAAAATCTTACCCTTTTACTCCCTCATCTTATCCATCAGCTTCCTGCAGGAGGCTGACGGATAGGGTGACAGAGTGAAAGGGTTAAGTTTTTGCTTTTCTGTCATGACTGACATTGCGGGATACTGGTGGATACGGTGAGGGAGTCAAAGGGTTAAACATGACAGCACATGGTTTACACTATCTACGCTACACTACAAATATCTAATAAGATATCATCATCATTGTCATCATGTGCCCTGCTGCATGGCGTTGGCGATCATGGCCCTCCCTATTTATCCCTTGTTGCTGCAAGCACATCTTCCACCCTCTCTGTCCTCAGCCACCCTGCAAGTCTGTCCAATATTTTCTCCCTGGTGCTCTCTTTACTTCCAGCTTTCCTGTTGTGACCTGGTGCTCTAATTCCCCTTTCCTCATAAAATGGCCTATAAATGTTGCCTGTCTTTTCCTAATCTTCCTTATCAATGATCTTGTGTCTGCCTCCATCAAGACTGTCTCGTTTTCTTTGCTGTCCATGGAACTCTCAACATTCTTCTTAGAAACCACATCTTGGCTGCCTCAATCTTGTTCTGGCTTTGTGTGTTGACTGTCCAGGCCTCACAACCCTATAACATTAACGATTCTATATAACATTTCACAAACTCTCTCTCTAATAAGAAAGGAGGTACCAAAAAAATGTGTCAAAACTTACCAAGACAATGTCCAGAATGAATGTCAAAAAAGCCGGCATTGGCTGCAAACACACACTTGTTTTGGACCGCAGTATCATGCACTTTAACTCTAACGCCTTTTTTCTCTTCACATGACCCGCGGTGCCCTGGTTCCAAAATAGAGAATGTACGCATCGGGTTGTATACTCGTTGAAACCTGCAAGCAAATAAAACGCACCTTCACTTTTTTTTTCTTTTTTTTTTTTTTCCAGTGCAACTGTTTGTTAACCTGACAGTACATGATACATGATGATGATACTTTTCTGTACTCTTCGACAGTCACATACTCTTGTCTTTCTTCAGGTCTAACTTGGAGACATACCCTTTTGACCAGCAGTGATTTCCCCTACATGCCCATCCTTCTCCCAACCCTCCTGTCTTCCCTTCTCCGTGTGTGTGTGTGTGTGTGTGTGTGTGTGTGTGTGTGTGTGTGTGTGTGTGTGTGTGTGTGGTGGTGTGGTGGGTGTGGTGTGTGTGGTGTGGTGTGTGTGGTGTGTGTGTGTGTGGGGTGGTGTGTGTGTGTGTGTGTGTGTGTGTGTGTGGTGTGGTGTGGTGTGGTGTGTGTGTGGTGTGTGGTGTGGTGTGTGTGTGTGTGGTGTGGTGTGGGTGGTGTGTGGTGGTGGTGTGTGTGTGTGTGTGTGTGTTGTTGTGTCGCTTTGTGCCCTTTGTCATAAGTGAATGATCAGGTGTGTGCTCTGTTTTCATTTATATATCAAGATTTCATAATCACATTTATATTCATGTTCATGTTCTTTCCGTTTGTCACACAGGATTTACCATATGAAACTCGAGCTGCTCTCCCCTTTGAAAGCGTGTCGCCGCAGTGCAGCGCCACTTTTTCTTTATCTTTTTCTTTTTTTTTTAATTTATTTTTAACCAAGACTTTAGAAAGGCAAGAAGGCTAATTGGCCTTCAAGGGCAGGGACCTGGGAAATTAACTTCCTCCAATGTTTTATACCAGGGCAGCAGGCAAAAGTCCTACTCTTCATGATTTTCAACTGCCATGGGAACTTCAGCATGCCAGACAGAAGACACACATTCCAAGTTTGTTTTTTGTCCATTTCCGAATGATTAGACCTTCAGTTGATTTTTAGGTCAAACTGCGGAGAAAAGTCAAGGCCTCAACAGGGAACAAACCCTTGAACCTCAGTTTAATTACTGGTGGTGAACATCTGAACCATTCTGCCACTCTTCTCCCTGGCACCTTATAAATATCATTATTCTTATTATGACTATTATTTACTTTATTTCTCTGTCCACCTATGCCCCAGGGAGATGAAGCTGCTGGTCTGCAGCCAGAGAAGCCAGGTGCAGTGTCATGCAGGTGTGTAGTGTCTGCCATTTAATCTAATCAGTGCCATCATGGTCTTCCTCTTCCTCTGACACCCAACCATCTGGTGTTGTAGGCTTGATGGGCTGACCCACTGACTGGCATCCTGGTTAGATTGCAGGAAAAAATTTGACCTGCCATTGTGCATTGAATGATTGACTCGTGTTGTACCACTTGTCTCTCAGATTTCTTCATTTATAATGTTTTAATTTCCAGGTCCTACACCGGTATATCAATGTGGATATAAAGATTTACAGATAAGCCTGGCTTTTGTTTCCATATAAATGAAATGCTTTCATCTTTTAGGAGGAGTGAAGTTAGTAGCTCACAGCATAGTTTGGATTCTAATTTCTCTGTTCATGCTTCCATGGTCACTAAACAAATTTCCCAATTACTTAACTTCTCATGTTCAGTGACGCTTTGCCATTTGATTTTGATGTCCAGTTTATCACGAGTTAGTCCTAGTCCTACATCTCTCCTCATCAATACACACATCTGTCATTGGACGAGGCTGAAGAACCAAGAATGGTCAACAGTTCCAAAGGCAAGAGGTGGAGTGGCCTGTTACTGGGTTTAGGGCATACCAGAGATGTAGATGGTAAGTGGTCAGAATCGTCCAGAAAGTGATATCAACCTACTGGATGTAATTTTGACATTTAAACCTACATATAAAGAGTACAAAGAAATGGAGAATGTTTCCTGATGGAGTTGGGGAACTCCAAGATTGCCCTATTTAACTTTGCTGGGAAAGGGAGTAAATCAGGCATGGATGACATCTAGTAATGACAAGGTCAGCTAAAGCTGGAAATGGAGGCTGGCACCTAACATAGATTGGTGAAGATGTCTGGAGAGTTTCTTGTGCGCAAGCTCTTGAAGAAAGAAAGATAAATAAGAGGAAAAGAGTAAAAAGGACCATCAAAAGATGAATGTAAAACAATGAAGGATTCAGGCAACTTATTCCTCCTAATCAAAGAGCTGGACACCAAAAGATGAATAACACAGGACTCTGTGAGACAAGATGGAAGGGAAGCAGACACTCCAACTCATTTCAGAAAAAAAACCTGAAGTAAAGGACTGATCAGCCATGACGTGATATCTGACAGCATCTTACTCGTTAAGCTCAATACAAAGCCACTACAGAACCACAATCATACAGGTGTATGCCCCAACATCAACACAAGATGATGAAATCGAATTATTTTCATCTCCAGTCCACAAAACAATCAGTTAAAAAGAAGGGATGTGTGCCTCATCATGGGTGATTTCAATGCAAAATTAGGGGAAGGAATGCTGAAACCTTGAGAACTTGGTCCTTTCAGCTTAGATGACAAAAATGAAAGCAGAGATAAACAAACGTCCTATTTTTTGTGAAATCAACCAATGAAAATTATGAACACCTGGTTTTAGCATCCATTCTACCAAAATATATTTGGACATTATCAAAAGACTAATACAGAAACCAAACTGATCACATTTTTGTTAACATGGAATGGTTTACCTGGTGCAGACTGGGAATCATATCGCATACTTGTATCTGTGAAAATCAAACTAAAACGACTTGGGCCGATTTTAAGATGAAGTTTACCACACATGCATACTTCATATTGGTGCTTATCTCAAACAAAAATAATAAAAACAGATAAATCAAACAAGCAAAATCCTGAAGTACACAAACAGGAAAAATATGCTATTGTTATTTTTTTTCATAGCCCAGCCAAATGTGCAGAGCCACGTGAGCTTTGTAAACACTTCAAAATGTATATACCTGACTGGTAACAAAATGGACAAGAAAATTAAGTACACATATCAATGCATGCACACATCATATAAGGATATACCCCTGGTACTGACCACTCCATCCAGTTTATTATCACGGGTCTAAAGAAGCAAACCAGAATACAAATTCAAACATAGCTAAGGGCATGCACACATGTATAAAAACAGGCCTAAATTACCTAAAATTGCTTCTGCACATCACATTTATTAGTGCCAAAAATGCACTTAATACATGGAACAAATTAGTAATCCTAAGAGAAAGTATGTAAGGCTTCACAGAACACATACAGATGAATGGACCAGCAAAGTAGAAAATGATAAAAACAGATGATAGAAAGCAAAGGAGCAAGGCAGAAACAAAGACAAGTGACAGAAAAGAGGAAATTTCTAGTACATAATTTTGCATAAGGAGGGGATACTATTTACAATGGAAGAGCATCCAGCATCCCCTTAGGGGCAGGAGAAGTCTGTCAATTATCAAAAACAAAACAAAACAAACAAAACAAAACAAAAAACCAACTCCAGGGTGCTGGGTGGGACCCATAGCAACAACCCCCAGGTATACTTTTGATACCGTTATTTTGATAACTTTATCAATGGACTTCTTTAATCCTTTGACTCTTGCACCCAATCCACCAACTGCAAAAACTTAACAATTTAATTCCTTCACCCTACCCACCAGCTTCCTGCAGGAAGCTGGTGGATAGGGTGAGGAAGTCAAATTCTTAAGTTTTTGTTGTGCTAGCATGGTTGACAATGTGGGATTCTGGTGGACTGGGTGGAGAAGTCAAAAGGTTAAAAATTAAATCCAAGAAAATTACAACCAACAAAGATGGCAATATCCAGAACACCAGAAATTCAGCACAAGCTGTAAGCACTAGTTTAGATCAGCACAAAATAGAGCCAAGTTCTCTTAAGCATGGTATCATAAAGCCACGAATCAGGTATGTGGTCAAAGCATCTGGCAGAGGCAGAAGCTAAATCACTTGCATGCAGCAAAAACAAACAGCCATAGAATGCATACTGTGCATCATGATATGCCTGACTGTACATGCATACTTTTAAGTCAGTATTTACACAAACTGATTCTACATCAAAGATCAAGTGTCCAATTCAATACCTGAGAAGATTATAACGTTTTGTGTAGAAGTACTGTCCCACTTGAGCAATCTTGTAGTGAAAGTCGACAACATGGTTGAAGTCAGATTCATTGACATGGGCTGTGTGCAGAGAGTATGTGGTGTTGCCATAGCGAACATGTTGACACTGTTGTGTGTCACGAAGTCGCCGGAAAACAGGACCATGATGCCCCTTATATGGCACCAGTATGTCTTCTTCTGACTCAGATTCTGATATACTGTAACAAAGAGTGCTGTGTGTACAATAAGAAAATGTGATAAATGAACGAACTGTCAATAACTAAACAGATCTTACTTTCTTTTTTTTTTTAAATCAAGTTTTAGTAAGACAATTAAACAATTATAAAATGCTTATGAACCATGCAAATTGTGATTATCAATTAAATGTTTAAAACCTAGCTGATGGCATATCAGTCTGTCGGCAGGGTTTAAAACATCAAACTGAATACAAATTATATAAAGACATTTAAATAAGTACGCTTAAACATAAAAACTTGTCTGAAATACCTAAAATTGTTTAAATCATTCAAATCCTATGGTCTACATAAAAATCAGAGATATCAAAATATAATCGCAAAAAGCTTTCTGAACTTGTCAAGTTGAAGGCTGATGAATTAAGTACTTTATTATTCTTTAGGTTCAATTTTTAATACAAAGTGTGATATATGTGCAGCTCTAATCAAATATCAAGCCTTAATGCATCTACCATGCACTAGTGACACTGACAGTGATTAGTTATACACATGGCTTTAGTCAATGTTATCCTGGCTTCTGAATCCTGTTACTAGTGTTAGTCTCAGAAGTGGGGCAACAAAACAATTGAACAAGCAAACAAACAAAACCACACACACACACACACACACACACACACACACACACACAAAAGAACAAACAAGTACATTTATAACTAATGAGAAAAGGAGGAGTTCTGGATTAGAAAAATGTCATGCTGCTGAAGTGATCTTCTTAAAAGCAGTTCCTGTTGTATGGAAATGTTTGTTTGGAGCAAATTATATGGCAGCAGTTTCAGCTCAAAGACAGCTTGTCACTTGCACTCTGTATTGTTAGGAAGGACTGGAATAAAACATAAAGCATACAACTTTCATGCTGCTGTCCCCTCCTGTTGATTTCAATGTAAGAATTGCTGCTGAAAAGTCTGCAAGTCTCCCATGTGTAGAATTTCATAAAAAATAATGTAACATTTGTTCTCACTGGCCATAGAGACGGCTGCATGTTAATAACCCTTTCACCCCCTCACCTTATTCCTTGCATTCATCTGGTGGATCAGTGTGAACATGAAAGGATTAATAATAAAAGTTTGGGTTGGCAGCAACTGATATAGAAGTCCTTAATATTATTAATAACATCTTTGAACTGGGCTTTCAAGAACCCTGCTCCCCTTCCCATGTTAAGATTTATATATTTACAATAAAACAAAAATACTTGGCTAAGAAAACAAGTTTGTCAATGCATGATCACCTTGTTGCAGATGTCAGCTGGAGCATGATGATCCAAAAGGACTGAAACTTCAGGAGCATCATAATGCAGTCAGCCTAATACACTGGTTTCAAAATTCAGTTATCAGCAATATTTTACCACTTCCACTTAATAAAACTGAAGCAGTGATAGCTTCAGACTTTCGCAAGTATGTCTACTCTTTGACTTTTCGTTTGTGCATATGTTTCAGTTCTGCCTACTCAAAATTTGTTTTATTAGTTACAGTATTTCTAACAATAGACCTATTAAATGTGAAAGTAGGGCCTTCTCAAAATGGCGTTCTAGGTTTGCCTTCCTCCGTTTCTGCTCTACCACCATTATTCAACTGTTTAATGTAGTTTATCACACACTATGCTGTCAGTATAATTGATAAACAGAAGTCGTTGCCACTGTGGTGTTCAAAATGTGTAGGCTAAATGTCATATGCCATGTCAACAGATAAAAAAGTACGATGTGTGTTTTCTGCAAGAGTTGTCTGTTCTGTCTTTTCATACAATTCAAGTACAATATAAAAGGATTATGTCATGTCGGCCTCTTTACATCTCAGGAGATGATAGTCTGCACCAGGAGGCGTTGTGGTCATGACGTGCACTTTCTGCAGGATTATACGCACATGCATACATCATAGCGATGTATCTTCCGTTGAACAACACACACACACACATTCTCTCTCTCTCTCTCTCATCACACACACACACACACACACACACACACATTTTCTGCAGCACTGGGCAGAGCGGCCTCAGCTGCCTCCCATAAATAAATCAGCCCCCCCCCTGTCCACCCCCTCCAGCCCCACCCCCATCCCCCCACCCGACTAGGGAGATGCAGCGCCGCAACAGGACATCTTTGAGCTGAACTCGGGGTGTCCATTGGGGCAGTTGTTTCCCCCCCCCCTACACCCACCCCAGTCGGACACAGCAAAGAAACTAAACGTCATGTTCTAAAAACTCAAGAGAAACTGTAATTGAAACACCACTTAAATTAGTTATTTTCACTCATAAATAAATAAATAAGAAAAATTAAATTATTATAGTCAAAAAAAAAAAATAACATAAAATAAATGAGGACTACTTATTCAAATCAAGCCATGCGCTCCTACCACCCGCTGCGACGATAGCCTGAAAAGGCTCCTGCAGCGTAATTATCCAGATCCAGATCCAGATCCAGACACACATTGCGCTTGTGCACTCACAGTCTGCACAGACTTGAGATTGCGAAACGTTCGTGTAAAAAGTTGAAATGAAATCAGGAGCTATGCACTCTGCAATCAAGCACACAGCATGGCGGCCGCACCTGTGATGACTTTGAGGCGTGCGGCTTGTCAGCTGCACTGCCGTTTGACTGGATCCGTACTGCATCAGTTCGGGCCCATAGGGTGAGCAATTGCTGTTAATGTCCATGTTTAATCGGCTGCAATATTCAGTGATGACCTTGTGAGCATAATCCTGGATTCCCAAGTGAATTCGATCTGCCATTTTATCCTGCTCGACCACAGAGTGACAGACCCCTGTGCGGCTCTGGCTCGTAAAAGTTAAATAGACACACCACCGCGCAGCGCCAGCGTTGAGGCAGTTGAAGCTACTGTGCCTCCATCTTGTGTAGGCCCGCCACAGTTGGCAGTGTGCAAAGTAGGCAGACTTGATCAGAGTAAACCACTGTGGTGTGAACAAAGCTGGCCAGCGTTTACTTTAACTTGCTATCTGTTGGCTGAATAGTATAACTCTCTCTCTCTCTCTCTCTCTCTCTTTCTCTCTCTCTCTCTCTCTCTCTCTCTCTTCTCTCTCTCTCTTTCTCTCTCTCTCTCTCCACACACACACACACACACAACGCACACACTCGCACACACACACACAACCAGCACACGCGCGCGCACACACACACACACACACACACACACACACACACACACACACACACACACACTAGCACAGAGCGAGGGACAGAAGAGCCCAGTATGTGTGTATGTGAATGATGTGAGTGTTCCTGTGGTGTGTGTGTGTGTGTGTGTGAGAGTGTGTGGTGAGAGAGAGAGAGAACAAACAACAGTGCACATGTCACAGGATCAGGTCTTTAAACAGTGTTTAGTATGTGTGTGTCTTCAGCCGAAACATTGATGGAATGGCTTTGATGCTAAGGTTGTGCTGCCATGAATCTGGGCAGAATGGCTTGATTGAATTAAAAACTGATATTCCAGTATATTTTGAACAGATGAGCTAAGATGCCCAAGTTATCCTGGCATTTACTGGTTTTGATAATGACAGTCTCATATGACGATGTTAACAGTTTCTTTTTTGGTCTGTGTTATATTGGTTTGTAGACTTCGTAGATTCTCTCTGAGGCCGCTAAGTGTGTACCGTCTATAAAGCAAATAGGACAACAAGTACCGTAGTGAGTACAATCTCAGCATCCCAACCCATTCCGGAAGTGACATGTACGACCTTGACCTCATGACGTGTTTTGGGGGTGTTTTGGGGTCCTTTTAATTATAGCTATTCAATTATTCTACAGTCAGTATTCATAATACATTGTGTTTGTCATGTACATGGCTTCTTTTGTTGCTGGCTTACACTGCACTATACTGGTTTGTGCCGTAAACGAGTTGATTTATTGTTGTTATTATTGTTACCGTTATTTGTATAATTTATTATATTATGTGGTCATGTTATCGTTATCACTACTTTTGCTGTGTGCTAATAGTGGTAATAATCATTTTAAACAGTATATGTAAGAACTTCTGCCCTATGAACCTTCCAAAGCTCTCAGATCTCTTTGAGTTTCTCTATTAAACATATCTCTGTGCTCTCAAAATACTAATGGAAAGAAATCCTTCCTTGTTTTTAGCTTGTAACATGAAACTCTTCTGTCTCCCTCTTCGAAAGAGTTTGCTTAATTTTATAAAACAACTTGGTACATATCTCATTCAGAAATACCTCCAAAATTGTGTAGATTCATGCTCATGGCTGTTTTAGGTCTAGACTGTGGCTGTTTGTGTGTGTCTATGTGTGTGTGAGTGTGCATGTATGCGCATGTGTATGTGTGTGTGAGTGCGCGGCATGCATGTGTGTGTGTGTGATATGTAAGTATATTTTATTATTTATGTGTTCTATAAAAGTATGTTTGCTTTCTTATGCACATGTGTCTGAGATGATTTATATACATTTTTCTTTGTTTCATGTCTTTTTGGTGACTGGTCTCGTTGCCACCTATTTCTAATTTCATACTATGACTTTTATTTTTGATGAACTTTGTGTATGCTGCGTTTAATGATTTTATATATATATCTCCTTATAATGGTGTTAACGTATTGACATGGCAGCCCTCCCACCCACCACCCCCCAAAAAATCTCAATATTCTTTGACATGATTTTGTTATTATTATTATTATTATATTGTTGTTGTTAATTTAGTATTAAGTATAATTGCCATAATTATTATCACTCAATATCAGTATTATTATTAAAATGAATTGAACCTTACTGAAGTGGATTGTTTGTTGAGTTGTCTATATTTCAAGACATCATCATTACTATCATCAGTCTGCACTTCCAGACTGTTACTATGATTATGATGATGATGATGAAGGTGTTATGTTGTTATTATTAGTGGTTGTGGTGGTGTGGTCATATGATGGTGATGATGATGATGATTGACATTGTTATTCCATTTTACAGGTTGACGACCAGTTACCAACAGGTGCGCAGCAAGAAACATGCAGTAGCACAGTACAAACTCCAGCCGGACTGGTTTGTTAACAAGAATACCCAAACCAGAGATGAAGGATTGACAGTTGATAATGAGAAATTTGTGAAGGATGTGATCCGTACTACATATGGAAATCAAACACAAGTGCTGAAGGATGATATCATAGAAAGCCACAGCTACTCAAAATTGTACGTTTTGATTTAACTATTTGTTTGGTTGGAATGCTTTTGTTGATGATACTTTTTTTCTAACTTGCAAACTTGCTGTAGTGTAACGTTACTACTGTTGTTAAAAGAGAATACATGTATATATTGTACATGTATGAGAGCAAGATTGTATCAAGGTACATGTGTGTGTTTGTGTGTCAGTGTACATCATGTGTGTGTTCTATGTGTGTGCATATATTCATGTTATTGTTAGACTCACTTAGAGTGTGTGTGTTTGTCTCAGTGTCTGACTGCTGTAAACAGTATGTCATTATTTACAGATTTAGTATTGTGTCTTGTGTGTTTTTACATAACGGTTACTGCAAGGTGATGTAGATGCTGTGTTCTGGCACACAGACTTTAGAATCCTATTTTTGTAAATTTTTATGGGATTAGAGGAAGGGGGTTACTGCATTTTAACCCTTTGACCCCAAGTGTTATCCATCAACTGCAAAAGCTTTAAAACCCTTTGATTTCCTCACCATATCCACCAGCTTCCTGCTGGAAGCTGGTGGATAAGGTGAGGAAATCAAAGGGTTAAGTTTTTGCTTTGCTAACATGGCTGGCAATGCAGGATGCTGGTGAGCAGGGTGCGGGAGTCAGAAGGTTAAACTAGAGTTGGCAGTTTTCTTTAAAATGATTCACCCACTTGAACATTTTCCATATGTGCTCCTCCTATATCTGTCATCATTTGTATGGTGGATCACAGAGCTAACACAAAACCCTGTACTACATATCCATGGGCAAACGCTCGACAGGGATGTTGGGGGAGACAGGGGTATGCCTGTTGAACAGTTTTATCATTTGGGATAAGCCACTGAACAGTGGTACTTACGTAATACATGGCTTACACTGTTACAGGGTATTGACATGCATATTTAACCCTTTGACTTCTGCACCCTGTCCACCAGCATCCTGCATTATCAACCATACTAGCAAAGCAAAAACCTAACTCTTTGACTCCCTCACCTTGTCCACCAGCTTTCTGCAGGAAGCTGGTGGATGGGGTGAGGGAGTCAAAGGATTAAGTTTTTGCAGTTGGTGGATAGGGTGCAGGAGTCAAAGGGTTAATGTGCTCATGCAGCATGTTTGTACGCATGAAGTGGGTTCTGAAACTAGCAGGTCTGCACATATTTGTTGCCTGAAAAATGGGAAAAATCATCACCTTTTATACATGAAACGCTACTTCAAGTACTAGGTAGGTAGTGGAGATAGTGTATTGAAGTTGGTGAGAATTTTTTGCTTTAGTGGGTGTTAGAATGATTATCAGGCTGGCCATATATTTCCCCAGATTTAACTGTAGATGATCTGACAAGGACTTTTATGAAAATTGTATTCTAGTTTTTAGTTTTAATTCTTTGGGTTTTGGTTGGTTGTTTTGTTTTGGGTGTTTCTCGTGTGCCTTTGTTTAGTTTTAATTCTTTGGATTTTGGTTGGTTGTTTTGTTTTGGGTATTTTCATGTGTCTTTGTTTACTTTTGTTTGTTGGGTTTTTGCTGGTGGTGGTGATGGTGTGGGGTTTTTTTTCTTCTTTTTTTTTTTTTTTTGCTGTTATGTGTTTTGCACTTCCTTTGTGTCATTACCCCTATGTCACTTATTTTGGCTCTCGATCACACCTCCAAATCCACTGAAACTGAGGTCATTGTGAGAGCAAGGTGTGAGAGCTACAGCACTTTAGACAATTTTTCACTATGCTGTGGTGATGAGAATGGGGATGGTAATGATGATGCTATAAATTCCAGCACTATTTTGGATTGAGCCTGTGCGACTGATAGTGCGCTTGTAATTTTTTCAAATGTACCAGATTTGCTGTGTGAAATTTAGGCAGTCCTCCTTTGGGAGATCATCAGTCACAGTGCAGTACCATCCTTGTCCCTTTCTTTTTTCTATGCAGGTTATTTTTTGGCTTTCAGGTGGACTTTTGAATGTTACTGTATAACTTACCTAGAACCAAATCGTTTGTTGTTGTGGTTTGTTTGTTTTTTTCAATGTGTGCTGAGTGCATACTGCATGCAGGTCTTCGCTTTATTATTTCATCGAGTAAAAGATTAGCACCTGTCTGTTAAGGTCTGGTAGAGCAGGAAGAAAAATTCCAGACCAACCAGAATCTGAATCAGGACTTTCTTTGCCCTGTAGGGATGCCCGGGGCTCTTTCAGTACAAAAATATCCCCGTCTTTTAGAAATTCTCTACTAGAATTATCTCTTTTTTGTCACTTTCTTTGTAGGGGATGCCGGGGGTCTCTTTCTGTGTAAAAAACTATCCTCACCTTCTGGAAATTCTGTGTTAGATATTTCCTCTTTTCTGTCACTCTCTGATTGGCACGTTGACATTGCTTTTATTACAGAGCATGGCTTAACCCCTTGGTCATGAAACTATACAATGCTAGCCTCATCTCCGAGTGTTACAGGCTTGCTTCTTACCATCGCTCATCTAGATGTGGGTATCGCCATCCTCTACAACACTCACTCCATTCGCTATTTTCTCGCATCTTGCCTTTCTCCCATCCTTCTTTCGAGCACGTTGAAGTATCCTTCCAATCCACCCCTCACACCCATCACCTTCTCCTGTGTCTATCGACCTCCACCTAGCTCTGCCAACAAACTCACCACATCCACGTTTCTCTCTGACTTTGACCAACTGCTTGACCACTACTGCCTCTTACCTGGAAATCTCATCATTCTAGGTGACATCAATGTCCACTATGACAACACTCACCGTTATGACACAAGACATATCATCAACTCTCTGTCCAATCACAATATGACTCAACACATTTCTGAACCAACCCATCAAAAAGGTCACATTCTTGACTGGATCATTTCTCGTGATCACCACAATTCAGCTTCTAACAACTGCTTAGTTCTTTCTACCCGTCTAACTTCAGCCCTTCCATCTGACCACTCTGCAATTCTCTGTTCTCTTGACATTTCTCCTCCTTCCCGTACCACGCGCACAGTGACTCGACGCAATCTCAAATCTATCGACCTCTCCACATTTTCATCTGATGCCTCCCGTCTCCTTTCTGAAAAGTCACATAACCTTGCCGATGAATTCTATACTACTCTCCACCATCTTCTGGACACTCATGCTCCAGCCACAACCCGTCTTTTACCTGACCGCCCCCCTACCCCCTGGTTCACTCATGAGATTGCCTGTGCAAAACGTGCCCGCCGCAGAGCAGAGCGCCGCTGGCGCAAATCCAAACTCACTGTACACAGGCAACTTTTCCAAGCCTCTAAAACAAAAGTATCCACCCTCATTGCATCTGCAAAAACAAGCTATTTCCAAACCAAAATCCTGAATGCCTCTTCTTCAAAAGAACTCTTTACAACCATGAATCATCTCCTTGGCACACGAAAAGACTTACCTCTCCCAACAAAACATACAAATGAAGAACTCCCATCTGTATTCTCTAAGTATTTCACCACCAAAATACAAACTCTTCGTGACAGGCTTGACAGGACACCCTGTCAACCATGCCCACCTGACCCTTCCTTCTCTGGCACACCTCTCACTACTTTTACCCCAGTCTCACAAGAAGAAATTTTCAACACAATCAGATCCATGTCGTTCAAAACCTGCGAACTGGATCCTCTTCCAGGTTCTCTCTACTCCGATTGTCTCCCTACTCTCCTCCCATTCATCACTGACATCATCAACACTTCTTTTCAAACTGGAACTGTCCCAGATTCTTTCAAGTCTGCTATTGTTCACCCTCTCCTCAAGAAACACAATTTAGACCCAAATGAACTGAAAAATTACAGGCCTATCTCTAATCTCTCTTTCTTGTCAAAACTCCTTGAAAAAGTCGTCCTCAACCAGCTGAACTCTCACCTGTCTGCCAACAATCTCCTCAATCCTTTCCAGTCAGCCTACCGCCAGTGCCATAGCACTGAAACTGCCCTACTACACATTCTCAACAATCTCCTCCTTGCAACTGATACTGGCAAAGTCTCTCTCCTCACACTCCTTGATCTGTCTGCAGCTTTCGATACCATCGACCATGGTATTCTCCTTTCTAGACTTCATCATACTTTTGGCATCTCTGACATTGCTCTCTCCTTTTTCACTTCGTATTTATCAAACAGAAAACAAACTGTTCTCATCAATGGCACTTACTCTCAACCTGCATACCTGACCTGTGGTGTTCCACAAGGATCTGTCCTTGGCCCTGTTCTTTTCACTCTTTATACCTCCCCCCTGTCCACCATCATCAACTCCCACTCTATAAAACACCACTTCTATGCTGATGACACCCAACTTCAAGATAGTGACTCACCTGATAATATACAGCGCCTGTTGACTCGCACCACTGAGTGTTACTCGGACATTAAGAACTGGATGACACACAATAGACTTCAGCTTAATGACGACAAGACAGAAGCTATCCTCATTGGCACCCGTCAGAAACTTTCCCAGCTGCCTCCTCTTTCTATCCCATTATGTAACACATCAGTCCCAATTTCTGATTCAGCTAAAAACCTTGGTGTCTGCATTGACTCTACCCTCTCCATGAACAACTTTGTTTCTCAAACTGCCAGATCTTGCTACTATCATCTCCATCGTATAAGCCTAATCAGGAAGTATCTCTCTGTCGAAACAACTGCAAAACTCGTTCTCTCCTTCATAATGTCTCGCATTGACTATTGCAATTCACTCCTGTCTGGTCTTCCTGCCTCCACCATTCACATCCTACAGCGCATTCAAAACAATGCTGTACGCCTTGTACTCAAAAAGAAAAAAGCTGACCACATATCTCCTCTCCTGGCACAACTTCACTGGCTCCCTGTATCAAAGCGCATACAGTACAAACTAGACACCATGTGCTACAAAAGCCTCAATAACGCAGCCCCCGATTACCTGTCAAGCCTACTTGAGATCTATCTTCCCTCACGTACCCTCCGCTCTGCCTCCGATCCTCTGACTTTTCGCTTTCCACGCACTAAGCTCAATACCTATGGTCCACGAGCCTTCTCTGTTTCTGGTCCACTCTCCTGGAACAAACTTCCTCTCTCAGTCCGTCAGCAACCTACTTTTGCCTCCTTCAAGTCCGCTCTCAAAACTCACCTTTTCTCCTCTGCATAAAATCGTAACCTCACTCAACCCCCCTCTGCAGCCTGTCTCCGCTCGGAGGGGAATCACTTTGTTTTAATATATAATTGTATATGATGTGCTCTCTGTGGTTTTCCATTGGTTTTATTCTTGCTTTTATTGCTTTTATTCTTTTCTCCCCATTTGTGGCCATGCATGTGTGTGTGTGTGTGTGTGTGTGTGTGTGTGTGTGTGTGTGTGTGTGTGTGTGTGTGTGCGTGCGTGCGTGCGTGCGTGCGTGCGTGCGTGTGTGCGTGTGTGTCTTTTCGGCGCTTGGATTTGATTTTGTCGAGATTTGCGCTATATAAATGTTGTAATTATTATGTATGCATGTGCGTACGTATGTATGTATGTATGTATGTATACGCTTAGATTTATGTATGTATGTATGTATGCATGTATACGCTCAGCTTAGATTTATGTATGTAAGTATGTAAGCATGTATGTATGCATGTATACGCTCATATGTATGTAGGTATATATGCATGTATACGCTCAGCGCTTAGATTTGATTTTGTCAAGATTTTGCGCTATATAAATAAAATATATTATTATTATTATTATTCACTCTCTTGTTTCTTCCTTCCTCATTTACTTTCTGTCATCTCTTCATATCATTTTCTGCCCTGCTGGTCCATGCACTTGTGTGTGTTCAATAAAACTTTACAAATTACATACTTTATCTTAGGATTGATAATTGGGTACAATCATGATGTATTGACTGAATGTTTGGATCTAAGGAAATGTGGTGTGTAGGAGCAATTTTAGGTAATTTAGGCCCTTTTTTTAAATGTATGCTTTAATGTCCTCAGTAATGTTCACGAATTCATACTTGTATGCAGGTTTGTTTTTTTTAATCCTCTTGTGAAAAATTGGATAGAAATTAGAATGGTCAATGCCAGGGGCATATTCGTAGATCATATTGATATGTGTACTTAATTTTTTTTTTCCAGCTTTGTTGTTCCAGCCAGATGTTGTGTACATTTTGAAATGATTATAACCCTGATATGGCTCTGCATAGTCGGCTGGGCTTTAAACAATAAGACGTTCTTGCTTACCAGATGGGTGTTCTATCCTCTGGGTCACCACTAAAATTACACTACTAGTACTACTCAACAACAGGAAAATCACATCAGATGAAGCCGACATCATTTGGAAACAGAATCTAGTGACAGCTAATAAAGCTTCTGACAGTGTAAGGTAACATTTATTGTCTGATTTTTTTGGTCTTTTTGTTTTATTTTGTGCTACTGCAAAAACTTAACTGTTTGACTCCTTCCTGCAGGAAGCTGGTGGACAGGGTGAAGGAGTCAAACAGTTAAAGTTTTTGCTTTGCTAGCATGATTGACAATGCAGGATGCCAGTGGACAGGGTGCAGGAGTCAAACAATTAAGTTTTTGCTTTGCTAGCATGATTGACAATGCAGGATGCCGGTGGACAGGGTGCAGGAGTCAAACTACTCAAAGGATAGTTTCAGTGTATGTGCTGATGTTGTGTGTTGTTGTTTTTGCCTGCAGGACAAGGCGCTGTGGTGTGATTGCCATTAAGATCGGTGTATTGCCACAGTGGACAAAAGAGGGGGACAAGATCTTGGTAACATTACTGCAGGTATGTACCCATTGAGCAAGATTCTCTTTGTTTCTGACTTATTCTCTGCAGTCTGTTTCTGTCGTTTTGTCTTTGACTTATTCTCTTCAGTCTCTGTTTCTGTCTTTGTGTCTCTGATGTATCATCATTCTTTGCATTCTCTGTTTCTGTCTTTGTGTGTGTATCTCTGTCAGTTTGTAGTATTATATCAATATGTATTCACAGGCATAACACAAGATCACACAAATACATAAGAGTGCTTCATGTTTCACATCAGACTTAATAAACTAATGCAGTGGTACATTATCGCTGTATTTTGGGGCTGGAACCTATCCAGATGTTACAGAGAATTTGGTCTTTAAATGTTTTGAAGGGGCGCTCCACCCCACCAGACAGCCGAAGTTGTTGCATGAGAACAAGAATTCCCTTCCTCTTTTTCACAGCTTTGGATTCCAGACTCTAAGACAGAATTTCGAAAGGAGCAGGTAGGGTGGACCTAAGAGTTTATAATGTAAGTAGACTAGCTAAACATGATACTCTTATGTGTCGAACTAATGTAGAATTTGAAGACCAGAAGGTGGGCGAGATCTCCCTGCTCTGGTCTGTTTGCTGCCTGGAGGCATCAAAAACAGCATCGGCCGAAATGAACAAGATGCAAGACAGGCCATCAGAATTGGAGACCTGAAGCTCTTGCTCGTAATGGTTGATGAAAGTGAATTCCCCGCTCTGCTTCAATGACTTTTAGAATGAAGAGAGAGTGGTGGAACACGGCCCAATAGATGGGCGAATGTCCTGATTTGTGTTCTTTAGGAATGGGGAAAGTGAATTGGCAAAGGAGTGGAGATGGTTATCACCCTCGCAAAGCTTGCTTTGAGAGAGGTTGAGCCACCTTGCTTTCCAACCATTGCTGCGCTTGTGGAAAAAAACTTTTCTTTTCTTGTTTTTTTTTTGTTTTTGTTTTTTTTTACTATTTCCAGATTATCGACAACCATGTCGTACGCTACACCCCTCCTGAAGAATTTGTAAAAACAGGTGGCTGGAAGCCATGGTGGGGACATCGGTTCGGCAGTGTGGTTGTGGGCTCTATGAGTTCAGATCCTCGACAGGTATGTATGCTCTCAGAAACTGATATTGACGTCTCTGGTATACAATAACAACATTTAGTTCTGACAAGTCAGTCTATTGTACAGTAGTGACATTTGGTTCTTATACATCATTCTCTGGTATAATGATGTTTAGTTCTGACAGGTCAGTCTCTGGAGACAGTTATGACATTTAGTTCTGACAGATCAGAGTTCCAACAGATCAGTCTCTTATACAGTAATGTAAGATTGTAGAAACATTTAGCAAGACCTTTGTACTTTCAGTATATGTCACCACTCTGGGTTTTTTTAGGAATTTTCACATGAGTAGCTGTAAATTTGAATCAGTTGTACCTGTTAACATTGTGAAGTAACCTGAACTGGTAGGATTTGGTGTAGTAGAAGTCAGAAACCCAATATGTTAATGTTGTGAAACTACTGTAAAATACCTTAAAATGCCTTTCAGGTAAAGAAATATCCTTTTTTCCTTTTTTTTTCAACTTTTTAAAAAAGTTTTTTTCTTTTTATGGGCTTTTATGCTAGACTGCAATAATATTGTTTAGTGTGTGTGTGTGTGTGTGTGTGTGTGTGTGTGTGTGTGTGTGTGTGTGTGTGTGTGTGTGTGTATCTCTATAATTCTCTATATCTGTCTATGTATGTAATGTATCTCTGTCTGTCAGTCTGTCTATCTGTCTGTCTATCTGTCTGTCTATCTATCTATCTATTTACCTATCTACCTATCTATCTGTCAGCCTATCTGTATATCTATCTATCTGTTTATCTTCCGATCTATCTATGTATGTATAGGTAGATAGATAGATAGACAGATAGATAGACAGATAGATAGATAGATAGATAGATAGATAGATAGATAGATAGATAGATAGTTAGATGTATATAGATGTATACATTATATATATATGTATGTATGTATGTATATCTATATATATATATAATACATATGATTTTGACCCCTTGCCCTCACCCACACAACAAATTTTCAGGCTCACAGGTTAAAGCAATTCCCAAAACTTGGTTGCAGACTTCTGTGTAAAGTTCAAAAGCGCCACGACAATTAGTTTTAAAGTGATTAGGACTTCTCGCTATTTATTGGATGACCCTCATAAGTTTGCTTCATTCCTCAAAATTATAGTTTGTATATGTCGGTTGAATTTGATGTTTCTAATATTTATAGTAACTGTTAACAGTCTGTGTCATAGTCATGTTTTGTTTCAGTTTTCCAAGGCATATGTGAGTCTATTTGATGAAGCTGGTGTTCCACCCAAAAAGCTTCTCACACGTTTTCTGATCACACCTGACGCTGCCATCCAGTCAGGTGAGTGTTTTCTCTCTACTTCTTTTGTTGAAATGATAGCAGCTTTAGGTCTCAAGCAGAAAAGATCACTAGAGTAGCTTTAGCAAAGTTCACTGGAGCGACTTTTTCTTTTGGTAAATGCACTGCTTTGTCCTTTTTTCTCAGGGTGGGAAGTGTCATGTATCATAACTTAAGAAAGCTGTAGGAAATTCATGTCTTCAGAGAGTACTCAAGGCTTAAAATGGTCATGGGATCTGAGGATTACTCCTCTTTTTCACTTGTGGATTTTTTTTTTTTTACTTGGGGAAATGTTTTTTTTTAACTTGGGGAAATTTTTTTTTTACTCAGGGAAAACTTATTTGCAGATACCTGCCTTGTTGTGGCTGTGTCACCTTGTATATGCTTATCCTTGTTTTCCTTTACAGGTTGCTGGAGATGCTTTGTGGTTATATTTTTTTAGACCAAAATAGTATTTGGAAGTCTTTATTATAATGATGATGTTGATGTCACCGATGCTGGTGATGATGGTAATGATGTTGTGGTTTTCATTACAGGAACCCCCTTATCAGCCATGCACTACAGAGTGGGAGACTATGTGGATGTTCAGGCCAAGACGTAAGTTTTGGGGTTGAGTATGGACCAGTTTACTGTATGATTTGAGCATACAAAACTAAAGATTTGGGGAATCATTGTACAATTGAAAGCATCAAATGTGTGTTAGACGAATTTCAACATTCTTTCTGTGCAATTTTTTTCTCTGTGCTGAATAATGTCTCAATCCACCTATTTAATTGTGGTGTCATGCATGCCTTGACGACACAGTCAAATTATGGGGAGGCTGTTTGCACACTTCAGATGTGTGCAGAAGTACTTTATTACAGCTTCTCCTCATTATCTTTCGCTGCCGACACTTTGTTTATTTGCTTTACAACTACAAGATGGCAAGTGAAGGAAAACATGCAAATGAAAGTGATTATTAAGACTATGCGCCGAAAGAATAACGTATGACAAAAACTTGTAGCCATAAGCTGCAAACACATTAGTGCACAAGCACAAAGACAATCTATAAAAAACAATCACACTGGGACTAGTGGTAATGTTTAAAGATCTGTTGTCTCAATTTCCCACAATGATCAATTCGACATCAAGTAGTGCATGGTTGGGAAAACCCGTAAGTCAGATCTAGATGCAACAGGTAGTTATCGATATAAACATTTTTAAAATCCAGATTGGAAGACAAAATGGATCTGGAGATCAATGACTTGAAGGTATAGATAACAGATCCGAAGCGATGATGTGCCATTTCATTGCAGAATCCAACTAGCCGCTTGCATCAGCTGATAACTTGACCGTAGCTGTCAAGGCAGTGTTTCTAGATAGCAAGATCACAGCAGGTATTCAGTGTGGTAGAAATATATCAATAGCAATGGTGAAGAAGATAGTAACAGATATGCAAGTTCTCTGCAAGATAGGATGAAGGCTGGACTGTACAGTATTTTAACTGATGGGTCAAATAATTGCATGACCAAGCAGTTCCCCGTCGTCATCAGGACTCAAAACACTGAAAATGGTCTTACACAGTCTTAACTGTTGTCTGTGGCGATCTGAACAGGATCAGGAACAGGAGAGAACAACCACAAACTTATTGAGAAGGAACTCAGTATCTGATTACCTGCAAGAACTGCATGAGTCTGGACTGTGACATTGTGCCGGTTATGATCAGGAAGCATAAAGGGGTATATGCCTGAAATATATCCATGGGTGCAACTTTTTCCGTTTGACGACAGAATCCGTTTTTTCAAAAGAGTCAGAAACAGAAAATCCGTTTTTTGAGAAAGCTTCAGCATCTGGGGGACATACCCCCCATACAGGGTGCTGCCGGCCCATGGACCCCTTTCCGTTTTTTGACTTTTTCTCAGTTGCACCCTTGTATGTCTGAGATAGCACCATTCACATTGTATACGAGGGAAAAAGTTGCTGCTGAGCTACTACCCATGGTCCAGTTCTGCATTTTTTATTATTATATTTTGTTAAAGATCAGATACATATACATGTTATTGCAATGTAGGCAAAATTGTTCCTATGACGGACTGATATAAATATAAGATACAAAACCCATATGCTAGGTGGGACCTCAACATTAAAGATTAGATACATAGACACTTGTCATTACAATGCAGCCAAGATTGTTCCTATGACGGACTGATGAAAATGTAAGATACAAAACCTGTATGCTAGGTAGGATCTCCATATCTTGCCAACTCGTAGAGTGTATGTGCAAGCTGAAGGCTTTTGCCATGATTTCTTGATCTCATATTGGATCTTCTCCATTGCATGGCACCAGTGGCATCAGTGTAGGTGGAATTCATTGTGAGCTTGGAGATGCTATCTTGATAAATTGAAACTTCACTCTCTCCTCCCTCCTCCTCTATTCCTTTATTCCTTTTAGACATCACAGCTTAGAGACTCGACTCCCATGGTTTGGTCAGCCTGCAGACTGCACATGCACACACATACACACACACACACACACACATGCACGCACGCACGCACGCACGCACGCTCACCACACACACACACACACACCACACACACACACACACACAACACACATACACACCACACACATCACACACACATCACACACACTCACACACACACACACACCACACAACACACTCACACCACTCCACACACACACACACACACACTCCACACACACACACACACACACACACATCACACACACACACACACACACACACAACACACACACACACACAACACACTCAACACACACACACACCACACAACTACACACACACACACACACAACTCCCACACACACACACACCACACACACACACACACACAGCCAACGCACACGCAAATCATTGGTACTTTGGTTTTCTCTGATATTTTCTTCGACAGTTAAGAAAAACTTCAACTTTGCATGACTTTTGATTCTTACGGTCACCAACAAATGTATGCATACACTCAAATATGTATGCATGTCCATTTCCTTTTTTTTCTTCTTACATTTAAAAAAAATGGTTCCTCAGCTCCCCTGTCTTCCCTCATGTATAGATTTTTTTTCCATTGCATAATGTTTATGCGTTCAGTCTGTTTCTTTGAAAACATCCGTTAAATTCCATTGTTGTAGAGACAAAACAAGACAAGCACATGAACAATGAGTAAATATGATTGTGGTGTTTTTCACTTTCAGGATAGATTATGGATTTCAAGGTGTGGTGAAAAGATGGGGCATGAAGGGAATGCCAGCATCACATGGTGTCACCAAAGCACACAGGAAGATGGGCAGCACAGGAGGTGGTGGGGTAAGTTCTGTTTTCATGCGATCACGTGCTAAGCCATTGTTTACAGTCCCCAGATATTTCATCCTTTGATCCTTGACATTCTTAGGCAGTGGACTCCTGCTAGGTACCTGTCCTTTCCCTAAGTTGTGATGCTATCGGGACAATGGAGTCAGACTGCCTGGAATTAACCCCTTGAGTGCCAAAGATTTTTGACATCCGGTGTTTTCCACGTGCCGGGGAAAAACATTGCATCACTACCATGTATGATAAAACAACTGTTGTTTCCATATTTGTGGGAATCTACGCATGAAATTACACAGAATGATGCATCAGGCATGACTTAATGTATTTTCAGATGATTTATGTGATGATTTCTTGAAATCACTACATATTTGTAATATTTTGTGCAAATTCCCATAAAAAACTTATAACCACTCACAATAGCAACCAAAAAAAACAAAGGAAAAATTAGAAGAGATGACCCTCCTGACAAAATCTAAAAGTATTCAGACTTTGGATGACCACCTACTAACAGATCACTGACAGCTGTCGAACTACAAGAGCCGCAGTGTACTATAAAAGTACTTCTGCACAAAGTGGCTTGAACCGGTCACGTCGTCTGCTGCTGCCATACCCACATCCTCACTCCATCACCCTAGTCCTCCCCTTGCCTCTTGTAATACTACTAACTGGACGTGGTGGGTTATTAAATAATGTCTGTCCTTTGTATCTCAAGAGTGTGAAGGTGTTGCCTGGCTGCCAGTATTACCTGCGGCCACAAACCCTTTGTGTCATGTGCTCGTAAAATCAATACTTTTCGTGTTGGGGATCTGTTTGGTGCACATTTCATGCCAACAGCAGTAAGTACTGCCGTTTTCAGCCTCTTCTTGTGTCAGAGTTGTCTTCTGAATCATCCTACAGTCATTTATAAGTTCTTGACTCAACTCACATGCTTTCAAAGGTTGAAAACACGCAGCTTTGCAAGACAGTCTTGGTGTCGCCATTTTGCTGAAAACCAGTTTCTATTCGAGATAAATAAAACCAATCTGGGTGTATAGGTAATTGTAATAGGTCAAAAAGTCGTGTAAAAAGTGCATCCTTTATGAACCCTCGGGAGATTGACAATCAGTCAGTGCTTCCCTCTCCTATTTACTTGACAACGTGTCAAACTACTCGTAACTTATGGAGATGCGTCAGAGTTCGAAGCTCCAATACAATTCTTACGGTGGCGCACTATGGTTAGGCTTAATTTGATGATTGACAAATTCAATACAATGACCATGGCAGATCTACCAACGGTCCACCTGAAGCGCCATTGACCAGTTGTGATCCTCTGTACCTCATCACACATTGTAGAGTTGACCTGGATTCTTATTCACCTCATAGGATCTCAACTTGAGCGGTGCTGAGCACTCCATAGTTTGATCAGATCTGAGAGTCGATGAACTGCTTCATTGTAGATCCTTAAATCTCGGTCCATTGGGGGCAGTGTAGCAATCCACCTATGTCGGAGATCTCTACCCTCCCTATCGAGCTCAGGTTTACCCGTACATGATCAAGGTGTTTGGAAGGCTGAAGGCCCCCCAACCATTCAGAACTCCTCCAGGCCACCTTTCTTGGACATGTGTCAATAAACGTTCCTGGCGCTCCAGACCCTCATCGCTCATGGTCATGGGAAGCTGTGATTCATCACTGAACAGGAACCTGGGGCAATTGCTGCCCTGTCCACCTCAGGATAGAAGGCCGTATGCACAGGCTGAGTTAACTCAGACACTGGCACAGAGATCCATGAATTCCATATGATTACTGGGAAGATAAAACTCCCATGAATGAAGAGTGAATCTTGTCTAGGGTGACTTTGAGATAGTGGTTTTTTGCACTTGATTAATGTGAAGTCAGGATGAGGATCAGGCGCCTCATTCCTCGTTTGTACTTATCTGAATATGGAACAGGTCTGTTGAAAATAAAAATTTTATCAAATCAAATAAGATGTCTGTCTTCTCGACTCTGTCAAATCTCAACTCTCCCACCCCACAGCTGATCCTGCCTAGGCATTTACATGTTTCATCTGATGAACTGTCGCATATTTCTCGCCTGATCGTTCCCGACAAGGTTTCACACTGATCTGTAAAAGCCCGCTAAACATCACAAGGTGAGTTCGTTTGATTGTGGAGTTTATTTTCATTTTATCACATTTTAATTCAAGGTTTTTCATTAATTTTTGGTCATTTCAGGACAAAGCTGCCATATGGAAAGGCAAGAAAATGCCTGGTCACATGGGAGACAAGTGGAGTACGTTAAGGGGCTTGAAGGTAAGTTCAGGTGGTAGAGATAAATGAAAGACTGGTCTTTTTGGCCATTGTAGATACTGTTTTTCTTGTTTGATAGTACAGGTCTCAATAATAAATAAAAAATTTAAAAAAAGAGAGAGGCACGCAAGAAAGAGAGAGAGAGAGAGATGGTGCATATTCCTTAGATAGGGGAGCTTATTATACATCTTGCTCTGTCCATGCATCATTGTTTTTCTTGATGATTTTTGGTTGGTTGGTTGATTTTGATTTTTTTTTTTTTTTTTTTTTTTTTTGAATGGGAAAACAGTCTCTGGAAATCTCAGAATTTGATAATCTAGTTACTTAGTTTTCAGTAATGAAATAAACATGTTCGTGGTTTCCTTTGATCTGTATAGACACAAAACATCTAATAAGCCAAGAAAAAAAGGACTATCAATTTAATTTATCTATCTGCAAAGTCAGTGTACAGTATCAGATTTTCAGCATCAGTTTCAAGTTTTGAGAGGAATTTCAAGCTGCAGTTGATATTTTTCAGATCTGGCGGATCAACACCAAGTACAATGTGTTATATGTACAAGGAGCCAACATCGCAGGCCACACGCATGGCATGGTCAGGATCTGGGACACCATCCTGCCTCTAAGACGGAATACCCCAGAGGACCACCCCCCTTTACCCACCTGGACAAAGGAGGACAGTCCTGATGGTGTTCCCGTAGAGTATTTTGACGAAAACCTCCACAGAATGTCCGATCCTTCACTCAACTATGAGGATTGAAAACTGTGAGGGTGGAAAAGTGTGTTTGGTGTCCTTGACAGTGTGAGAGTGTTGATGGCGGCAGAGCTGCACAATGCATATGATGTAACTGCACCAGTGTGGGTGTGTGTGTGTGTGTGTGTGTTGATGTATGTGTGCATACAAATCACATATGCATGATGTGTGTGTGTGTGTATGCGCGTGCGTGCGTTCTTTGATATAATGTCTTTTCACTGTGAGTGATATTAGACAAGAGAGAGAGAGAGAGTGTGTGTGTGTGTGTGTGTGTGTTTGTAAGAAAGTGGGATTTACTTGATGCAGTCTGCTTTCAGGTAGTCGATCAACCCTTCCACTTCCTCAACATCCTGTCCATCAGGTTCCTTGCTTCTGTCAGGCAGATAGGGCGAGGAAGTGAAAGGGTTAAACATTTCCCAGTACCGGTAACTCCAAGTTGGACATCCTAAAAACATTTGTTTTTCTTGTTGCTTAACCCTTTGACTCCGGCATCCTATCCACCAACTGTAAAAACTTAACCCTTTGACTCTATGACCCTATCCACCAGCTTCCTGCAGGAAGCTGGCGGATAGGGTGAGAGGGACAAAGGATTAAGTTTTTTGCTTTGCCCACATGGTTGACAATGCAGAGTGCTGGTAGACAGGGTGCGGGAGTCAAAAGGGTTAATGATGCCAGTAGCTCTACAGTCATAAAATCGGTCAATTATTGTATATTCATGTCACTGATAAGAAAAAAATCTTCCATTCTGTTTCTGAGTATTTGGTCCCTAAGCATTTGTCTGACAGGCAAAAAGTTTCTCAAAAAACTCAAATTTTTAGATTGTTTGCAGTATTCTGTATGAAATTACAGTGAAATGTCATGGCATAACCCCCACCACTGTAGAGGAAAAAAGTGTGGACTGCGATAGTTTTGCATTGTGCATGTGAACTGTACCATTAAACTTTTTTTTATTAGTGATTTGTTTTGGTGTTCATCTCCATTGAGTTGGTCTGTGTGACTGCAGGGCGAATGGTGGATAAGTATTAATATTGTTCTCGCATAACACTATTCTCCAAAATCATCCAGACGCATACTTAGCATCATACACCATAGCTGCCAACCCTCTCGGATTTCCCAGGAATTTCCCGGGAATTTCCCGGATTTGAAAAACGATCCCGGAATCCCGGATCTGTCAAAAAAATCCCGGATTTTGAAAGGCCAGTGGAAAAACTTCTTTTTCTTGTTTAAATATGCCAGGAGAGGCCATTTTTGTACTTTGAATTGGTGAAAAATCAATAGCTTCAGGGAGCGTTGACCCCAAGGGGACCTAAGCGGCCCCCCTGGACTCCCCGGCTGATGATTCCTGTTTTTTGAACTTCAAAGGTTGGCAGCTATGCATACACTCTTCCACATCCGATACAAGCAATCCATCACACGACTGCTCTATTTTTATCCATAATTTGCCCAAGATCATCAAGACTGCAGAGTATTGTCACCTCATGGCGGCGCCATATAAGCCCTATTCACGATATCATGTCGTGAAAACACACTTCCTCCTCCTCTTTTCGTGGCCATGATCCAAGCAAACGGGTTGTGTCATCACAAAGCATTCTATCCACGCAAGAAAATTTCATGATCTACAATCAGTTTTGTGGTCCCATCACTCAATCTTTTGAGTTCTCAGTGTAATCTTGGTTCTGGGTTGTGTTCTTACTGTACCTACCTGCCCTGTGTCAAAGTGCTATATTGCATAAACTGGATATGATAAGTTTACAAGCTAAAATAGGAACTTGCATTTAAAAATTCCTCCTCTTTTTCACAAGACACAGGATGTAATATATACAGCACTGGTATCTCGCACATACATACACGCATCAGAATACACACACCAATGCCAAGCACGATTGAATATCTATTAACAATATATAAAAATACAGCTTGTGTCCCCTAAGGTCATCAACATATACATACAACAATGATTACAAGATGTCACATGGTCAGTATTTACAAATCAAAGAACATACTGATGGATGAACAATTACATCAACATGGAAAGCCAGGTATAAGTGTGTATATTTATTAGTTTTGTAAGCCAGCAAACAGGAAAAGGATTTTTTTTCTAAAACTGATATTACTTAACTCTTTGACTCTTGCACCCTGTCCACCAGCATCCCGCACTGCCAACATGCTAGCAAAGCAAAAACTGAACCCTTTGATTTCCTCACCCTGTCCACCAGTTTCCTTTGGGTGAGGGAAGTCAAAGGGTTAAGTTTTTCCAGTTGGTGGGTAGGGTGCGGGATCAAAGGATTAAGATCCCAAAATGACATTCAATTCTACAGCTAGTTTCTACAAAATCATTTTTCTGATTATTTCTATACATGAATGTAAGTATCTTAACAACTTTCAATGTCCAAATATTGGATCTAATACAGTAGTGAGTACCCACACACAGACATACACTGAGTCAGTTCCACAGTATTCTGGCAGCAATTCTAGATTCCACCAATAAATATATCACATTCCGTGTGCATCAAGTGGCAATGTAGCTGGGCACAATGGCAGAATGACTTGAATGTAAACACAAAGAAAATTCTCAAGTCTTTCTTAATTCCAATGATAACGTGTCATCATTTCAGGACTATCAGAAATGGTTATTGAAAAAGCAGAGTCAAAAAAAGAAAAGAAAACTAATGTATCCAGTTCAACAACTGACAAGCGTAGCTGGAAAAGAACTTAAAAACAACAAAAAGAAAACTTCAAATATGTTACACTGCCACACTTAAGTTAAATTCGATCACATCTCAAAATATTTCCATAAGATGGCAGAAAAATACAGCAAGATAATACTGATTAAAGCAAAGCAACTTTATCTATTCTTTGTGTACACCTTTGTGAATCATCATTCAAGGAAAAACAACCAAAAAATATCATTTACACGGAGTTCATTCAATACCTATACATATCTAATACCTAACACACAATCTATGTGGCAGTACAAACACCAGTCTCATACGTTTTCAACTTCTTCCAAGCCAAAAACTCACGTACACTGTAAATAAGAATATCATAACGATCCTTCCTTAATCATCGGAAAAGAAAGCACTAGAAGATATTGAAGACAATAATTATATAACTTTCTTGTTCTCATGCTTGTTTGTTCTTTACAATGTACATGTAGTCTCATTCACAATTGATTTTTGTAACAAAAATATAGATACATGTCTCTCTCTCTCTCTTGCTCTTTCTCTCTCTTACACTCTCTTGCTATTTCTCTCTCTCCCTGTCTCTCTCTCTGTCCCCCTCTCTCTCCACCCTCTCTCTCCCTCTGTCTCACTCTCTCTGCCTCTCTCTCTCACACACTCTCAGGATATATATTATGGAACCACTGCAATTGTGACTGAAGGCAGATTTGTTAAATCAGTATTTCGCAGAGGCAGGTGGAGGTTGTTTGGTGCGGTTATCAGTGGCCAGTTTCTGTCTCAAACGTCGCACTTCTTTCAACAGCTCCATCTCCTGGTGGTTAAACATCTCCCGGTCTCTCTCAAACTTCACTGGAAATATCACAGAAAAATACATGCTTTACACACATGCTTTGGCACATTCTGGAATGACATTTCAACAGTAAAATCAAAATTGTATCTTAGCTTACATTGATGTCAGTCAAAATAGTAGAATCAAAATTATGTCTTAGCTTTCACTGACGTCGGTCAAATAGTAAAATCAAAAATATGTCTTAGCTTACATTGATGTCGGTCAAATAATAAAATCAAAATTATGTCTTAGCTTATATTGATGTCCATCAAATAGTAAATTCAAAATCATGTCTTAGCTTACATTGATGTCGGTCAAATAGTAAAATCAGAATTATGTCTTAGCTTATATAGATGTCAGTCAAACAGTAAAATCAAAATTATGTCTTAGCTTACACTGATGTCAGTCACCAAAGCTACATGAATGACAGACTTGCCCATTTAGAAAGTGTCGAGGATAATTTTCACCTTCATGTCACGTGTCACTAAAAGTCTGAACACAGTTTAAATATGGACTCATAATAAAACACGACAACAAACTGACAGAAAAACGGCACAGGAACAAAAATATCTTTTTTGTTTTGTTTTGTTTCGGGTCCTAACTTCTGCGCCACTGGGTGGCACTGATCCCATAGCACATGTTTAGGCTCCACAACATCATCAAATTCATTCAGTCAAAGGTCCCAGTGCCGGGATATCTATCATAGCCAGAAGTGTCCAGCCACATGTGGAAACCCACCATAGGAGACCCTGCAATGCTGATGAATCATTTCAATCGAGTTCAACAGTGCCTGTTCTGATTCAACTTTCTACGGACACTGCCTACAAAAAAAAAAAAACCCTTACTAACAGTAATTGCTCAGCTGCAGAGGCAGACCCAAGTGAGATACCCCCTGGTAAAAGACACCGTCACAGCCCTCCAACAACAGAACTCTGAACCATCAACACCAAAGACCCCAACTTGATTTCACCTTGGGCATGGAAACAGTACAGGAATGAAAATGAGCTCAGGACATGAAGGGCCATAAAATATGGAACAATTCTCATAATGCTATAAAGCTCAGGATAACAGGGGACGATGATCATGATGTAAGTTAGTTCCATCTAGGACTGAGACTACATGACGGTGCTGAACTCTACGCTTACTATCGTACTATCCTGACATCAGCAAAGTCCTACAACACTGGCCAGGAAATAACCAACACTCCTCATGACAAATCTGTAAAGCCTTGAGACTTGACTATGAGGTCCCAGTCTTCCCAATGACCCATAGCATGTTTAAGTCTTGGTAGGAGCCGGTCAAAGTAGAAAATTCCCACAGTAAGTACTAGTCACCGTGGCGTAGTGGTTAACACACCGGACTACCAACTGGAAGATTGTGGGTTCGAATCCCCATCAGTCCTTTCAAAAATCACTGTGATTTTTCAGATCTAAGTGTCTCCTACCCAGAGTTGGGTGTGCTATGGGCTCATTGGGAAGACTGGGACCACACAGTCAAGTCTCATCCACTTCACGGATACGTCATTGAGCGTGTTGCACAAATCTTTCGACCAGCACTGCAGGTGTCCGTATCTCTTGGGTCTACTTGACGCCAAGATATATTATGATAGTAAGCGTAGAGTACAGCCCTGTCAGGCAGTCTTAATTCTAGATGGAACTCCATAGCATCATGATTATCATCCTCGCAGACATTGTCATCATCACATTGTAAAAAAAACGGCCAGTTTCTGTGGCCATTAAGATGGCGTAGAAAATGGGACAAAAAAAATAAGGTGAGCACAAAGGTAACTCCCTAGTGTGATGATCCTAAAAAGAAAAAGGTTTTGGGACCGATAAGGGGTTCAAACCCACGACCTTCCTGTCTGTAACTGCTGCATAACCACAAACCCATGACCTTCCTGTCTGTAACTGCTGCATAACCACAAACCCACCACCTTCCTGTCTGTAACTGCTGCATAACCACAAACCCACCACCTTCCTGTCTAACTGCTGCTAACCACAAACCCATGACCTTCCTGTCTGTAACTGCTGCATAACCACAAACCCACCACCTTCCTGTCTGTAACTGCTGCATAACCACAAACCCACCGCCTTCCTGACTGTAACTGCTGCGTAACCACAAACCCACCACCTTCCTGTCTGTAACTGCTGCATAACCACAAACCCACCCCTTCCTGTCTGTAACTGCTGCGTAACCACAAACCCACCGCCTTCCTGTCTGTAACTGCTGCATAAACCACAAACCCACCACCTTCCTGTCTGTAACTGCTGCATAACCACAAACCCACCACCTTCCTGTCTGTAACTGCTGCATAACCACAAACCCACCGCCTTCCTGTCTGTAACTGCTGCATAACCACAAACCCACCACCTTCCTGTCTGTAACTGCTGCATAACCACAAACCCACCACCTTCCTGTCTGTAACTGCTGCATAACCACAAACCCACCGCCTTCCTGTCGGTAACTGCTGCATAACCACAAACCCACCGCCTTCCTGTCTGTAACTGCTGCATAACCACAAACCCACCGCCTTCCTGTCGGTAACTGCTGCATAACCACACTGTAAGCTTGGAGTTTGGAGTTTGTTCAAGATGGAGACAATTCCACATGTGCTCCACCCCAATCTGCCAACAATTATCTGGCAGACTCCCTAAGTCTGCGCAAAACCATCTGCGCTGGCAAGGTCTTGAAATTGGGGAGGAGGGGAGAAGGAAAAAAAATATGGCCCACATGGGGGTCGAACCCACAACCTCCGCGTTAGAATGCCACTCTAACCAACGGGGCTAATGGGTTTGTTAGCTGATATGACTAACATAAGCAAAGACAGCAACCTGTGATTGTACAGTACCTCTAGAAGGCCGTTCATCTTCATAGTCAGCTGTTAAATTGGAATCCTGGGTTGAGTCCTGACCATACAGCTTGTGGTCTAGAAAGAAATAACAGCAACAATTAAAGACATACATAGCAATAGAATTAAATGAGATATTTCAAGCCATTGTGTTAGTGGTAAAACCTACAGAATAACACAAAATAATTAGGGTAGCAAACAGATTTTAAAGTAAACAGACAGAAAGTTCATACTAACAATTTCCTACAAAAAATACATACATAGCGACAGAATTAAATCAGGTATTTCAAGCCATTGTGTTAGTGGTAAAAGCTACATAACAACATAAAATAATTACAGTAACAAACAGATTTTGAAATAAACAGACGGAAAGTTCACACTAACAATTTCCTACTAAACAATAGAGCAACAGCAATGACCCTTTAGTTTAACTGAAATAAAAATGATAAAACTGCAAGGTTAAACTTCATTCCGTTAGTTTTATGAACCTTCTGCCAAAGAGTAACATGAAAGAGCCTGAATTTGAGCAAAGCTCCTTTCAATTTGCCAAGCTAGTAGTAGGCCTACCTTTTCAGCTGAATGATACACAGAATTTGACAAGTGCACACACACACACACACACACACACACACACACACACACACACACACACACACACACACACAACATACAAACACATACACACACACACACACACACACACACACACACACACACACACACACACACACACACACACACACACACACATATTCATACAGCTTAGTTCAGACTGAAATGGGATAAAGCATACAAAAATTACTTATTTCACAACTGTAAGCATTCAAAAATAAATAATACACACAGATTTTGCAGTTTTAAAAGGCCTACACCTAAGATAAGCATGAACAGGTGTGTCCATAGTTACAAAAAGCACAAGGTAAGATAGGTGGGTCCACAATTTTAACATCCAACACTCACATGCACAAAATTTGAATGTGTCTATGCGCTGAGATCCAAAAGTACATCCATCCATAGTTTTAACCCTTTGACTCCCACACCCTATCCACCAACTGCACAACCTTCTTCTTTTGACTCCCTCACCCTATCCACCAGCTTCCTGCAGGAAGCTGGCGGACAGGATGAGGGAATCAAAGGGTTAAGTTTTTGCTTTGCAAGCATGGTTGACAATGCTGAATGCTAACAGAGTGCGGGAGTCAAAGGGTTAAAATAAAATAAAAGGACTGTACAGTGTAAGATGCACATGAGCATAGCAGTCTTCTTCTTCTCGCTGACATTACACCTGGAGACCAGCTTTCAAAATAAAGTTGGCTGTCATCTACAAAGCATCTACAGGCCCATACAGTTTCTCTTAAAACCTAGTCAGCTTTGGTCACATCTCCTCCTCAGCAGCTGGAGATTTCTGCAGACCTGTAGGTCATGGTTTGGTCCTTCTCTACCTCTCTACAAAAATACAGAGGGGAGGGCACAACTTTCATTTTTCTAAAAACACGTTTGTTCAGTCTGTTGTGCCCAGTTCTCAGAAGGAAGATAGCCACCTGTTCTGATCCTGACAGTTGATGATAAATCACAGTCATCACAGTGACAGCTGATGGTAAATCACTCATCAAAGCCAACACTCACCATCTTTGGTAGCTGCAGCCAGACTGCAGGAGTGCTGCCGGCCTGTCATGATCTCAGCCTCCATGGTTGTCAGACGTCGAGCAGCATCCACACCTCGCTCCTCTTTATCTAACGCTAGTTCCACCATTCCTGCCTCTGTTTCATGTTCCTGTAAAGTTGACTAATAATGAATGTGAACCAGAAAAACACAAAATACAATCTAAACGCATATTCAATGTAACCAGACAAGACAGGTGTGAATTTTCTGCCAAATGGTCTTGACCGTCGCACTTGTTTTGGATTTAATAATGAATGCGCTCATGTGCTGCATGCTTGTAAACAGGTCAAAGATGTGACAATCTTATGTAAGACTAGTGAACATTCTATTATGTCTAGTGTGAGAAACTAGCATTGTTGTGATAATTTTCTAACACCTAAAAGCAGTATTTTCATCTACATACATGTTTGGCTAAATATACTTACCATGTCAGACTGACAGCATTATGGCGCCAGCAGGTTTCCCTATCTCAGCCTGATTTAGTGGCTTGCAGTCGTAATGCAAATCGAAAGTAGCCTGCAAAGGACCTTATGGTCTAGCTCCCAGAAATCCCCTGTGTACGCATCTCATGTGACTGTATAAACGTTTTGTAGTGATCTTCGACACAAAGAGACAATCATGTCGTACTACGATGACGGTAGATCAGGGCACTGTGCCAAGTGCTATTTATGTTACTAAATGTAAAACCATGTGCTATGGGCAAAACGTTGATGGAGGACCCCAAAGGCTGGCAGTGGGGCCACACAGCTGAGTTTCATCCAAGTGTACAAATGTTAATGTGTCGCTCACACAAACTGACCAAAAGAGCAGTCCCAGGTGATATCTAGTGTTACACAGTAAAATGTGAAACATAGCCCTGCTAAATAATCTCAAACTGTACGGTTTGGTCTGGTTCTTGTTGACCAACATAACAGACTATACAAGATCATTATTCAGGGTACCCGAGAATGAGGCCGTTGCTGAGACCAACGGATGTAAAAATCAAGAACAAGACAAGCCTCAGCATTCCTGGCCTGTTTGCTGCTGCATGCCAGACACTGAGATGAAAGATCACATCTGCTGTTGCATCCTATCATCCCCTCTTCCCTCCCACTTCCAACCAACAACCACACTAGTTACAAAATTAAAAGCAGCAGTAGTTATCAATACCGATGGTACCAGCATCATATCTGCACACTCACTGCTTATCAATTACACACACAGTGAGAATTCCCATGTGGCTTTCATACAGGATGTGTGTGTGTGTGTGCCGTAATATTCGGTCTATCGAGCTCATCGGTAAATTGTCTGCATCCCCTAAATTTGTAAAAGGTGAGAAATTTATTCACACATCAGCTGCAAAGGTTTATCAGCCACAGATATTACACAAAAAAATTACTGGTATAAAAATGTATGGAAATTAGCGGTACGTAGTAAACTGCTAACCGTACCACTGGAAATAACACGCACGTGAAAGCACAAAGTAACACAAAAATGAAAATAGCAGTACAATAAAGATACTATATACATACAACCAAACTCTACTGACAATCACATTTATTTGTTGTCATCATCAGTTCCACTGAAGCTACTGAAAGCTTCATCTTCAGTGCAGAACTGAACAACAG
>JAPXFY010000020.1:55041763-55049263 GCA_030674185.1 Monoplex corrugatus
CAACAATGGATCACAAATGTCACAAACTTGCAACACAGGGCAATACAGCTTTTCACAAAAACAAACAGTAAAACTAATCAGGTAGAAATAATGTGTGAATACATGCATACATGCTTAATTGTATGTATGTATGTATGTATGTATGTATGTATGTATGTATGTATTATATATGTATTATGTATATATAAACATAGATATATACATATATATAGATATAATAGAATAAACCAGTGAATTACATGGGTGATAAGATAAACAAACAAACAAACTTTGCCTGAAAAAACACTAAATGTAAACAGATTAAAATAATAAATGACAAAGGTGACAAACAAACAAACTTATCCACTAAATTCCTCACTACAGCTTTACAATCTAACACAGTCTGCAAGTAAACAGTGTATTACAAAAAGAATGATGTATGAAATGGAAATGATAAGATAAACCATTTGTCTTCTGCAGCAATAAGAACACAAATATTTTCAGCATACTTGATTAAAATGATCACAAATGATCACCACATGTTAAATTTGTATTATCCACACACTTCTTCAAGCACTTTGTTAAAACTATAAACATATTTTAGGTACAATCCTTCACTGTAAACTTTCATTTAATTTCCATAGCAATTATAATCTTGCACTATAAACATGTTTTAAGTACAATCCTTCACTGTAAACTTTTCATTTAATTTCCATAGCAATTATAATCCTGCACTATAAACATGTTTTAGGTACAATCCTTCACTGTAAACTTTCATTTCATTTCTGTACCAATTATGATCTGTAATCAGTCCAACAGCTAAGAAAAGTAAATGGTTAAGTGAAATGTTAGGGTCAATACAGATAAGTTAAAAAATCCAAGACTTTTCAAAGCCATTTTCAAAACTTCCATGACTACAAACTATTTTCACACACAAAATGTACTTCTACTGTTATCTGAATGGCCATTAGGAAAGATGACACTTAGAAATGTTGATGTGCTTTGCATATCAATAGTGGAGAGCCAGAAAGAGACAATGACAAAGCTAGTTTGCACAGATACACAAGCACAGAAACAAAAACAGTCTGTGTGTTTTTTGAAGGCTGCCTTTTTAATTCCACGATTTTTCTATGTCTATGACTCTAATTCCATGGCTTTCTAGTCCTGAAAAATTACATTTTCAAATTCCATGATTTCCTTGTTCAGTACAGACCTAGGACATTTTAAGAGGTGTTTGTAGAACATTTTATGAGACAAGAAAAATTTGACCACCTAAAGCTGGAAAGCTGGAGGGAAAACGAGCACCACGCAGACCCAGAGAGCAAATACTGGGCGGACTTGCAGAGTGGATGAAAACAGAGAGGGTGGGAGATGTACTTGCAGCGACAAAAGAGATTCGTCTGGAGGGCCATGATAGCCAATGCTGTATGGCAGGACACATGATGATGATGACATACAGACCCTTATCAAAGGTATGTAGTAAAGTAAATCACAAAAATGGCATGCATGCCAAATATGCTAAATATGAAAATCCACAATCCCTTTCCCATAAAAACACTATAAAACACAATGAATGATATACCTTTCTCTGCATTTCATCATCCATGCTACATATGAACATCCACAATCCTTATCCCATAAAAACACTATAAAACACAATGATGTGACATACCTTTCTCTGCATTTTATCATCCATGCGATACATGAAAATCCACAATCCCATTCCCATGAAACCATTGTAAAACACAATTACGTGACATATCTTTCTCTGCATTCATCATCCATGCGATACATGAAAATCCACAATCCCATTCCCATGAAACCACTATAAAACACAATGATGTGACAATCCTTTCTCTGCATTTTATCATCCATACTATATATGAAAATTCACAATCCTTATCCCATAAAAACACTATAAAACACAATGACATGACATAGCTTTCTCTGCCGATGAATTCTATACTACTCTCCACCATCTTCTGGACACTCATGCTCCAGCCACAACCCGTCTTTTACCTGACCGCCCCCCTACCCCCTGGCTCACTCATGAGATCGCCTGTGCAAAACGTGCCCGCCGCAGAGCAGAGCGCCGCTGGCGCAAATCCAAACTCACTGTACACAGGCAACTTTTCCAAGCCTCTAAAACAAAAGTATCCACCCTCATTGCATCAGCAAAAACAAGCTATTTCCAAACCAAAATCCTGAATGCCTCTTCTTCAAAAGAACTCTTTACAACCATGAATCATCTCCTAGGCACACGAAAAGATTTACCTCTCCCAACAAAACATACAAATGAAGAACTCCCATCTGTATTCTCCAACTATTTCACCACCAAAATACAAACTCTTCGTGACAGGCTTGACAGGACACCCTGTCAACCATGCCCACCTGACCCTTCCTTCTCTGGCACACCTCTTACTACTTTTACCCCAGTCTCACAAGAAGAAATTCTCAACACAATCAGATCCATGTCGTTCAAAACCTGCGAACTGGATCCTCTTCCAGGTTCTCTCTACGCCGATTGTCTCCCTACTCTCCTCCCATTCATCACTGACATCATCAACACTTCTCTTCAAACTGGAACTGTCCCAGATTCTTTCAAGTCTGCTATTGTTCACCCTCTCCTCAAGAAACACAATTTAGATCCAAATGAACTGAAAAATTACCGGCCTATCTCTAATCTCTCTTTCTTGTCAAAACTCCTTGAAAAAGTCGTCCTCAACCAGCTGAACTCTCACCTGTCTGCCAACAATCTCCTCAATCCTTTCCAGTCAGCCTACCGCCAGTGCCATAGCACTGAAACTGCCCTACTACACATTCTCAACAATCTCCTCCTTGCAACTGATACTGGCAAAGTCTCTCTCCTCACACTCCTTGATCTGTCTGCAGTCTTTGATACCATTGATCATGGTATTCTCCTTTCCAGACTTCATCATACTTTTGGCATCTCTGACATTGCTCTGTCTTGGTTCACTTCATACCTATCAAACAGAAAACAAACCGTTCTCATCAATGGCACTTACTCTCAACCTGCATACCTGACCTGTGGTGTTCCACAAGCTTCTGTCCTTGGCCCTGTTCTTTTCACTCTTTACACCTCCCCCCTGTCCACCATCATCAACTCCCACTGTATAAAACACCACTTCTATGCTGATGACACCCAACTTCAAGACAGTGACTCACCTGATAATATACAGCGCCTGTTGACTCGCACCACTGAGTGTTACTCAGACATTAAGAACTGGATGACACACAATAGACTTCAGCTTAATGACGACAAAACAGAAGCTATCCTCATTGGCACCCGTCAGAAACTTTCTCAGCTGCCTCCTCTTTCTCTCCCATTATGTAACACATCAATCCCAATTTCTGATTCAGCTAAAAACCTTGGTGTCTGCATTGACTCTACCCTCTCCATGAACAACTTTGTTTCTCAAACTGCCAGATCCTGCTACTATCATCTCCATCGTATAAGGCTGATCAGGAAGTATCTCTCTGTCGAAACAACTGCAAAACTCGTTCTCTCCTTCATAATGTCTCGCATTGACTATTGCAATTCACTCCTGTCTGGTCTTCCTGCCTCCACCATTCACATCCTACAGCGCATTCAAAACAATGCTGCACGCCTTGTACTCAAAAAGAAAAAAGCTGACCACATATCTCCTCTCCTGGCACAACTTCACTGGCTCCCTGTATCAAAGCGCATACAGTACAAACTAGACACCATGTGCTACAAAAGCCTCAATAACGCAGCCCCCGATTACCTGTCAAGCCTACTTGAGATCTATCTTCCCTCACGTACCCTCCGCTCTGCCTCTGATCCTCTGACTTTTCGCTTTCCACGCACTAAGCTCAATACCTATGGTCCACGAGCCTTCTCTGTTTCTGGTCCACTCTCCTGGAACAAACTTCCTCTCTCAGTCCGTCAGCAACCTACTTTTGTCTCCTTCAAGTCCGCTCTCAAAACTCACCTTTTCTCCTCCACATAAAATCCTAACCTCACTCAACCCCCCCCCCCCCCCCCCCCTCTGCAGCCTGTCTCCGCTCGGAGGGAATCACATGGTTATAATATATAATTGTATATGCTATGCTCTCTATAATTTTCCATTGCTTTTATTCTTGCTTTTATTGCTTTTATTCTTTCTCCCCATTTATAGCCATGCGTGTGTGTGTGTGTGTGTGTGTGTGTGTGCGTGCGTGCGTGCGTGCGTGCGTGCGTGCGTGCGTGCGTGCGTGCGTGCGTGCGTGCTTGCGTGCTTGCGTGTGTGTCTGCTTCAGCGCTTAAGACTTGATTTTATCAAGATTTTGCGCTATATAAATATTGTAATTATTATTATTATTATTATTTTATCATCCATGCGATACATGAAAATCCACAATCCCATTCCCATGAAACCACTGTAAAACACGACGTGACATACCTTTCTCTGCATTTCATCATCCAGACGACGCAGCTCAGCCTCCCGCTGCTGTTTCTGGAAATGAAGGAATTTCCTGCGTGCAGCATCCAACAACTGCAGTTCCTTCAGCTTGGTCTCTCTGTGCATGGCCACCAGTCTGTGTGGGAAATAGTGTAATTCATTTCACCCACGGCTGCTTTCAGTAAATGAAAGAGATATCACAGTCAAATACTGAAATTCTGAAAGACTACGAAATCTGAGGCTCGAGTTGCTGGTTATTCCTATGTGGGTATGAAGGAGAGGGAATAAGGAATGTATGCACATACATGTGTATGCATGCTTTTGTTTTAGGTTTTTGTTTTCTTGTTTGTTACCAAAAAATTTAGAATTTAGACTTTAAAATATTATGAAGACCAAGGAGGTTCAATGACAAGTTAGGACAGAAAAAAAAAAAGACTTAACTATTCACTTTCAGTGTAAATCTTTCAGAAGTTTGCAGAGCACTGCACACAATGCAATTCAATTTTTAGTTTACCTAACACAAAGATCATATGAATGTACTATATATAGCAGCCACGACAATCTTCTAAATGTCTCATCTACTTTGTCCTTTTCCCTCACCTTTTGATATTTAAACTTATCATGTATATGTGACAGTGGTTTTTAAAACAGATCATACTTGTTCATACATATACATTCATTAGTAAGCAAAACACACAATTTCATTTAATATCAGGCTATAAACACCTGAGCCATGTTTCAAACCGTCAACAAGTCCATTCAGTCAACAAGTCCACCAGAAATCAGCTCTGTAATCCCAATTTAGTAATAAAAGGTTTGCCTGATAATCTTTCAAGGCTTCTTCTCTTCAAATATGCACATAAGCCTGTGGAGAACATTGATATTAAACTATCTGAACGAAGCTACACGTCAATACACCCTGCTCCTTTTAATTCAGATAATTGTGACATTCCAATTGCGACATTCCACCTGTTAATGTTTCAAGTCTATATATCACCTATTAATGTCTCAAGTCTATATACTACCTATTAATGTTTCAAGTCTTTATAACGCCTATCAATGTTTCAAGTCTATCAATGCATGTTCTATTTATAACAGCATTAGCACTCATGATCCAAGTGACCTCTGCCTCTGGTCTGCCAGTTTCTGTTCCTCCTGTGAGATCATGTGTCGACGTTTCTCCTCTGCCTCTAACAGCAGGGCCTGCTGCTGGTACCACTGCTCCTCTTCCTGTTGCCGCCGCATTGTCATTCTCTGGGCATCCAGTGACAGCTGTCTGAAAGCACCACAGGTTTTTACATGACAGGACTGAGTGGTTTAAACATGCAACAGACTGGTGATTGTCCACCTTGAACTTGTCACCTCTAACAGAAACAGATTTCATTTATGTGATGGAATTTTTTTGTTTTTTTCCCCAAGTAGTGCCATGTATATGTATACTTGATCAAATGAAACAGAGCAGATCACAGCACTGGGCAAAAGCCAACAACGGTCTCCCCCCCCCCCCCCCCCCCCAATTTTACAATAGGAATCCCAATGAAAGTCAGGTCAAAGTGAACAAAGGAAGTTTCTAGATTGGTCCAGACTGTAAGGTAGATGACTGACAACAAAGAATGATCATAGGTTTGTTCATTAACTATGTAAAGAATGAATGAAATGCCTTCTGGGAAGGCCAGGAGAATGTTTTCAACCGTCAAATAAAATTTGGAAAAATACAATGGAAAAATGAAGTCAGAGACAGGCTGATGAGCAAACGATCAACAATTTCCACCTGCCTGTCAAAGTCATCAACAGGAATAAAAACAAAGACAAAAGAGGACATAAAAGTGTGATAAAACCAGTCTGTTTGCAGGAAACAGAGGGAGAGCACAGTGAAAGATGAGAAACTGAGGGATGAAAGCTTTGATCACAAAGAAAAATACTGAGAAATCGCAGAAAACTGTGGACTGGGGATAACATCAGAAACACGAAGAAAGGCAGTGCAGAAGCGCTGACACTAAGGTCTTGATACATCGAAGTATTCAGTCAAAGAGGAAGATATCCATCCAGACCAGAACCGGGTATCAGATGGGCGTAGCAGCCAAACCTGTCAGTGACATCTTTTCACTGATTTCTCAACCACCAAGTCAAGTATTTTACAGTTACTATAGTTTCTCGCAATCCCTGAGCTAATGCACTTTAAGATCTCATTAACTTACATGTTATTAAAACATAAATTACAGTAACTATACAAGAAATTCAAGCAGTTTGTATGCATGCATCATCAGCTTACTTTTTTCGCAAATACTCTGTCTCGTCATGTCGAATTCTCTCTCTCTCTTGAACCTGCACAGACAAAAACTGAATTAAAGTACAGAAGGATGTAATGTCTAATTTTCTCTTACACACACACGAACACACACACATGCATGCTTGCACGCACACACACACACACGTATATGCATAACACACACGCGCGCCCATGCACACACACACACACAACACACACACAAAAACTTAATTAAGAAGGCTAATTCTACACTTAAATCCATTCAAGAGACACTGTGTAATATACAAATTGTTCTGTTTTTACAACAGACAACTTGATGGTACACAACTGGACCCATACACTGAACTGTACAGTATAAAACTGTGCTCTATTGTGCTGTACTGAACTGTACTACACTGTATTGCTCTGCATGGCATTGAAATAAACTCTTCTGATCTGCTTTGTATTAGGTCACATATCATACTGTAAAATACATTACATAATATACAGTAATAAAACTGTTCTCTCCATGGCATGAAGGACAGTGAGTTGGTATTAATACAATAAACATTATATAATATACAGTACTAAACTGTTCGGGCCATGGCATGAAGTACAGTGAGTTGGTATTAATACAATAAACATTACATAATATACAGTAATAAACTGTTCGGCCCATGGCATGAAGGACAGTGAGTTGGTATTAATACAATAAACATTATATGATATACAGTAAAAATGTTCTGTCCATGGCATGAAGGACAGTGAGTTGGTATTAATACAATAAATATTACATGATATACAGTAATAACCTGTTCTGTCCATGGTATGAAGTACAGTGAGTTGGTA
>JAPXFY010000020.1:55054263-55074263 GCA_030674185.1 Monoplex corrugatus
TGTGGGGCGACAGCAAAGGGACATACCAGACGGGGGCCTGGCCCCCTTAGAGTGTCAGGAGTAAGGCCTAAACACTTGCTTGAGGGGTTTCTCCTCTGAGACCTTCTGCTGTCCGGCTCTCCCCAGTTCTTACTATCAGCATGAAATAACCAACGTGCAATCATCTCAAACTCACAACATTGAAAACTCACCTAGAACAGTGGCAATCATCTCAAAGCTCACAAGGTGGTTGTTCTGGAACAGTTTGACAAAAGGAAATGAAAGTGAAGGCAGAAACTGTGTCTCTCCAAAGATGGGCGCCCAATGTGCTAGTGCAGACAGGATCCTGCAAGAACAAAATCAGGTTTGTGCACCACAGCTAAATCATGTCATCATAACTTTTTTTAAAAACAAATAAGTTAGTACAGTCTATCTAACATCCTCCTGAGTCCCCTTTAGTACTTGTATGTAGTCTCTCTCCCTGCCTTGTTATGTGTTATTGTGTGTTTGTGTGTGTGTGTGTGGAGATAGTTCGTAGGTTTAATCCTTCATCGTTTATGTGTGTGTTAGTTCTTCTCTCTTCGTTATGTGTGTGTGTGTGTTGTGTGTGTGTGTGTGTGTGTGTGTGTGTGTGTGTGTGTGTGTGTGTGTGTGTGTGTGTGTGTGTGTGTGTGTGTGTGTGTGTGTGTGTGTGTGTGTGTGTGCGTGCGTGTATGTGTGCGATGTGTGGTGTGTGTGAATGTGTGTGTGTGTGCGTGTTGTGTGTGCCGCGCATGCGTGCATGCATGCTGTGTGTGTGCATGTGTGTGTGTGTGTGGTGTGTGTGTGTGCATACACGTGTATGTGTGTAATGCACGTGTGTGTGTGTGTGGTGTACATGTCACTGTGGGTGTGTGTGACATGCATGCATGTGTGTGTGTGTGTGTGTGTTGTGTGTGTGTGTGTGTGTGTGTGTGTGTGTGTGTGTGTGTGTGGTGTGTGTGTCTGTGTGTGTGCACGCGTGTGTCTGTGTGTGTGTGTGAATGTGTAGTGTGTGTGTGTGTCTGTGTGTGTGTGAATGAGTAGTGTGTGTGTGTTGTGTGTGTGTGTGTGTGTGTGTGTGGTGTGTGTGTGTGTGTGTGTGTGTGTGTATGTGTGTGTCTGTGTGTGTCTGTGTGTGGTCTGTGTGCTATGTGTGTGTGTGTGTGCGCGTACATGTGTTGTGTGTGTGTGTGGAGCGTGTCTGCATGTGTGTGTGGCGCGAGTGTGTGTGTGTGTTTATTATTTCTTTCAAGATTATTCACATATGTGCTTTTAGACGAGTGTGTGTGTGCGTGCATACGTGCGTGCATGCATGTGTATGTGTGTGTGTGCTGTGTGTGTGTGTGTGTGTTGTGTGTGTGTGTGTGTGTGTGTTTTGTGTGTGTGTGTGTGTGTGATTGTGTGTGTGTGTGTTTTGTGTGTGTGTGTGTGTCTGTCTGTCTGTCTGTCTGTCAGTCTGTGTGTGTAAGTATAACTACACTAAAGGGCAAGCAGACCTACCTCTGCAGGATACGCAAGAGTTTGCTGCTTTTGATGGGGTAGGCCTTGTGCAGGTTGTCATAGGCAGGGTGCACTCCCTTGTCCACCAGGGCACCATAGGCCGCATGGTTTTCAGGCAAACACAGAATCTTACGCCAAATAAACATTCTGTAACAATACATGTATTAAACATTTGAGCTTTAGCAATTATGTAAACAGGACATGACATTAACACATGCCTGTACACATGCATCAAATATGTATGCACACACATTCATGTTATAAGAGAACATGTCCACATGCATGCATTCACAAAACATATCATTTAAACTTCAATGGTTCTATAATCATAATATAGCATAGAAATAGGACCACAGCCACAAGAGTATCCAAACTCTAAGATACAACATGAATTATATAAACACATACTAGTTTGAAATATCACCAGATGAATCAAAACATGTAGACAAAAAGAAAAAAAAACAGCGGTTAAATTCAATTGACATTTTTGACAATTTAAAGCGGTCATAATCACAAAAGCTTTTGCACACCTAAATGTTATGACTGGAATTCAGACCTCAACAGTTTAGTGACGAACAAGTATTATTCAAATGACTTATTCAGACCATTAATATTATCAAAATGACTGCTTCAGACCATTAATATTATTCAAATGACTGTTTCAGACCCCAACCATTCATCCATCACTAGTCAGCATCATCGAAATTGTTGGTGGCCACTTGCAGCGGAGATCCCAACATCTGTCTTCCATTCACTCCAGACTTGACTTCTCTGTGCTATTTCATAGATCTTTAAACCGCTGATGTTGATGATGTTGTTCATACAAGAGGTGGGTAGTCTGCCTGGATTTCTTCTGGACTCAACTTTTCCTTGAAAAACAGTTGTCATTGCAGTTGTATTGGTGTTATGGGTTGCATGGCTGATGTATTTCATTTCTCTTTTACTGATTTCCGCCTGCAGTTGATGTTGGACTGTAAGTTCATTCATAACTTTCATATGTTCTTTTATCAGTCCATTTGATTCAAAAAGCCATGTGTAGAACCATGTGTCTCTCTACTGTTTTGATCTAACTTTCATCTGCTTTTCTGTATGTCTCCAACAATTAAGTGATAATGAATGTTAACCCTTTGCACCTGCACCCTATCTACCAACTGCAAAAACTAACCCTTTGACTCCCTCACCTATCCACCAGCTTCCTGCAGGAAGCTGGTGGATAGGGTGAGGGAGTCAAAGGTTAAGTTTTTGCTCTTCCAGTATGGTTGACAAAGAAAGATGCTGTTGGACAGGCTGCAGGAGTCAAAGGGTTAATCAAAGTTGAGACACTGTGAAGTACGCGCACATGTGCAACACATGAAGAAAATATTGTTATTTTGTGCATATACCTTGCTGGATGATTGCCTTGGTGAATGATAAAGGTGCACACCATGGTTTGATTCTTGAATCAAGAATTCGCACCTTACAAATGTCATTATTATTATTGTTGTTTTGTGTTGTTGTTGTTGTTGTTGTTTTGTTGTTGTTGTTATGTTATTGTTATTATCATCATCATTATTATTGCTATATTACCTAGATAGGTTAAAATACAAAAAGACATCATTCATTTACCAGTACCTGTATTTTGCAGGATACTCTCCGTAACCTTTCAGAATGGCCAGCAGCTTATTGGTGTTAAGACTGCACTGTGGACGCACCTGTGACACACAATTTTTTTCACTGACCTTAACATGATTTTGCACCATGCATAAAATTTTGAAAAAAGAAATTTATCATCATCATTTTCATTGTTGTTGCTGTTGTTTATCATTACTGACTCAAGTGTTGCTGTTACTGTTAAAATTACATGAAGAATAAACATACAACAAATGAAGGCATGTTACAAAATCTTTAAGAATACTGTAATCTACATCCATCAGTCTATATAATTTTAATTTCAGTTTATTTAATAAAGACGACTCAAGGTCACATCATGATGTATGATTATCCCTTATGTGTAATTAACAAATAAAAAACACTCACACATTCTGTCTCTCTCAATACACATGAATGTAATCTCTCTATCTATGTACATACAGTAATCTTACCCCCCCTCCCCCCCCCCCCCCCCCAAACACTTTCAAATGACACAAACACACACAATATCTACCAATCCCTGTGGTTAACACAACGGAATGATGACTGGGAGCATTCGGGTTTGAATCCCCATCAGTTCATATCATCATGGATCCCTTTTGGGCTATCTCAGATCCTACTCAGAGGTAAATGAGCTACGGGCTCAGTGGGAAGACTGGGACCACACGGTAGATTTTCATCCAATTAAAAACTTGTTATTGAGGGTGTTCCTCAAATTTGTCAACAGGCATCCATCTTGCAGACTTTGTTGACCCAAGATGTAACATGTAAGGAAGCATAGAATACAGCCTTGCCAAGCGATTTTAACTCTTTGATGACGGGCTACTTCGATCGAAGTAACAGCTGAGCTCTCACTGAGGATGGGCTACTTCGATCATAGTAACAGATGGTCAAGGGTATATAACTCCCTCTACTTTTGTTATGCTAATGATTTAGTAGTTGGCAGTTGCTTCCCTTGTGGAGGGAACTTCTGTTGAACGTTTCAGCTATGTTTTGCCGGTTTCTTTGTCTAAATCGATGGGAAAGCTCACTTGCACCCGGTTCTCAGTGACTTCACTGTGGCAGCCCTAAGCCAGCAGGAGAGCTCAGCTGTGGCAAGTGCAGTCACAATAGAGTTAATACAAATGGGAACTCCATAGCATTATCACTATCATCCCCAGACTTGGATAATTTCTTAGCACTGTTAAAATTTGTCTCAAAATCGGTCTCAAGTCCTTCATGCTCTTCATGCTCTTAAAGGTGACCTGAGTTTTGGTGGGTTTGAACCTGTCTTGGAGAGCTGAAACGAACATCATGGGGACACTTACACTAAAGCTTTGTAGAAGATGGGGTAGCATAAACACAAAACATCACACCCACTGCCACCACCACAACAACCACCACCAATAAAGTTTTAAAAAAAAGAAAAAATAATAATGACAACACACACACACACACACACACACACACACACACACACACACACACACACACACACACACACACACACACACAAACACAAACCCCTCTGAACACACAATATCTCTAAAACCAGCAAGAGGAACGGTTTAGACAGCAGGGATTTAACCCTTTGACTCCCGCACCCTGTACACCAACTGCTAAAACTGAAGCTGGTGGATAAGGTGAGGGAATCAAAGGGTTAAGTTTTTAATTTCCTGGCACGGTTGACAACTCAAGATGCTGGTGGACAGCAAGCCTGAGTCAAAGAGTTCAGTAAGCAAAGAAGCACATAAGGCATGACATACCTCCCCTCTGTCCATGCTGTTGGCAACACGACTCATCACTCTGGCGGCATCACCAGCAGCTGCACCATCAGATGTTTGTGAATGGGCATACAGTGAGCGCATCAGAGTGTCTGTGGAGGCTGTCTCTGACATCTTGTTGCTCTTCACCACTTTCACAAGGGGGCCGGTGGCTATGCAACACAGTCAGAAAATTAATGTTCATACTGTACTTTGGCAATAAGCACGTAAAGCCTGTAAAGTGAAAGATGTACATAATGCTACCTTACACACACACACACACACCACACACACACACACACACACCACACACACACACACACACACACACACACAACAACACGCACATGCCAAACACACACCACACAACACACACACACAACACACACACAACAACACAGCACACCACAACACACACACACACACAACAAACAAACACAGCGCACACCACACACACACACCACACACAACACAACACAGGCACCACACACACAACAACACACACACAACACACACACACACACACCCACCCCACCACACACACACACTCACACACACACACACCACCACACACAACACACACACACAACACACACACAACTCACAAACACCCACCACACCCCCCCCCCCCACCCAAACACACATATAAATGCCTCCCCCACCTTCTCAACACTCACACAACCCCCACTCCCACCCACCCCAACCCCCTCCCCCCATAAACACACAGATGATACCTTGTTTGATGTCAGCGTCACAAAGCCTGCAAACTAAAGATGCGAAGGTTTCCGTCTCCATGACCCCAAGCACATGGCGACCATTGGGCTGATGGTGATGTTGTTCAGGCGGTTGTCCACTGTGCCCATTCAAACAGCAGTCGACAGCTGTCAATGTTGATGAAACGCATGATGCCGTCCTGAGACAGCACTCCCAGATCTGCAGGCAGACAAATACATTGTACTCAGAATCCACATGCACAGCATTTACATACACATATAAGTCACAGATGTTATGCATAAACACATATACACGAAGCAGCATGCATGACACACACACACACAAACAACTAACACACACATCACACATATATGAGCGAACATTTGGCATTTAGAGAAATATCTAAATCCTGATTATTTGGTACTTGAATAAAGCTTGTACTCAAAAAAATGTAGAAGTTATGTATGTTTAAAGTCATTAAGTTGTATGACGGCCATTTTGAGAAAACGGCCTCTAAAGTTTTTGTGCTCTCCTACACATTTTGGTTTAATTTCTTTATTGGTGGCTTTGACCCAGTTTGTTTCTAATTTTCACTGTCATTATCTGAAAAGTGCACCAAAGAGCTTTCCATCAGTATATTACATGTGCGGGTACTGTACAGCTTACGGTTCACAATAAGAGACAAAAATAGGTACTTTTGGTAGGAAATTGCGTTCTTTCTGCTGTGATCAGAGCATTAAAATACCATCTTAAAGGATTAATAATTTTTTCAAGAAAAAAATTTCTGTGGGGGACAGATTATAGTCTACAGAAATCAATTTTGAGAAAAAGTCAAAACACCCAGATAGACCCTCAGTCACCTTTTCAGTTCCTAGTGCTGTTCGAATGACTGCGAGTTAAGACTGATTTCGTGTGGGAGGTCACATATACACCATAAGTTAGTTGTTTCAAGTCTAAACATAATACTTCTTTAAAAAAAATCAACAAATGACGATAGATGACAGAAGAATAGGCAACTAACCCTGATCAAACATTAGTGACAAACTGTGACTGTTCAACCGGTTTATTTGGAGACACGATTGATAGAGGGAGCTCAAAATTGTCAAAACAGTAACTTAAATTAATGAAGCTGATCAAACAAACAAACAAACAAACAAAAAAGGTATCAAAATTGAACGGGGCGAACCAGAAACTGATAAATTATGGTGGACAGTCAATACTAATTATTGAATTAGCTAGACAGTCAGCAATCATGACTAAAAACATTCACACACAATTCAATCAATGGTCCTTTCACTCTTTTCCACTGGTTTTTTAAAATTAAATCTTCTATATTTTACCATCTTTCCAGAAAAACAAACAGACAAATGAAACAAACAAAATGAATAAAGAAAGAAAGAAAGAAAGAAACAAACAAACCAAAACCCACCCTTATTTCAAAATTTTCTTAATTACCCCATTCAGTGCTTCCGACTGAATATTTGGTCGAAAGAAACATATGCCTTCAATGCCACCGACTGAATATTCGGTCGGCGACTTTTCCTATTTTTAGCCAGAAAACCCCAATGCTTTCAGTGACGTATGAGATATCAACGGAAACTTTAGGATTCCCTCTACACGTCGATGCTAGTTATGTATGTGTGACGTTTTACAGTCTTTTCTGCCCGTGCGGTTGAAAATGTGACCCCCTACAGCTGATTACTATTCAGCGAGTGTAAACAATGGCGGATGGACTCGCTTCGACACTGAGCGTTGATCAGACCCGAAAAACAACTTCTGCAGCAAAAGAAGTTGCAGAAATCGTTACTTGTGGAGCTGATTTTGATTTGCAGTCTGTTGATAAGAGTGAAAATGACGGTAATTTAGCGCATAAAGGCGATATTTCGGTGCTGATGTCTGAAGTCGGACTTGACCCAGATACGAGTCGAAATGGACATTACTAGCACTGGCGATCGTAAAAACGAAAGTACCGCTGCTCCTAGTATGTTGTAAAGTATAACTGAACAAGAAAATTCATAGTGTTGTGGGGTTTTCTGGGCTGGATGAAGAGATATGAATTTTTTTTATTTTAAGTCGAGATGTTTAAAACTCCATGGCACAGGCGATTCACCTTTTTATTTACACTTTGGCAGCGAAGGGGTTAACCTAATGCTGACAAAGAAAACAAAGCATAGTACTACAGGATTTTAAGAGTAGCAGCCAAAGGGCAACAAGACAAGTTTAATGTACACTGTACTATGCAAAAGTTTCCAATAACTGATCAATTTAATTACTTCCTAGTGTCTATCACTTTCAACAAATATTATCACTACAATTTTACAGTTAAAAGAAACATTTCCACAACCAGTCATCTGGCCGCTCTCCTGACAAACACTCAGCTTCCAGAGATTCTTACTTCTCCATGTGAGAACAAAACAAACATGTTACAACAAAAATTTAATTGTCCCATCATTGTTGTGCTGCACTCAATGTCAAGGCCACAGTTAACGTATGTACCTGATCAAAGCCATCTTGAAAACTGTCAGGAAGAAATTCCAGCTGCTTGACTGTGGTGACCTTGGCTGGCATCTCGATAATTCGCAATAAGCGGCGTGTGTCTAGTGACCACAAATGAATGAAGCGGGACCGTCCGCCAGCTGCCAACATCCGCCCATCTCTGGAATAAGAAGGCCTCGTACATAAATGATTATATTCCTGATTTTTTTGTCACATATACATACATATATGATTATATTTCTTATTTTCAATCAATCAGATATATTAGACCAAAAACTAAAACGAAAAACCGAGATCACAAGAATCTCTCAGCACACAGAGTTTATGCATATGTTTTAGGCACTCATCATAATTTCTTGATGTAGAATATCACTTCGAAGCTGAGTACAGTGTATGGAATAATCTGTATGCAATAAAGTGCAAAATGAAAGAGAAAGCAAAGCACGGAGAAGTAGATTCATTTGGGTGTTGTGTCCTAGGACATGAGGACCTACTTAAACTGATCCTTGCTGCCTCCACTAAAGCAGTGATTTGAGGTACTGAAATGTCCATGATCACTTTAGTCATAATCAGCGGCTTAGAACTGCATGCTCTAGCAGGTGTGTTACTAAGCATGGAAAACTTCTGGATGCACAAAAGTAGACAGTGGTGATTATGGGCAGTTGTCTGTCCATTTGTGACTCCCCACCACGAAATCAGTCTTAACTAGCATTTTGGGCATTTTGAGATATCACTGGAAAGCGTACATTCTGCTGATTATTTTGGTACTTCAATAAAGCTTGTACTCAAAAAAATGTTGAAGTTATGTAAGTTTAAAGTCATTAACTTGTATGACGGCCATTTTGAGAAAACGGCCTCTAAAGTTAAAGTGTGCTCTCCTACACATTTTCCTTAAATTTCTTTATTTGGTGGCTTTGACCCAGTTTGTTTCTAATTTTCGCCGTCATTATCTGAAAGGTGCACCAAAGAGCTTTCCATCAGTATATTACATGTGGGGGCACTGTACAGGTTACGGTTCATAATAAGAGACAAAAATAGGTACTTTTGGTAGGAAATTGCGTTCTTTCTGCCGCAATCAGTGCATTAAAATACCATTTTAAATTGATTAATAATATTTTTTCAAGAAAAAAATTTCTGTAGGGGATACATTATAGTCTACAGAAATCAATTTTGAGAAAAAGTGAAAACACCCCAGATGGACCCTCAGTCACCTTTTCAGCTCCTAGTGCTGTTCGACTGACTGCGAGTTAAGACTGATTTCGTGGTGGGAGGTCACATTTGTTAAATGACTAATGCTCAAAGCAATGTTCCATCTTAATAATTCTTACCTGCAACAGTTGTGTTTGTTTCTTTGTATGTTTCTGATTTTTTTGTTCTTTACTGAGTTTCTGACCACACCTTGACATCCTGTTCAGACTGTATAAACATTCTGATACTGTTCAGCACTCAGAACTTGCATCCTCTATATAGTGTCAATGGAGCCCTCAACACAGGAATGAAAGTCACAACAAGAAAACACACTGACTGTCAAAGACCAGATAGGTAAATGTTGTAACTAGATATACAAACCTGGAGGCAGCAAAGGTGCGGTACTGAGGACTGCTGCCAGAAGGCACAGGGAGCTGGTATTTACAGTCCAGTGTTTCACACTCCCAGGCAAAGATGGAATCATCACGGAAACATGTCATGATCAAGTTGCTCATTGGCAGGAAGAACACCTGCACAGATAATCATATTCATGATTATACATGTTCAATGCAGTGATGCCGATACATCAATAATGATCTTGACATCTTTAGTCTGTCACTTTCCCTTTTCAATTTAAATGAAGAATGATTCGTATCAATCTGAGGAACATGTATGTGTATGCAGGGCAATTTTCCTATAAACATGAGACAGCCAGCCAGCCTGGCTGCCAAGCAGGAAAACTGAGATAACTCGACATATTTAAAGGTAGCCTGACACAGACTGATTGCTTTGGGCTCCTGTGTGTATCCAGGGCAATTTTCCTGACGTATTTAAAGGTAGTCTGACACAGACTGATCGCTTTGGGCTTTACAGGTAGCCTGACACACAGACAGATTTACAGATAGCCTGACACACAGACAGATTTACAAGTAGCCTGACACACAGACAGATTTACAGGTAACCTGACACACAGACAGATTTACAGTAGTCTGAAACAGAGACAGACTTACAGGTACCAGAAAAAACACGAAAAGAGGAATAAGAACACGTTTACTACAACAAGACCTGACAGGCGCCTTGTTGTATTAAATATGCATTCTTGTTGTATTAAATACACATTCTTATTCTTCTTCCATGTTTTTTCTGGTTTCTGTTTGCTTGAACGCGGGCAGTCACACTTGTTTTGGATTTACACTTACAGGTAGCCTGATACAGAGACAGATTTACAGATAGCCTGACACACAGACAGATTTACAGGTAGCCTGACACACAGACAGATTTACAGGTAGCCTGACACAGAGACAGATTTACAGATAGCCTGACACACAGACAGATTTACAGGTAACCTGATACAGAGACAGATTTACAGATAGCCTGACACACAGACAGATTTACAGGTAGCCTGATACAGAGACAGATTTACAGTAGCCTGACACACAGACAGATTTACAGGTAGCCTGACACACAGACAGATTTACAGATAGCCTGACACACAGACAGATTTATAGGTAGCCTGACACAGAGACAGACTTACAGGTAGCCTGATACAGAGACAGATTTACAGGTAGCCTGACACACAGACAGATTTACAGGTAGCCTGACACACAGACAGATTTACAGGTAGCCTGACACACAGACAGATTTACAGGTAGCCTAACACAGAGACAGATTTACAGGTAGCCTGACACACAGACAGATTTACAGATAGCCTGACACACAGACAGATTTACAGGTAGCCTGACACACAGACAGATTTACAGGTAGCCTGACACACAGACAGATCTACAGATAGCCTGACACACAGACAGATTTACAGGTAGCCTGACACACAGACAGATTTACAGGTAGCCTGACACACAGACAGATTTACAGGTAGCCTGACACACAGATTTACAGGTAGCCTGATACAGAGACAGATTTACAGATAGCCTGACACACAGACAGATTTACAGGTAGCCTGACACACAGATTTACAGGTAGCCTAACACAGAGACAGATTTACAGATAGCCAGACACACAGACAGATTTACAGGTAGCCTGACACACAGACAGATTTACAGATAGCCTAACACACAGACAGATTTACAGGTAGCCTGACACACAGACAGATTTACAGGTAGCCTGACACACAGACAGATTTACAGATAGCCTGACACACAGACAGATTTACAGGTAGCCTGACACACAGACAGATTTACAGGTAGCCTGACACACAGACAGATTTACAGGTAGCCTGACACACAGACAGATTTACAGGTAGCCTGACACACAGACAGATTTATAGGTAGCCTGACACACAGACAGATTTACAGGTAGCCTGACACAAAGACAGATGTACAGGTAGCCTGACACACAGACAGACTTACAGGTAGCCTGACACAAAGACAGATTTACAGGTAGCCTGACACAAAGATTTACAGGTAGCCTGACACAGAGATTTACAGGTAGCCTGACACACAGACAAACTTACAGGTAGCCTGACACACAGACAGATTTACAGGAAGCCTGACACAAAGCCAAATTTACAGGTAGCCTGACACACAGACAGATTTACAGATAACCTGACACACAGACAGATTTACAGGTAGCCTGACACAGAGCCAGATTTACAGGTAGCCTGACACAAAGACAGATTTACAGGTAGCCTGACACAAAGAGATTTACAGGTAGCCTGACACAAATACAGATTTACAGGTAGCCTGACAGAGACTGATTGCTTTGGGTTCATGTGTGTGTGCGTGTGCACATGTGTACGTACATGCATGTATGCACGATGAAACATTTCAAATTTAGATATAGAACTTGCATTCAACAGCTTACCCTGAGCAATCCAACCTCCTCCTTATTGTTCAATTTCCGTTTTCTCTGGAAGGTGTCGAGGTCCCAGAGGTGCGCAGTCTCCAGGGAGGTGGTGAGGGCGTAGCGACCAGAGCTGTGCATGGAGACACTGTGAATGGCTGACTCATGGCCCTTCATCCACGCCACCATTTCTTTCGACTCTGAAAATAAACAAATTATCATAATCATCAGACCTGCTTGCCACTGTTTGCAGCTATAGATGGATAACTGGTCTTTTGGGTCATCAAGTCCCTAAACACAACACAACTGAATATATTTCAAATACCTGGAAAATGAAATATGAAAAGTACAAAGTTTAAAGAAACTTGCATGGTGCAGGAAAAAAATTAATGTTACAGTCTTCTTAGCTAGTTTGACTCTCTCTCTCTCTCTCTCTCCTCTCTCTCTCTCTCTCTCTCTCTCTCTCTCTCTTGTACTGTTGAAAATGTCGTATCATTGCAACAGATATGGCACTGAAATGTTGTAATGGTATAATTCTATGATTATTGTCAAAATTCAAATGCATCGTTATCAATGAAAACAAGAAAAAAAAAAGTTCATTTCTAGATGATAATCTGACAGGTTATATGTCAACATGCAATAAAATTCAGGTACATGGACCAACCTGTATCAAAACATTTCAGAGAGTAATCAGACAATGCCACCAGATATTCTGATGCCCTCCGCAGACTGAAGGCCACAGCTGTGCATGGATGACCAGTCTTTTGTGTCAATGAATACCTGGTAAACATAAGCACAAACAAAATTGATTGTCGAGTGCATAACTACTGATTCTGAGGACAACATTATAAATTCATAGTTTAAGTAGCGATATTCCATATTTTTAGTTTAAGTTTCTGTTTGCTCATGAAGGCTTACAAAGCGCTCGATGAAACTGCCTCATAAGTCATATACATCAAACCTTGAACCAAAGACCAAAATTATGAACAGAACCACAGGAACCATCTCTGAAAACAATACAATGACCCATATGTTAAAATGTTTGCTATCTTAAATGCCACTCGTCATGACACCTTTTCAGACCATCCTTCAAGGTATCACAAGCACGAATTGTCAACAAGGTCATCAACAGAGGAAGAAGCTGAGTGGCAAATCAAAGACTGGGCCAGTGTCAGCATGTCTGAATTGATTACAGCTGCACCCAAGAAATGAAGATGGAGGATTCTGTCTGCTGAAGAGTCTCATCAGTCATCCCACCCCACCCCCAACACACACACTACTACCACCACTACCATTATAACTACACTGATTATTAAAGTTGTAAGGCAAATTCAATAGAATGGAAAGTCCAGATTCATCACAGCAGGAGTCATCAGCTTACATAAATAAACCTTAAGCACAGTTAGATCTTCAGACTTTACCAATTCCTTGATTCCATCTCAGTAACATCACCTGCCCCCAGTCCCACCTGTCCATTAGCATCAACAGAACTGTCTGAATATTTCAAAACTCTGATGTTACACACATATCTATATGTGCATCATGCACGCACACACACACACACACACACACACACACACACACACACACACACACACACACACACACACACACACACACACAGAGTTCAATGTTCAACAGATCTTTTTACACAACTGGGACATGGAAGATAAAACTAAGCAAATAAATAAAACCCAACTAAAGCAAAGAAAATTTACAACAATCCAACAGAAAAAAGGTACATCTAAAAATAAGTAAAATTGTCTTATGATAGGATACTCAAATAGCCACAATTTAATTAGACAATTTTATAACATTTGACAATTTTTTTCTAACAGATCTTTTTTTCCCCTTCAGAAACAAAGCTACACAATGAGACACTGATTTAAGGGATAGATATTCAACATGATCTATCCAGCCTGAGCAGTATCAGTTTTTCACATAAATCATAGAGAAGTCTGTATAATTTAACAAGTATTTCTCTGAATTATCTTCTGACTCAAGGCCACACCAAAAATTAATCATTTTCAGAATTAATCCTGTTTCACCATAAATCATCTCTCAGTCATTGCACTTCTTGGTAATTTGAAAAAAAATCCTTCAAAACTCTAAAATGCAATTTCTCAAGTAAGTTCTGAAGTTCTCATACATCCATAATTCACATACAGTAATGTAGATACAACAACAGTATCATACAACTTTAGAATAACATGTACAGGCAAATCTTGATTTCTGGTCATTTACAAAGATGAAAATATATCACAGGCACTATCTTTTAAATTTAATGCATTCTTCAATAATAACTTCATCATCAGTTGTTTAAGACGGCTGCATACATCCTTAAAAGTCAACACAAAACTCTTGTTTCTCATTATCTTCATTTAATTTTTCCCCCAATATTCTCTTGGGCAGATTTTCTGCATCACTGCAATTCTCTATACCACAAATTGCACAGTTTGCTCTCTAGACAATGTAACTGTAAGAAATGATCATACTGCCTAGTAATCATTTTCAGATTTTCTTGATTTAGGATGTATGGCAAGTTTTAACTTTAGGTTTCACTCCAAAATATTCAGTCCACTGCCTGATCTGATACTCTTCCCATCAACCAATATCTATTGTTTTTCTTTATTCATACAATTCAGTAAATTTACTGACCAGAAAGCAGTTTCAGCAAAGAGCACATTGCTCATTGAAAGAGTCTTCCATTAAGTTCATCAACAATTCTTAGTCATCACATATATGCACATGTACAGATATGCCAAAGTTTACCATAATAATTTTTATTCATGAGGCAATGATCTATAAATTTTATCATAAAATACATATTGCTCACCTGTTTTTAACAAGATCAAAGAAATAAACATTTCCGTAGTGATCTCCAGCAATAAAGCAGTCACCAGATTTATCAAAGGCCGCATGAAGGAATCGCACATTGCGTCCACTGGTCGCAACAGAGCTTGGTACACTGTGGGTCACAGTCACCATCAACCTGAACACAAAAGTGTAAACATTTCTATATTTTCACAAACTAATAATTACTATAACTAACTTACTACATTACCTGAAAGGTAATGATAAATAATAATATTAAAAATAATTTAAAAAACCAGAGCTAATGATTACTATAACTAACTTACTACATGATCTGAAAGTTAATAATAATCTGGATCTGATCTGGATCTGGATCTGGATCTGGATAATTACGCTGCAGGAGCCTTTTCAGGCTATCGTCGCAGCGGGTGGTAGGAGCGCATGGCTTGATTTGAATAAGTAGTCCTCATTATTTTATGTTATTTTTTTTACTATAATAATTTAATTTTTCTTATTTATTTATTTATGAGTGAAAATAACTAATTTAAGTGGTGTTTCAACTACAGTTTCTCTTGAGTTTTTAGAACATGACGTTTAGTTTCTTTGCTGTGTCCGACTGGGTGGGGTGGGTGTAGGGGGGGGGGGAAACTACTGCCCCAACGGACACCCCGAGTTCAGCTCAAAGATGTCCAGTTGCGGCGCTGCATCTCCCTAGTTGGGTGGGGGGATGGGGGAGGGGAGGGGGTGGGGCTGGAGGGGGGGCTGGAGAGGGGGGGGGGCTGATTTATTTATGGGAGGCAGCTGAGGCCGCTCTGCCCAGTGCTGCAGAAAATGCGGCGACGGAGCGTGCCTGCACTACCTCCTCCTCCAGCTTGTAATAATGATAGTAATAATAACAGCAATAACAATAACAATAAACAAGATATCATAATGATAATAGAATATTTTCAATAATGATGATGATAATACTAATAATAACAAAATATAAAATATTTTTCAATAATGACAGTGATAATATATAATGATACCAAGATATTTGTATGGCTCACACCTCCCAGTAGTATCAAAGCTCAGCACACTATACAAACTGTACTGACAGAAAACCGAGAAAATAAGAACTGTGCAAAATACACACAAACATGAAGTTAAAGAGCACACAGAAAGAACACAAACCTCTCTCCCCCCCAACACACACACACATGCATATACACACACACACACACACATGTGCACACAGAGCATGTGCATACAGTATACACTGTGCATGGATAACAATGGAACATGAGGGTGGGAAACTAAAAAACGAAATGATAATGAACTTTTCTTCAAAAAGATTCCTTCAAAGCAGACAGCTCTTCAACCATACACAAGAACTGACAACACTGAAAAGAGGATTTGGGAATGACAAATAAATAGGAATGAGAAAGAGAGGAGGGAAAACACACACATTTGCACACAGACAAGCAAGCACTGGGAGTGTACAATGACATCATTTACAAAAACAACATCAATGCATATTTCTCTGCAATAAATATCCAGAAACAAGAGTGAAGCAACTTACCCATCATCACTGGAAGGGGTTGGTTTTCTGTGCCATATTTTCCCACCCGTTGATTTACACACGTCAAGAATGTTCATCATTGTTTTTGCCTTGAAATGATATATGTCTCTTAAGATCACACCAGTTATCAAACAATTAACAACACAGCTATCACAGTCACCGCCACAGTATCATCATTTATCAACTATCAATGATCTTCATTGATCTGGTAACTAAAGACGCCAAAACCCTCGGAGGGCCTATTCTGACAACTATTCAAAATGATGTGGACACAGTGCTCGAAACAATAAAGGAAAGTAGCTAACAAAATAACACTTATAAGATCTGCCTGTACGACGAATGCTTCATGCGTTTAAGTAATCTAACAATGATGAAAAATCTCCTATAAAACATGGAAATTGGTTTGATCAGACATGTTCTAACATGGCGCGTTTGTTGATAGGTTACGTACAAATTGCGAATCGCTTGATCTGCCGGTGACAGAAATATAAAACGACGCATAAGAAAATCTTTTCCGGTAGTCTTGATCAAAAACAAAGACATGTCAGATTGGTATGAGTTGCCTTAGTATTTTTTTGTATCTGGACAGACTATGATTTTTATCAAATGAATGAAATGATATTGATTCCATAATTTATAATTATCAGCCGGGCTTGTTGAATTATAGCGCTCTAGTTACCACCCTTCCACTGAATGTTCTGAAGTGAGGATGTATTAGGTGTGTGTGTGTGAGCATGAGTGTGTGTGTGTGTGTGTGTGATATAACCAGTTTACAACCTCCACCAAAAAAACAAAAACAAAAAACAAAAAAAATGAAGAAAAAAAGAAAGAAAGAAGTCGATGTGATTTCTCAGGGGGGAAAAGGGTCTACTTCTCAAGGGACGGAAACCATGCACTTACTGAATAGTGTAGCAAGTTTCTTGGATTGTGCCCCATTGTCCATCCACAGTCTGTTGAAATTCAACGACATAAAAATTAATATATATATATATAATATATATATATATATATATATATATATATATATATATATATACGTGTGTGAGCGGGGGGTGGGGGGAGCCTACGATGGTGTATATGTACGTGTACGTGTATGGACGAGTGGGTATTTTGTATCGAGTGAAAAAAAAAAGCTCAATGCTCAAGTGTCTTTGAATAACTGATAGACTGGCTGATCGATTGACTGACTGATTGACAACTAAAATATTGAATACCGAATACTATGTTATGAATGTGTGTTTGCGTGCTTGTGTGTGTGTGTGTGTGTGTGTGTGTGTGTGTGTGTGTATGCATAATTTTATATATATATATATATATATATATATATATATCTGTGTATATATATATATATATATATTATTATTATTATTATTATGAACATTTAGTACGCCTAATCAAATTAATGCCCTAGGCGTTTACAATGGCAAAACATATAACCAGAATCACAAGCACACACACACACGCCCACAGAAGCACCCACACACACACAAACACACACACACACACACACAAACACACACACAGCATGACATGCAAATACAATGACACATTGACACTAAGACACTATAATGTCACCATTACATTACATGGGGGAAGGGGGCAGAGATTACCAGTTTTGGGAAACAGGTGAGTTTTGAGGGAGCGTTTGAATGTGGACAGAGAGGGTGAGTATCTAAGAGAGCGAGGTAACTGATTCCAGATGGTTGGAGCTTGATAGGAAAAAGAACGCTGCCCAAACCTTTTAGTGCGGACTATGGGGATACTATAGAGACGGGTATCAGATGAGGACCGCAAAGCTCGAGATGGCGTGTAGAGATGTAACAGATGGGTGAGATACTCAGGACAGGAAGACTCAATAGATTTGAAGCAGAGGCAGGCAATCTTGTAGGATATTCTTTGCTGAACAGGGAGCCAGTGGAGAGAACAGAGCAATGGCGTAACATGGTTAAATTTTGAAGAGCGGAAGATGAGACGGGCAGCATGATTTTGAACTTTCTGAAGTTTGTTAATGAGATGAGAGGGGGAACCAGAAAAAAGAGCATTACAGTAATCGAGACGGGATAGAACAAATGCACAGACAAGAGCCTTTGTCGTGTCTTCTGAGAGGAGGTGGCGGATAGAAGCAATTCGGCGGAGCTCAAGAAAACAAGTCCGACAGACGTTGCTCACATGCTGGTGGAAGGACAGGGTTTGATCAAGAGTTACACCAAGGTTACGGGCAAAATGGGAGAGAGGGATAGATGAGTCAACAAGTGTGACAGAGGTTGGAAGAGAGGGGTGATTTTGGAGTTTGGGTGGGGTGATCAAGATCAATTATATATATATATATGCATATAATGTTTAATTTTGATTATGTGTTTGTGTTGATAGATATGAATGCGTACACGTACATGTGTTATGTACTGTATATGTGTTTGTTCATTCTATTTTATATTATCTTTACATGATTGAATTATTTTATTCGGCATATCACTGTCCTTTTGATTGTGCATTGACAATTATGTGTTTTGTAATGCCTGTGTGCATAGATGTATAATCACCGTGCAATTTCTCTTTGGAGATAGTAAAACTGATTTGACTTTGATTTGACTTTGACTCCCCCCCCCCCCCCCCCCCCACTCTTTCTTTCTTCCTTTTTTTTTTTTTTTTTTTTTTTTTCAGTTTCTGCGTCTGCTTCTGTATGCCTGCGTGTAGGTGCATGTGCGCGCGCGCGCATATCTAAATGTTAAGCCTCACAGTTCGGACGGCCGCAAAGGTCAAGGTACGGTAAAGATGACAAATTATCCTTTTGACTTTCTCACTATCTCCACCAGCTTCCTGCATTATCGGCATGATAAAAAAAGAAAAGAAAAAAAAAGAAGAAGAAGGAAAAAAAAAAAAAAAAAAAAAAAAATTAAACCTCTCCCTCATTCTAACAACTTCCTGCCATTATCAGTCACGCGAGCAAAAAAAAAAATTAACCATTTAACTCCCTTACCCAATCCACCAAATTTCTGATAACCGTGATGGCAAAATTGATCCTTTCACTCTCCCTCGCCCTATTCACCAGCTTCTTGCAGGTTTATGCAGTTGGTGGTTAACTCTTTGACACCCGCACCCTGTCCACCAACATTCTGCATTGTCAACCATGCTAGCTAAGCAAAAACTTAACCCTTTGACTCCCTCATCCTAACCACCAGCTTCCTTGCCACATTTCGTATTTTCGTATTTTTCGTATTTTGGCTGGTTTCTAAGAAGAATGTTGAGAGTTCCATGGCCAGCAAAGAAAACAAACGAGAAAGTCTTGAATAGGGCAGACACAAAAATATCAATAATAAAGAAAATTAGAAAAAGACAAGCAACATTTATTGGACATTTTAGGAGGAAAGGGGAATTAGAGCACCTGGTCACAACGGGGAATGCTGGAGGGAAAGAGAACACCAGGTAGATCCAGGGAGAAGATATTGGACGGACTTGCAGGGTGGCTGAGGACGGAGAGGGTGGAAGATGTACTTGCAGCGACAAGGATAGATTCGTATGGAGGGCCGTGATCGCTAACACTATGCAACAGGGCGTAT
>JAPXFY010000020.1:55079263-55084263 GCA_030674185.1 Monoplex corrugatus
GAAACAAAGAAGAGTAGAAAATGAGGGAAGCATTAAAAGCAAACGAGGGAGAGGAGAGCCATGTCAAAGCAAGAGAGAGAGAGAAAGAGACAGAGAGACAGAGAGAAAGAGAGTCAGAGAGAGAGAGAGAGAGAGAGAGAGAGAGAGAGAGAGAGAGAGAGAGAGAGAGAGAGAGAGAGAGAGAGAGAGAGATTGCATTACAAGTTATACACATGACGTGCAGAAGAATACGTATTTCACGCATACAGGTTTGAAAAAAAAAATCAGTTTAAAGACTTTCCACGTGCTCAAGTTCTCATGCAACAAGATTCCAGCCAGTACTTGTGGTGGTCCATTGAGAGCAGAGTTCTAAAACTGGCAGCACGTGTGAATGACATGGGATCGTCGAAACATTTTCAGGGCTACCTTGGCCTATTCACCATCACCACAGCACCACTTATTAACAGCCCCCCTTCCTCCCTAGGGGCCCCCACCTCACCTCCACAGTTCATTATTAGTAGGCTGTCCCTAGCGGCGACTTTTATGTGATGCCATTTCTGAACTAAGGATTTAATATTTACAGCTTTGTTTATTTCTTCAAGATATCAGATATCCTTTTTGGAATGCACAAAAAGAAAAAGAAAAAGAAAAATATGAAAAAAAAAAGTTTTTGAAATAATGAAAAAATGGGGGAAACTGAAAGACTAACAAGAAGATAATAATAATAGAAGAAGAAGAAGAAGAAGAGTTCCATATACTTATATAGTGGTTACATACATGTCAGAGAATTCCCGTTGCACTTTACAAACAGTTATTATTACAGTAATGTGGTACAACAATAGGACACATACACTAATACATCAATGCAGTATATGCACTTCAATGGCAATACATTATAATGCAGAACATACATACGGGAAAACTTTTTATTTATATGAATGCATGCAGGCATCACGCGTGCACACACACACACATATACGTATGTCAATACAAAATCCCAACAGACGTGAAGTTGCATTCATCACAAGTAACTAAACTAAGAGAGGTAGCATGGGTAGCGGTCATTGGTAGTTGTGGAAACTAAGTAAATCACCTGGCCACTTGAATTGCTGAAACAAATGCAAAACCATCCAACTCACAAAGAGCACTTGACTTTAAATGTTGGAACACTATACGAAAATATGTACGACTAGCAACAAAAATTGATATAAATTATTTTGTTTTTTAAAATAATGTTTGATCCTAATTTCTGAATACATTCCAATTATGAAACAACAACCATATACTCACACTGATGCACATATATGTCACACTCACACAGGCACTGACGTACGGATACACAGAGACACACACACAGACACACACATATGCACACACACACACACACACACACACACACACACACACACACACACACACACACACACACACACACACACACACACACACACAAACAAAAAAAAACACTGCACAAACTGATGCAGCCTAATTATCCTAAAGTTCCGAATGCTTTTATCTTGCTCGTTAAATCGTTTGATGTTAACTTTATGGTTCAATGTCTTTATGATTTCATAGATTTATCCACCCTATAGACACTTCTTTATCTTATCTCATTGGTTTGTTTATTTATTTATTTATTTATTTGTTTGTTTGTTTGTTTGTTTGTTTGTTTGTTTGTTTGTTTCATCACAGTGAAATGCATATACATCTACGTTATACATAAATGCTGGAAAGAATAAGTGGTGGTCTTAGTACAACAAGAACAGACAAACCCTTAACGGTGTTATACTGGGAATAATAATGACGACTGAAAGAAACGAATAAAATGAAAAGAAAAGGAACAATCGTTGGTAATGAGCCCATTGTTTCCTGGGAATAATAGTCCCAGCTTGACACAGTTCAGATTCATCTGACATAATCAGAATTGCTGTCTTTATATCACAAGAAAGTTTTCGTCAAAAAGAGAAAAAAATGAAGGGGGGAGAGAGAGAGAGAGAGAGAAAGAGAGAGACAGACAGACAGACAGACAGGCAGGCAGACAGACAGGCAGACAGACAGACAGACAGACAGAGAACGAGACAGAGAGAGAGAGAGAGAGAGAGAGAAAGACAGAGACAGACAGAGACAGAGAGACAGACAGACATATAGAGAGAGACAGATACAGAGACAGAGAGAAGGGAAGAGTGAGAGAAAGAGACAGCAAGAAAGAGGAGAGAGAACTAAAGTAAACGAGAGGGAGAGAGAGAGAGATACAGAGACAGAAAGAGAGGGAGAGAGAGGTCAATATTTGTAAGGCACATCCCATTAAGCCCAAGTTTTCGACGCACAAAATAGTTGCATCAGACGCGCAAAAACGGGTAACGATGATCGTAAACCATTGTGCTCAATAATTCTGCTATGAAAAGAAAAAGTAATAAAATTTCAATGACAATGAATTTTCTCCACCATACGAAAATCATGCTTTGCCTGGTTCCGACTGGTCTTTGATTATGAGGACCCCTGAAATTGAATGAATACAATAATCTCTCCGATGCAAGTCAAGAGAAACGAGCATACTCAGAACAATAACAATTTAATCCCATGAAATCAGTATGAACTCTTCATGCATAGAACAAGTCCTTACGACTCTGTCTCTGTGTGTGTATGTGTGCGTGGTGCGTGCGTGCGTGCGTGCGTGTGTGTGTGTGGTGTGTGTGTGTGTTATGCGTGTGTGTGTGTGTGTGTTTGTGTGTGTGTGTGTGTGTGTGTGTGTGTAAAAGATTTGATAGTCTGGTGTGTACGATTGTGTGAATGTGTAAAATCTGTTCATATATGGGTTAATTTCTAAAATCTTTGAAAAATCAACAGTTTCAATCATTCAAGCCTTTTCCTGTCCTTTACACTGACAAGCTCAAATTAGGTTTAGCTGATCTTGACCATCTCGTTTTAATTACTGTAGCCACAAGCCTTTTTGGCAATCATAATAAAACAAACAACAAGAACAACAACAAAAATCAACAAACAAACAAATAACAAAAACTGGAATATCTTCTTAGACTTCATGACATATTATTTGTGTGAAATATGCACGTTTAGACAGATAGATAGGCCGACATACAGATTAGATAGATGTCTAGATAGGTAGATAGATAGATAGATAGACAGACAGACAGACAGATAAATAGACAGACAGACAGACAGATGGATAGACACAGAGACAGAGAGAGAGACGAGAGAGAGAGAGACAGAGAGAGAGAGAGCAGTATTGGAAGAAATTCTGCTGGGACTAACGGCTCTGCTGACAGTGGCCAGACGATCTCCTCTCCTCCTCCCCAAGAACCGACCTTATCAGAGCTGATGGGCATGCTAACTTCACTGACCGCCATTATTAACGACTTGAAATCCAATGTGGAAGTGAAGGTGGTGACATTATTATTGTTGTTTTTTGTTTAAAGTCCAACCTGAATACAAACTTAAAACATAACTAATGACATTGAAAACACAATATAAAACTGGGCCTAATTATATAAACCCGCTTCTGCAGATCTCATTTCTCTAGAGCCAAAAATGCACTTAATACATATACCCAATTGTCAATCCTAAATGAAAATACGTAAGACTTTATCGAACATATACAAGTGAATGGACCAGCTGGGCAGAAAAATGATAGAAAAAATGACAGAAAGCAAAGGAGGAAGAAAAAAAAAAAACAAACAAAGTGACAAAAAAGAGGAATTTCTAGCACAGAATTTCCAGAAGGTGGGGATAAAAGAAAGTGACAAAAAAGAGGAATTTCTAGCACAGAATTTCCAGAAGGTGGGATAAAAGAAGTGACAAAAAGAGAAATTCTAGCACAGATTTCAGAAGGTGGGATAAAAGAAAGTGACAAAAAAGAGGAATTCTAGCAGAGGATTCCAGAAGTGGGGATACTATTTATACTGAAAGAGCCGCCGGTATCCCCACGGGGATGAGGTGGGTGACAGCACAAACTGCTTGCATACAACACGGCTTCAAGCAGCAGCAGAGTGATCGTTCTTCGCGTCCACTTTCTTTGACACCAGACAGTAGTCACACACAAACTCATCCTGGTCGTGCACGTTCTACCCCATCATCCCCATCAACCCTGTATTCGTATTTCATCTCCCACCCACCCCTCCTGGTAACAACATATCACAGCATCATCAAGCCACTTTGAAAATGGTCTTATTAACGCGACTATCCAAGCTATCATTAAACGTTGACCTCTACTTACTTTTGTCGTCTACAAGGTCAGGTCATATTTGGCGAAGAACTTGGCCCGTTTTTTTTTTTCCAGTGGAAAAATCCATCTCAATCTTGTTAGTGGATTAACCATCCTCAACCTAGTGGATTGTAGGTGGCGGATGATGGATGGCATTCAGATATGGAGGTTTGCTGTGGAGTAAGTCAGGCTTACCTGGACGAGTGAGCAGTCGTGGACTGACAGGCAATGGTTTCCACCAGGATGGAGCAGGATGGCATTTGACAAAACCCAACCTAGAAAACATCATTACATTGTACTTGTAGGATGGAGCAATCAGGCAGACAAGGGCTGTCTTAAGTCCTAGCCCATTGCGCCCACAAAGGGAAGGGTTTGTTTTTGCCATAATCTTTGGACAGGGTATACAAAAGACGTAGAATGCTGAAGACAGAAGTACCAGGTCTACAGGTATCATGCAATATAACGCAAATGTCTTAACATAGAAGACTGAACACAGAAACACCGGGCCTACACGCGCCTTCAACCAAACCATGGAATCATGCAATATAACGTAAATGCCTTTAACACAGAGGAACACAGAAATATCAGGCCTACAGGCGCCTTCTGACAAACTGTGGCATCATGCAATATAACGCAAATGTCAACATTGTAATCTTTTATATTGTCAATATGGTTATAAAATCCAACCAAAATCCAACCCCTCATGCAAATCGTGAGTTTTGGAAATGGATCATTCTGCTAATGGGGCTCTGATGAAGTTATGACAGGTCAAGCAAGCTGATAGCAGGTAAACAGTCGCCCA
>JAPXFY010000020.1:55086763-55099263 GCA_030674185.1 Monoplex corrugatus
GTCAACCCACCGTTCCTTTTGTGGGGCTGTTTTCCTCTTTAAATTTTAGGATTTCTGTACGATTAAACCCATCCACCCCAAGCTTCGTGACCTACAAGCGAATGTTGAAATAATTTGATCGAAGGTTGACGATGTGTTGTGATTGTTCCCAACAGCCTATAACTATAAGGGTAATCTTGTAGAATAGAATACGAAAATAATTGGAGCTAATTTCACGCACTTATACGGGTGTTTTCGGTTCTGCTGGATGTAAAGAGACGTAAGACACCCTTACCTACTCACTTTGACCAGTCCTTCCCCACAAACATGCACAAAATATCCCTGAATGACTGGCGACCACAGCTCCAGCAGTCACCTGCACGCCATATTTATAGACAACTCCCCACTAGTGATGACGTTGTGCCCATGTGATCAGCAACCAAAATGGCGTGCAGGTGACTGCTGGAGCTGTGGTCGCCAGTCATTCAGGGATATTTTGTGCATGTTTGTGGGGAAGGACTGGTCAAAGTGAGTAGGTAAGGGTGTCTTACGTCTCTTTACATCCAGCAGAACCGAAAACACCCGTATAAGTGCGTGAAATTAGCTCCAATTATTTTCGTATTCTATTCTACAAGATTACCACTATAAGTATACATAAAAGAAGTTTTGACATATGAAAACAGCTCATAGGGTAACGCCAGTGTTTTAGAACTAACTCAGGCCTACAAAATAATAGATCATTAGATGATTGTAAGGCTGTTTTTTTTTAAAATTGAAGCCGAGGGGTAGTTGATAGCTGAAAATTTGGGCTATGAGTATGACTGGTTGGGGGGGGGGGGGGGGTCTCTCTCATGTAAGACGAGTTTATACAGAATAGCTAGTTGTGTTGTGATTCAGACCTTTATTTGTTTATATGTTCCTTTTTGAAGGTAAGATACATACACATGTCATTTACATGTAACAGAGATTATTCCAGTGGTAGGCTGATAAAATACCAGTACAAAATATAGACTAGATAAAACATAGTCTGGGTAGGGCCTCGGGACCTGGCCAGCTCATGGGTTTATGTGCAGGCTTAGTTAAGGCATGTGACACGCCCACGCCACGGTCACCATACACGTGGCACCTGTGACGTTAGCGCATGTGGAATTCGTTAAGCAAAGAGACGTCATCTTGAGAAACTGAAACTGAAACCGAGAGGTAGCTACTTATACTGTGGAAGTCAGGAATTTGTTCAGGAGGGATTCATGGACCTCAATTTTAGGCAGGTTGTGCACTGCATCAGATCTGACGCACTTGTCCGGCAGACCCTTTATGAGTTTGATCAAAACCCTTTATCCTGGCAAGGTCTTGAAATGGAGATGAGGGGAAGGGGGAGGAGACAGTAGATTGGGTAAACTTAACTAAAAACTGATTTTTGATTTATGTAAAATCCAACCGACGTCAGGAATTTGCCTCGCAAAACCAAAAGTGCAGTCACTTCAGTTACCAAAACTATGAAGAAACTGGTGTCAGTACAAGGAAATGCCAATGAAAATAAAGGCATATTTAATTTAAAACGATGGCACAGTGCGATGCTAAGGGCCACCCCAACTCGGCTGTTTCCGGGCGCCATGTGTTCCAAAGCGAATTTTTTTTATTCAAATTGATCACTTGCTGACCCCATGTTACGGTTGAGCAACACTCCAAACATTCTGATCCTGTGAGAGTCGCGTAATGTATAAACACGAGGTTCTGTAGAAGCTGTTAGTAGCCTTTGGATCTAAATCAATTGCTCATGAAATGGCAGTTTTTGATCGGTCGGATTTTACATCAGGCTTGAATACCTGCGTGATCTAGAATCTAATTCCCGACAGGAATCTCTTTACTTTTCAACTCTCCTCCTCCCCCCCCCCTCCCCCCTTAGTTTTTGCGCTCTGTAGCTTGATCTGTCTCTCTCTCGAGCATCATAGCATGCGTGTGTGTGTTATAACGTGTCAGATGGCAACCACGTAGATCTAGCTAGGTAAGCCTACAAAACTGAGGCACTGACCATGCTTCCTTTCAAAAAAGTAGACTTAGGCAACAGGGACGTCGGTCGTTTGTGGACGCAGTGGACGGAGGGAACAGATGGAAATCAACAAGGCATAAAATATATTCTTCATTTTTCTTGAAAAATATATATACAAAAATTATTATGCACCACACACAAATAGGACAAAACCACTCACTTAAAAACGCACGACGTTTCGGCCACACCGGCCCTTGTCAAGTGCGCTGTATCTCCTTGCTTCGCCTTCTATGTCCTGGTGAGACTACAGCTCACCAGACCATTATGCATGAATTCTGCTCTGTTGTTGATCAGGGCACTAGGCGTCAACTCTTTTATTTTTATTGCCTCAGCTGTCTGACGTGTCAAGGCGTCTTTGTATTGTCCTGCTATTCTAAATTTCCACTGAACATTTTTGCCACTGTGTTTTTCAGTAGTGTGTCTGTAAAGGACTGAGTCTTTATCTTTCTTGATGTATTGGTTATGGTGTTCATTGGCTCTTATTCTCACTGCTCTGCTTGTCTCACCTATATACGTATCCCCACAAGAGGTGCACTCTACCTCGTAAACAACATTGCTTTTACGACAGTTGATCTTACTGTTGCCGTTAGTGCATGCAAAACAGTTATCAGTGCATTTCTGGGGTCTAAATGGATAAGATTTTTGTACCAAGTCTTTAATCTTAATTCCTGCTCTTTCCACTACTTTTATCTTCAGCTCTGATTTTTCAATTTCTTTTTGATACACTGTTTTCAGCTCTGAATTTGGTGTCGCCTGAACAAACAGCACTGATTGGTAGTTAGTTCTAGTGTCTTTTTTATTCTTAAACCAGCCAGTTATCTTTTGCCTTTTTTCTTTTTGTCTGATCTTTGTCCTCCAGTGTTTACTCCTATACATTGGTCTTTCCCCGTTCTCTGCTTGCCTCTTTATCTTTTCATAAGCACTTAATGCTGACTCAAGAATCTGCCTTCTGAAGTGGGCGTTATATCCAGAGTACTGGAGTCTTAGGATGTAATTTTCTGCATGTTCAACTATTTTATTCGGGAGGTACCCGTAAAGTCGACAGCCATTGCGTCGACAGCTCATTGCGTCAACAGCTCATTGCGTCGACAGCTCATTGCGTCGACAGCTCATTGCGTCGACAGCTCATTGCGTCGACAGCTCATTCACATTTTAGGGGAGGGGGGGAGGGAGGGAGAGAGAGAGACATAGAGAGAGACAGACAGAGAGACAGACAGAGAGAGACAGAGACAGAGACAGACAGAGACAGAGAGACACACACACACACACACTTTTAACGCATAAAGCTTGCATCGTATGTGCACTACATCCTCTAAACTACATCCTGTATCTATACCCTGACTATATCCTCTAAACTACATCCTGTATATCCAGACTACATCCTCTACACAGTATCCTGTATCTATATCCAGACTACATCCTCTACACATCCTGTCCACGCAACGAGCTGTCCACGCAATGAGCTGTCCACGCAACGAGCTGTCCACGCAACGAGCTGTCCACGCAACGAGCTGTCCACGCAATGAGCTGTCGACGCAATGAGCTGTCGACGCAATGACATGGACCCATTTTATTCCAGGGTAGTAATGGGCTACATCTGAGTATGACTCTTAGTAGGTCTTGGGTTAGTATCACTCTTTTGTCTTTCATGGGCATAGTAGATTTCTGGTGCACCACATTCTTAGAGGAGACCTCTTTACAATAAAACTCATGGAGAATCTTACCCTTATCAACCCAAACTTTTACATCTAAAATGGGGACTTTGTTGTCTGGGTGGTTCGATGGGTAGTCAACTTCTAATTTAATTGAATCATGTATTTCTTCTCCCATTTGTTTGAGCTCGTTCATCATCACGTTGTCTTTTTCTTTGTTTCTCCCCTTACTCTCAATTACTACATTGATATCATCTACATGTCTTTTGTACAGTAAACATTTGATATTCTCATTTTTCATTTTATACATCATCTGTTTATCCCACCATGACATGAACACGCCAGCCACCTCCCCAGTAAGTTCCAAACCTATAGCACCTCCTTCTTTCTGTTTCTTCAGTGTATTGTTGAATTTGTATACATGGTTTTTCTTGACTTGTTTCACTCCTACCTCTAGTGCTTTAGAAAGCATTATTTTGATTTCGTCATTGGTAGGTTTCTTGTTTCTGGGCGGTTTCCAGACTTTATTACGTTTCTCTAGATTGGTGTTGGCTTGGCCTGTGATAGTAGGTCTTCTACCCTTATTTCTCCTTCTGGGCATAGCTTACTCAACCCTGATGTTTGGAGTTCTTCTACAGACAGGTTAAGAGTGAGGTAGAGGCCTAGTTCATAAGTGTCAATGCTACTAGGTTCGATATTTGTTTCCGATTTGTAAAACTCTTCTCCAACAATCTTAGCACTTGCATCAACATCTATATATATACATGTATATATATATATCTTAGACACATTCTGGAGAGATTATTATCATGTCACAGTCAAAAAGATGAAAAGGTATCCAATCAACCAACCAAAACCACAACAAAACAAAACAAATCAGAACAGCCTGAAGGCTCCTAAGTACTACCAAATCACTAAAATTCTCAACAAATATTTTTTGGGCTGGTTATAAATGACTGTCCCATATAATAGGAAAAGGTACAATAAAGCTAATGGGCTGCTAACTCAGAATCATGAGAACACATAATCTGTTCATGATTTTACAAGGGCTGAACAAATTAAGAAAGTCAACAAAGCGGTTTTCTATTTAAAGATAAATCGGTTCTGACATAAACATAAGTAGAACAAAAAACATTTGTGTACCGGTATACATAAAGGCTATTGTTCATTTGGAAATTTCACAATCGTTAAGTGAACAAAGTCCATTCACAGAAATCAGTTTAGTGTGGCTTGACTCTATTAGTGTGATCGATCAAGAGTTAATGAAGCATGAGGAAAGCCAACAATTACTGATGTAGAAAAATCCAACACACACACACACACACACACACACACAGAGGAAATATGTTAATCACGGGATGGGGACAGAGAGGGCGGAGAGAGAACCAAAGGGATAGTACCTAGGGGGATAACCAGGAGGGTACTTGGGGGTGAGGGTGAAGAACCAATAGGAGGGAAGGGAGTACCAGTGGGAGGATACTTGGTGAGTGGGGGGGGGGAGGAGAACCATTGCGTTTTCTTACCAGATTAGTGTTCACTTTGCAGCGAAACCGTCATGAAAATAATAAAGAATGTCTTGGGATAAAAGTTGGAGGAAAAACGATGAACAGTGCATATTGTTTTCTATTGCAGAAAAAAAATTAAATCTTGTGAATATAATAGAAATAGCAGAAATAAAGGGCTAGAGCAGAATAGTAAGAAAACGGAAGTTATGGAAATCAGAGAAAAAACAAGGAATTCTGACATGTAAAAGAACAACTGCCTTAACATTGAGAGAATTTGATAACTTCAAAGAGCAACGAGCAAGCGAGAGAGAGGTAGAGAGACAGACAGAGAAAAGACAGCAAGCGAGCGAGGGAGAAAGAGAGAGAAGAGAGACAAAAGAGAGGAGAAGAAGAAGGAGAGAGACAGAAAGAAAGACGGACAAAGAAAGAGGGAAAAAGAGGCAGGCAGACAGACAGGGTATGTCAAAATGGGGAGGCTGAATGTTGGATATGGGAATAGCGTAATCACAAGATAGACAGCACGCATTAGCACAACACGGGAGGCAAAACATTAACACACTGACAGCACTGGAGAAGACACTAGGAATTCCACGCTCGCTGCACGCAATGACGGATAGAAAAAAAACAAAAACAAAAAAGGACGAGAAGAAGGAAAAAGGAAAATAGACAAGCCATATTCACTCTCTCTCTCTGTCCCAGTCTGTCTCTGTCTCTCTCTCACTTTCTCTCTCACTTTCTCTCTCTCTCTCTCTCACTCTCTTTCATTCTGTCTCTCTCTCGTTTTCTCTTTCTCTGTACCTGTCTCTCTCATTTTCTCTCTGTCACTCTCTCACTCTTACACTCTTTCTCTCACTCTCTCTTTCTTTGTACCTGTCTCTCTCTCTCTTTCATCTCTCTCTTTGTCTCTTCTCTCTCTCTCTCTCCTCTGCCTTTACGATGGCCATATACGAGTCTGTTGGGAACTTGTTCAAAAGGGAGTCATGGCAGTCAGACAATGCCATAAGCGTTCCTCCCAAATCTGACAGCGACTGTCTGGCAGGACATTCGGTCCTGCGTAAAACACTGCACCAGCCATGTCTTGAAATAGGGACAGAGTGGGTTGGGGTAGTTTCAGTTTCAGTTCCTCAAGATGACCCAGAATGATTATGGCACAACCCTTAAGCCTGCACGAAAAAGCCCGCGAGCTGGCCAGGTCCTGAGGTCCTGCGTAAGTAGTTCCATAACCCTGGAGTTGTAGGGGAGTGAGGTGGCAGATACCTCAACTTTTCCCGGGGCCAGCACCACGAGGGCGGTGCCCATCCCTCTCCCTCGCTTCAAATTAATATTCACTTTTTTTTTAACCAAGAAGGCTAATTCGTCTTCAATAGGTGGGACCTAGGAAACCAATCTATATCTCCAATGATTTTTACCAAGGCAACGCGTTGCTCTTTACGATTTTCAACTGCCGTTGGATCTTGAGCGTGCGCAGCCAGAAAGGACATGGTTCCGACATGTTTTTCATCCCCTTCCGAAGGAATAGACGCTCAGTCCGATTTTCCAGTCAAAGTGAGGAGAAAAGTCGAGGCATCTACGGAGAGCGAATCCTGAACCTCGAGTTTAGTTATTGGCAGGCGAACGTCTGTACCATTTTGCCACTCTTCTCCCTAAAAACAGTGGCCCTCTTGAGGATCGAACCCATAACCCATGCATCAAGAGCACAGCACTCCAACAAATGGGCACAGAGGTTGGGGTAGGAGTAGAGTCATTTTCTTTTGAGTTGGCGTCGGCTAAGGATGATACGCCCTTGTATCATGCTGAGTCGGGTTGACGCCTCTGGAGCAGCGTCGGCTGTGGCTGGAAAGGCTGATGCGGGGAAAGGCAGTCTCTGTGACATTGGATGCATGTATGGATGCTGGCCATGGGGTTGCATTCACAGGAGCTCGCTTTCCGCCTGGCTCTTTTTTCCTCAGCTAAGGTCTGGATCCTCTTTTCCTCCAACCAGAGTTGTTTCTGGAGCACACTGCGCCATCAGTTGCGGTCGGTGGTTGTGTCTTCCCAGCTGTCTGTGTTGATGTCCAGAGCTTTCACATCGCGCTTGAAGACGTCTTAGTATCGTAGCTGGGGACGGCCAACAGATTTTTGCCGGGGTGGGAGAATACTACCTAAAAATACCGCCCAGCTGACACCATCAGAATGATTGGGGTTTTCAGCTTCAGTTTCTCAAGGTGATGTCTCCGCTTCGCTCAGAATGATTTCCACATGCACTGACGTCACAGGTGCCATGTGAAGGAGAAGATCCAAAACTATCATGGCACAGGCCTTAAACCTACACATAGACCCATGAGCTGGCCAGGTCCTGAGGTCCTACCTAGCGTTGGTTTAGTTTGGTTAGGTTCAGTTTTCGACAACCCCCACCTCAGGTGAAATGGCCGACAGGGATAACCATCCCAGGGAAGTGGGGGAAGGGGGACTTATCTAATCCTATACTGACACCACCAGAACAACAATGATGTTAAGATGGGACAGTGACATGAAATGGCTCTCGAGTGGTGTCGGCAGCTTGGGAGGTGACTGTCCGGAGAGTGGTGAGGCATTGGTGCTCTGGGTCCTATCCAGCACCTTTGGGAGTTTCTTATTAACTGGTAAAAACAGTCTTCCCTTAGCTCAGTGACCGGAGCATTAACCCTTTGACTCCCGCACCCTGTCCACCTTTTTCCAAAAACAACATTTTGACTCCCTCACCCTTTCCACCAGCTTCCAGCAGGCAGGAAGCTGGCGGAAATGGTGAGGGAGTAAAAATGGTTAAGTTTTTGTGTTGCTAGCATGGTTGACAATGCAGGGAGCTGGTGGACAAGGTTCGGGAGTCTCCCCCCGTTGGGTTGCCGGGGCTCTTTCAGTATAAACAGTATCCCACCTTTGGAAATTCTGTGCTAGAAATTTCCTCTTTTCTGTCACTCTCTTTGTTTCTGCCTTTGCTTTGCTTTCTGTCATTTCTACTTATTTTCTGCGTTAATGGTCCATCACCTGTATTTTTTCGATAAAGTCTTGATAAATGGGTACATGTATAGGTGCATTTTTGGCTCTGGGAGGTGAGATGTGCGGAGGCAATTTAAGTAGTTTACGCCTGTTTTTATATATGTTTTGGTGTCCTTATGTATGCTTATATTTCTATTCAGGTGTGTTTTTTTTAAATCTCCCCTGTGCGATAAATTGGACGGAGTGGTCAGCGCCGGGGGCGTGTCCTTAGATTATGTGTGCGAATACATTATGTGTGCATGATTTTCTTTTCTTTTTTATTATTTTCCTGTTGAAGTTTTGTATGTTTTGAAGCGGTTATAGCCCTGATATGGCTCTACGCAGTTGGCTGGGCTTTAAACAACAACAACAAAAAAAACAATAACAAGCAGGGTAGCTAATGATTAGTAATGCGTCATGCTTGATGAAATGACTGTCGAGTGCCATCGGGAGCTTGGGAAGTGACTGTCCAGAGAGTGGTGAGGCATTGGTGCTCTGGGTCCCATCCAGCACCCACAGGTGTTTCTTGTTAACAAGTAGAAATAGACTTCCTTTCTAAAGCTCAGTGACCGGAGCATTAACCCTTTGACTCCCGCACTCTATCCACCTTTTTCCAAAAATTTAACCCTTTGACTCCTCACCCTTTCCACCAGTTTTTGTATTGCTAGCACGTTTGACAATGCAGGGAGCTGGTGGACAAGGTTCGGGAGTCAAAGGGTTAATCATTCAGGAACAGGCCACTCGTTATGTTGCAGGCTGGGATTGAACACGAGACATCAGATCTTGAGTCTGCCGTTTTGTAAACAGGAGCAGCCAACCTGCAGAAAAAAAAACTTAACAAATACAGGAGCAGACATGCAAACCATACAGACAGACAAATAAACGGGTGCTCGCATGCACATTTTTCACTCCCCCCCCCCCCCCACATATATCCAGGTGCTTTTCCCCTCCCACCACACACACATGACACATACATACATACACACACAAACTCATACACTCGCACACGCACACACACACGTACACACATACAGGCACAGAGGCCAACACACACACACACAAACACATGCATACTACACACACACTCTCTCTAGCTCTCTCACGCATGCACACACAACACTCTCTCTTCTCTCTCACACACACACACACTGTCTTTCTCTCGCTCTCACGCGCACACACACGCATGCCACACACACACAACACACAAACACACACTCTCTCTCTCTCACACTCACAGACACACACAAAACACACACACACACACAACACATGCATACTCACACACACTCTCTCTCTCACGCACACACACACACCATCCACACACACACACAAACACACTTTCTCTTCTCTCACACACACACTCACACACACACACTCTCTCTCTCTCACACACACACAACTCAACACACACACACTCTCTCTCTCTCACACACACACACACTCTCTCACACACAACACACACACACACACTCTCTCACACACACACAAACACACACTCCTCTCACTCACACAAAACACACGTCCACAACACACACACAGACCAACACAGACACCAACGCGCGCGCGCGCTCTCTTTCTCTCACACACACACTCACACACACACACTCTCTCTCTCTCACACACACACACTCTCTCACACACAACACACACACACACACTCACTCTCTCACACACACACAAACACACTCTCTCTCACTCACACAACACACATGTCCACACACACAACACACACACACACAGACCAACACAGACACCAACGCGCGCGCGCGCGCGCACACACAACACACACACACACACACACACACACACACACACACACACACACACACACACACACACACTTCTCCACGATATCAGCATGATCTTCCTTTTCAAAAAGCACAACAGAAAAGAAGAGGGGAGAGACAGCCTCAAGTTTCTCTCACCCCCAACCCCCTCACCCCCAAAAAAGCAAAAAAACGCTTGGCATCCGACACGTGCTACACGTTGGCACACTGGAAGGCTTTTAGCCTGACCTACATTAGGCAAATTACGTTCTCTGTCAGTCACGAGAGGCGCGCAGCTCAAGCTCTCGTCAAGTCAGCATCAGGATTTTATCCTACAACACTTGACTTGACGTGAACTGAGTTTGAGCAAGCACGGCATGTACAGTTGTGGCGTTCTTCTGTCACACTTCATGTTTGCTTTAACTTCTCTGGTTTCATTGCTTAATGTAGCTACATGTTTATTAAAAAAAACCTGTCTGTCTCTCTCTCACTTTGTCTCTCTCTCTCTCTCTCTCTCTCTCTCTGTTTCTGTCTGTCTGTCTCTGTGTGTCTGTATGTGTGTGTGTGTCTCTCTCTCTCCCTCGCTAAGTGTGTTTGTGTCTGTGTGTGTGTCTCTCTCTCTCTCTCTCTCTCTCTCTCTCTCTCTCTCTCTCCTCTCCCCTCCCTAACTTTTTGTATGTATGTATGTGTGTTGTGTATGTATGTTTGTACGTATGTATGTGTGTGTATGTATGTATGCATCTGTCTCTATCTATCTATCTATTACCCAGACACTTTTTTCTTATATCATTTTGTGTAGGGAGGGGGTGAGGAGGAGGGGGATGTCGCTATCAAAGATTAGTTGCCGTTGTTGTTGGTAGTGGTGATGATGATGATGATGGAGGCATCATTGTTTCTGTCGTCGTCGTCGTCATCATTTTTATCGTCACCTCTACTCGCTGGCCCAAAGACTGTTGAATGTCAGATCACGCCACTTCAATTAATTAAAAATATACGGGAAAACCCAGTATCATCCTCATGTCACGTTTTTGTTTGTGTTGTGAATAATCGATTACTCCTCTCTGTCTGTCTGTCTGCCTCTGTCTTTGGTCTTTGTCTCTTTCTAAATCTCTCTCTTTCTGTCTCTGTCTGCCTCGTCCTCTCTGTCTCTCTTTCTGTCTCTAATGATTCTACCTCTCTCCCCCCGTTGGGTTGCCGGGGGCTGTTTCAGTATAAAATAGTATCCCCACCTTCTGGAAATTCTGTGCAAGAAATTTCCGCTTTTCTGTCACTCTCTTTGTTTCTGCCTTGTTGCCTTGCTTTCTGTATTTCTACTTATTTTCTGCCTTACTGGTCCATTCACCTGTACTTTTTCGATAAAGTCTTACGTACTTTTCTTCGGATTGAAATTGTGTTACATGTATTGGGTGCATTTTTGGCTCTAAGGAGGTGAGATACGCCGAAGCAGTTTTGGGTAATTTATGCCTGTTTTTGTATATGTTTTGGTGTCGCTTATGTATGCTTATATTTGTATTCAGGTGTGGTTTTTAAATTTCCCCTGTGCATAGATCGGACAGAGTGGTCCTACGCCGGGGGCAGTCCTTGGATTTGTGCGCGAATGCATTGATATGTGTACTTCAATTTTCTTTTCTTTTTCTTTTCTTTTTGTTGTTGAAGTTGTGTGTGTTTTGAAGCGGTTATAGCCCTGATATGGCTCTGCGCAATCGGCTGGGCTATAAACAACAATGAAAGAAACAGAAACATACCTCTCTGTCTGTCTGTCTCTCTGTCTCCTCTCTCTCTCTGTCTCTGTCTCTCTGTCTGTCTCTGTCTCTCTGCCTCTGCCTCTCTTCTTCTGTGTTTCTGTCTGTCTCTCCTCTCTCTCTCTTCTCTCTGTCTGTCTGTCTTCTCTTCTCTCTCTCTCTATCTCTCTCTCTGTCTCTCTCTCTCTCTCTCTCTCTCTCTATCGCATATTATAATATCCAAGGAACTAGCAGGCATTTCTTCCAGTTCAAACACATGTGATATGATATGTTTGTGCGGAAATATGACATGTAATATGATATGAAGGTTTATGTTGTCTATCATCAAATCGTGCAAAACGCATTCAATTAAAATGAACGGGAAAACCCAGTCTTCTCCTCACGTCATGTTTCTGTTTGTTTGTGTTGTGAAAAATCGATTACTTCTTTCTGCCTGTCTGTCTGCCTCTGTCTCTGCTTTTGTGTCTGTCTCATACTTTGTCTCTATCCTTCTGACTCTGTCTCTGTCTGTTTCGTCCTCTTAGTCTGTCTGCCTGTCTGTATTTTTCTGTACTCTTCTTCTCTTCTATCTCTCTCTGTCTCTCTCTCTCTCTCTTTCTCTTTCTCTCTCTCTGCCTGTCTCTTTCTATATCTGCCTCTCTGTCAGTTTGTTTTCTCTCTCTCTCTCTTCTCTCTCTCTCTCTCTATATATATATATATATATATATATATATATATATAATATATCTGCCTGTCTGCTTCTGTTTCTCTCTCTCTCTCTCTCTGTCTGTCTCTGTCTCTCTTTCTGTCTCTCTGTCTGTCTGTTTCTTCTC
>JAPXFY010000020.1:55104263-55111763 GCA_030674185.1 Monoplex corrugatus
CAGCTGGCACATAAAGTGAAATATATTGGAATACTTGGCATATTTCACAGAACTCGCTGTAAGCGAGCGAGAGAGAGAGAGACAGACAGACAGAGACAAAGACAGAGAGACAGTGACAGACAGAATCAGAGAAACAGAGAGACAGAGACAAACAGAGAGACAGACAGAGAGACAGAAGAATGAGAGAGTGAGACAGACAGATAGATAGACAGAGACAGACAGGGAGACAGAGACAGACAACAGAAACAGAGAGAGACAGAGAGACACAGACAGACATAGAGACAAACAGGGAGACAGACATAGAGACAGACAAAAGAAAGAGAGGGTCAGACAGATAGACAGACAGACACAGACAGAAAGAAAATTCTGTGCTAAAATTTCCTCTTTTCTGTCACTCTTTTTGTTTCTGCTTTGTTCCTTTGCTTTCTGTCAATTCTTCTTATCATTTTCTGCCTTGCTGGTCTATTCACCTGTATGTGTTCGATAAACTCTTACGTACTTTCTCTTGGGATTGATAACAGGGTAGATTTCTTTTACAAGATATCTTACCACAAAATACAAAATGGAAGGATATAATGCAATGCAAGACTGAGGCGGCACTTACACGCTCTTAGAGAAAAAGGGCTGCCATATCAATCCCCAGTTTCAGATGAAGATTGATATGACTCATTGTTTCTTTATGACATATATACAAGGGTTCTTTATGACCTACCTGTGCATGTATATATATTTTATCTCTTATGTATTATTGACAGTGACTGATTCATGCATATAGATTCCTTTTCTTACATTGGACGCAGCAGCAGGGAAGTTTCAGTCTTTTTCTCAATTTTTTTGTATCTAGTGTTTGTTTGTTTGTAATCTTACACTTGACAAAGGCCAGTTGGCCGAAAATTTGCGCCTGTCTTGTCTTGTATTAAATACGCGTTCGTATTCTTGTTTCGTGTTTTTTCTGGTTCCTATAGATCCTTTGTTAAAGATATGGACATTTTCATGTATTGTGAACTTTAAGTCTGAAACAAATCATTTTCCTGTCCTAAAAGTGTATCTTTGAGTTTCATAAAAAAATGAATAAAAAGAAACTCAGGGGGGAAAAAAACAATCAAAAAGAAACTGAGGGGAAAAAAACAATCAAAGAACTGAGGGGAAAAAAACAATCAAACGCACAATCCAAAATCGAAATTCCTGGTTCTGTTGGGAGTCTTTTTTGTCACAGTTGTATAAACTAACTTTGATATGACTTCAAAGTAATGAGGATGATAATACATCATTCTTGTAGAGCGCTCTTCTGCAAACTCGTTTAGACTCACTGAGTACTACACATTGCACAAAACACAGAGTGTATTACTTACAAACTGACATATCACACACACATACATCAGAATATACATTAACCCTTTGACTCTTGCACCCTGTCCACCAGCATCCTGCATTGTCAACCATGCTAGCAACACAAAAAAACATAAATCTTTGACTCCTTCACCCGATCCACCAGCTTCATGCAGAAAGGTGGTGGATAGAGTTTGAGAGTCAAAAGGTTAAGTTTTTGCAGTTGGTGGATAGGGTGTGGGAGTCAAAAGATTTAATAACAAAAGTGAGTTATTAGAAGTGAGTTTTGTTTTGGAGATGTACACGCACCAGACCTCATAGTGAGTTAAACGGATTTGGTTAGTTCTTAGACTGTTTATGAAATCGGGGTTCCTCCTCTAGCCGGGAAATACTGGAGAGGATAATGGTGAAGGGGGATGGCAGGAGGAACGTTTGAGCAGGTTGAACGGTGGAGATAAAGAAAAAAAGGGAGAGTTGGCAAGCGGAAAGTTTGAGAGTCCTCGATACGGGTCGAGACGACCAACTTGCTCTCTTGCATCATTCGCTCAGCACAGCTGACACCGCAGGCTGAGTGTGGTTTATTGTTCTACTGATATTGCGAACTGAGTGTGGTTCATTGTTTGACTGATATTGCGAACTGAGTGTGGTTCATTGTTTGACTGATATTGCGAACTGAGGCAGTGTGTTCTGTCACCAGATTTGTTTTCGCGTTACAGCGAAACCATCACGGGAAACCTAGAAGAATACCCTGGATTAAAGGTTGGAGGGAAAATGAAAAACAACATTCGTTACACAGATGACACCGTGCTAATTGCAGAAAATGAAAAGGACCTACAAAACCTTATGAATATAATAGAAATAGAAAGCAAAAATAAAGGGTTGGAGCTATCTATATAGCAAAAAGATGGAAGTCATGGTAATCAGTTAAAACAGAAACCACGAAATCCCCTCATGCAAAACAACAGCAAATGGCACAACTTTCAGACAGGTTAAGTTTGAATATCTGGGAACGGTCATCTCACCAGACGGCAGATGCACATCAGAAATAGCCAGCAGAATCGGCCAAGCCAAAACAGCATTCAAGAAGATGAAAAGCGTTCTTACCAACAAATGCCTATCATCTAACATCAGGAAGAGAGTTCTTGAGAAAATTAAGTACACATATCAATGTATTCGCGCACATAAACTAATAAAAATGCCCCTGGCGTTGACCACTCCATGCAATTTATGACACTGGGTATTAAAAAAACATACCTGAATACATATTTCAACACAACAAAGGACACTAAAACGTATATAAAAACAGGCCTAAATTATTTAAAATTGCTTCCAGTGCTGCATGGGCTACTTGGTAGAGCCAGGACTCAAGATCTATTATCTTGAGTTCAATCCCAGCCCGCGACATTAAAAACTGGCCTGTTCGCTGCCCATCAACGTTTCCATCATTCCGGTGGTGTCAGCTCACTGTTTGATAGGTACCTACTCCCCTTTCCCCGTTCCAAGACCTTGCCAGGGCATAGGGTTTTGTGCAGGCTCAGGAAATCTGTCAGATCATTGCTTGGCAGATTTGGATGGAGCGCATATGGAGCTGTCCGAGCGCGGTGAATCCCTCTTGAAATAACTTCAATAAGTACAGCCCTCCGATTCCAATCTGCCTGCATCAGTTTGCACTAACCCTAACCCTAACCCTCTTGAAATAACTTCAATAAGCACAGCCCTCCAATTCCAATCTGCCTGCATCAGTTTGCACTAACCCTAACCCTAACCCTCTTGAAATAACTTCAATAAGTACAGCCCTCCAATTCCAATCTGCCTGTATCAGTTTGCACTAATCCTAACCCTAACCCTAACCCTCTTGAAATAACTTCAATAAGCACAGCCCTCCAATTCCAATCTGCCTGCATCAGTTTGCACTAACCCTAACCCTAACCCTCTTGAAATAACTTCAATGAGTACAGCCCTCCAATTCCAATCTGCCTGTATCAGTTTGCACTAACCCTAACCCTAACCCTCTTGAAATAACTTCAATAAGTACAGCCCTCCAATTCCAATCTGCCTGTATCAGTTTACACTAACCCCAACCCTAACCCTCTTGAAATAACTTCAATGAGAACAGCTCTCCAATTCCAATCTGCCTGTGTCAGTTTGCACAAGTGAAAACGGTAGCGCGACAGGTCTGCCCAGCAGTGCATAGCTAATACACCTGACTCTTTGAAGTCGGGTAAGTTTACTGTTATTTGAGCTGAAAGCCCAGCTGACTGCACAGAGCCAGATCAGGGCTATAACCTGTTTCAAAACATATTACGTCAACAAAGAAAGAAAAAAGAAAAGAAAAATAAGCACACGTATCAATGCATTTGCGCATACAGTAAACCTCGTTATATCATTTGAGATTAATTGTTACCACATATTTTCGTATTCAACTGAACGCTCTGAAAACAAAATATTGTAAAAACTTTTTATGTATTTGCGGTGAACTATTCACATTGTATCACTGTTTGTTTTACTGCGGAAAGCTTCGTTACTTTTTACCAAAGATGTTTACACAAGGAAACTATCTTGAAACGCATTTTAAAGAATATCAGATCAAGATCTGTTAGTTAAAATTTCAGAATCATTGGTTCACAGTCCTGTTAATGCGTTACTTTAAGGTTATTATTTTAATTATTATTATTTTGTTTTGTTTTGTTTTGTTTTTTATGACGATTTTTCTTTTACATTATTGATGTTAGCGTTGTTCTAGTTTCATTTCTCTGTTCGTCTATATCCTTTTTCTTAAGACCTTGCGGCTTCCTTTTAATTTTTTTCCGTCTCTTACTCTGTTCCCCTCTGTCCCCCCCCCCCCCCCCCCCCCCAAAAAATGTCATCCTCCATGCCATTTTTCCCCGTCTAATATCACTTATGGTGAAAAGACGTTAAATCAAGAAACGATTTGCGCACATAATCTAAGGAGATGCCTCCTGGCGTTGACCGCTCCGTCCAATTTATCACACAGGAGATTTAAAACGCATACCTGAATACAAATTTAAATGCAACTCATCATCATCATCATCATCATCATCATCATGTGCCCTGCCCCATGGCGTTGGCGGTCATGGCCCTCCATATGTACCTTGTCGCCACAAGCACATCCTCCACCCTCTCTGTCCTTAACTACCTTACAAGTCCTTCCAATATTTTCTCCCTGGGTCTACCAGGTGTTCTCTTTCCTTCCAGCTTTCCTGTAGTGACCAGGTGCTCTAATTCCCCTTTCCCCATAAAATGGCCTATAAATCATTGCTCTTGTTTTTTCTGGCCATGAATGTAACTAAGTACACTAAAGCATAAATTACGGGCCTAAAATCTCAGCGTTTCATATGTCCCTATTCTGGCCCCCTACGCCCACCCCACCCCCTTCCCTGACAAGATATTGCCGCCACCACTATGGGTTTTCAAAAAAAGTTCATGCTTAAGGATAATGGCTAGCAGACTTGGACGGACCACATGTGAAATTATTCGTATTCATATTCATATTCATTTCTTTTGTCACGGCGAATTTACTGTGTGAAACTCGGACTACTCTTCCCTTTTGAAGAGCACGTCGCCGCATTGTAGCGCCACCAGTTTTTTTTCATTCCAAGACTTCAGAAAGACAAGAAGGCTAATTGAGCTTCAAGGGGAAGGACGTGGGGAAATCAATCTATCTCCTCCAATGTTTTATAGCAGGACAGCCTGGCGAAAGCCCTACTTTTCACGATTTTTAACTGCCGTGAGCTCTTAAGCGTGCGCAGGTCAGAAGGCATATGGGTCCGGCTCATTTTTCGCCCCAATCCAAAAGACACTCAATTCGATTTTCCTATCAAACTGAGGAGAACAGTCGAGACCTCAACAGGAAATGAACGCTGGAAACTCGAGTTTAGTTATTGGCAGGCGAACGTCTGAACCATTCTGCCATTATCATCCGAGTATGATAAATTCTTCTTGAACAAATTCCAAACTTTGAACTCTGTTGAGAAATGGGATAAATCTTAATAAGGCTGATTCTGCATTCATTAGTTAATTGATATATTATTTCTAGACTTACTGTCTAATTATGTTGCGTTTGAAGGTCATTAATTTGAATTCTGTTTCAAAAGCGATACTGACGTTTTTATTTTTACTTTTACGTACTTGAATGTAGTAGGATTGATAGCCTTGCCACCAGCAGAATTTGATTAATTATCATTATTTGGTTGTTCTGTTTTTTGTTTTCTTTGTTTTTTGTTGATAACATCTCACCAGGATTGTCCAAACAACGCTGTTACTGCGTTTATTGTATTCAGTTTGTTTTGTTATGCTAGTATCAGCTGGTATATATTTTGCCAAAAAGGGCCATGAACAAGACATTAAAATCCAGCTGTTACTGTTATTTTTGTTTAAAGCCAGCCGAGTAGAGCCATACCATGGCTATCATCATCATCATCATCATCATCATCATCATCATCATCAGGTGCCCTGCCGCATGGCGTTAGCGACCATGGACTTCCATCCATCTCTATCTCTCGTTGCCCCTAGCATTTCCCCCACCCTCCTCGTCCCCAGCCACTCTGCAAGTCCGTCCAGCATTCTCTCCCTGGGTCTACCCTGAGCTCTCTTTCCCTCCAGCTTTCCCGTTGTGACCAGGTGCTCCAAATCCCCCTTCCTCATAAAATGGCCCACAAATGTTGCCTTTCTTTTCCTAATCTTCCTTATGAATGATCTACTTGTGTCTGCCTCCATCAAGACTGTCTCGTTTGTTTTCTTTGCTGTCCATGGAACTCTCAAAATTCTTCTCAGAAACCACATCTCGGCTGCCTCAATCTTGTTCTGGCTGTGCTTGTTGACTGTCCACGCCTTACATCCGTACAACAGTATTGTTCTATATAACATTCAAGAACTCTCTTCCTGATGTTAATTGATAGGCATTTGTTGGTAAGAATGCTTGTCATCTTCTTGAATGCTATTTGGCTTGGCCGATTCTTCCGGCTATTTCCGATGTGCATCTGCCGTCTGATGAAATGACCGTTCCCAGGTATTTGAACTTATTAACCTGTGTCAAGGTTGTGCCATTTGCTGTTATTTTGCATTTAATGCATATACCCAATTATCAATCCTAAGAGAAAGTACGTAAGACTATTGAATACATACAGGTGAATGGACCAGCAAGGCAGAAAATGACAAGATGAAATGATAGAAAGCAAAGGAACAAGGCAGAAACAAAGAGAGTGACAGAGAAGAGGAAATTTCAAGCACAGAATTTCCAGAATGCCCTGCTCTTCACGATTTCCAACTGCCATGGGATCTTTAGCGTGCTCAGCCAGAAGGGAGGGACACGGGTCGGACTCGTTTTTCGTCCCACTTCCAAAGGCCTAGACGTTCATTTCGATTTTCCACTCAAACTGAGGAGAAAAGTCCAGGCTGTCTTTTTTTATTATTTTTTCTTTTATATTTTTTTTTATTCATTTATTTTTATGTTTTTATTTTTGCTTTTTGCTTTTTTATTTTTATTTTTTTTATTTTTTTTTTTTTATTTGCTCGGGCCTGCGTCGCACAGTGGAGAGACCCACACCGTGTCATAAGGAGGCGGACGGTGCGTCTACCCCAACAAGGCCTCTTGTTTGTCAAGTGGCTTGTACTGCTGGAGTGCAGGTATAACGTACTCAGTGACAAGGCAGGGTAGAAAAGAACAGGATGTCGTTTGTCATTACGCGTATTTGCACGGTAAGGGAGGAGGGAGAGGAATGTGATCTTTTGGCTTTTTTTTTTTTTTTTTTTAGACAGAGGAGTTTAGAAAGACATTTTTTAATAAAATTACGTTGAAGTGTTTTTGTGAGTGTGTGTTGGTGTGTGGTGTGTGTGTGGTGTGTTGTGGTTGTGTGTGTGTTGCTGCGTGCGTGCATATGTGCGAGCGAGCGCGTGGATGTTCTTCTTCTTCTTCTCCTCTCTCTCTCTCTCTCTTTCTCTCTCTGCCTCTCTCATTCTCTTTCTTTTTTTTCTCTCTTTCTCTCTCTTCTCTTTATCTCCTCTCTCTCTCTCTTCTCTCGCTTTCTTTTCTGTCTGTCTGTCTGTTTCTCTATCTCTCTCTCTCTTCACTCTCTCTTTCTTCTGTCCTTTCTCTCTCTTTCTTTTCCTCTCCCCTTTTTTCTCTCTCTTCTTTCTTCTGTCTGTCTGTCT
>JAPXFY010000020.1:55114263-55116763 GCA_030674185.1 Monoplex corrugatus
TAATTTTGACTGCTGTATGCTTCAGATGAAAGAACGATATGAGTGTAAAGAAATTTTTTTGTTGCTTATAACAAACGAATAAATACAAAAATAGAAATAAAAAACTAATAAAAAGACAAAGAAATACATACATGCATAAATGAACAAATACATAAATAAATGCTTAAAAATTGCATAACAGATGATGCATAAGTAATGCATGAATATATAACTGCATAAATAAATAAGTGAACGCATAAACAGACGCATAGATAAATGAATGTATAGATAAATACATGGATACATAAATGCATAGATAAATGCATGAATAAATAAACAAACAAATGAATAACAAGTAAACGTAAAAATACATGAATTGAATGAATGAAAAAACAAAAAACAAACAAGTACATAAATAAATGAATGGACAGATAAATACATAAATACGTAAAGAAATAAACAAATAAATAAATGAATAAATAATAAATAATAATAAATAAATAATAAATAAACAAATAAGAAGTATGATAAGTAAATGAATAAACACATGAAATATTGGTTTAAACAAAACTTTATTCAAGAAAAGAAGAGTCATAAATACAGCAAAGCATGGGCAGGGTATCAAGCAATGGCTTATGTTAGCCCTCCCCAAAAAACAATTGACACACTATTGGCTAAATGCGGGCAACTTGTGAAATTTAAACCAACAAGAAACAAGAAAGAAATGAAGAAAAAAGCTAAAAGCACTACGATCATATCCTTAGCACATTAGGTGAAAGAAAACAATAACAACAAAAATGAACCACATGAAATATTCTCGACATATTTTTGGTGTATACCGAAGTTTACGACATCTGTCTATATTTCAAATGAGATCACCTGGATACGAACATTATTATGAATATGTGTGCGTTTGCGTACGTTTGTGAGACAAACGTGCTAGCAAAGATTTCTCACCTGTTCCTGGACGGAATTGTTAACGAACTGGATTTACAGGTTTCTTTTCACTGAGTAATGGCGAAAGTTTAAAGTTGACTGGGAGGGGGCGGGAGACGGTTCTGTCATGTGAGACGAGTTTATGCAGAATAGATAGTTGTGTTATGATTCAGACCTGTATTTATCTATTTGTTTACTTTATACGTATGTTCCTTTTTTTGAAGGTAAGACACACAGGTACACATGTCATTTCCATGTAACCAAGATTATTCCAGCGTAGGCTGATAAAATACCAGCATAAAAACATAGACTAGGTAAAACATAGTCCAGGTTGGGCCTTAGGACCAGGCCAGCTCATGGATTTATGTGCAGGCTTAAGGCTTGTGTCATGATCACCATACAAATGGCACCTGTGACGTAAGTGCATGTGGAATTCGTTCCGAGCGCGGAGACGTCATCTTGAGAAACTGAAACTGAAACTGAAAGTTAAAAGGATGGAACGGTCTAATATTTGGTCTGGGATGGTGGAACATGGTAGAAAGAAACTCTAGGGAGAGCTAGACAACAGAAGGTCTTCAGAGAAGTAACCCCCTTTAGACAAGTGTTTCGGCCCTGAATTCCTTACACTCTCGGGGGGCCGGGCCACATCCAGGTCATGACTCCTGGATGCCCTTCTGCTGTTGTCTATTTTTTTTTTCTTTTGTGTGTGTGTTGTGTGTGTGTGTGTGTGTGTGTGTGTGTGTGTGTGTGTTGTGTGTAACAATAGGCCCCAGTACATATAACAGAGTGTATGCACTAGTTCACATCTCTCATGCATGCGCGATAATCAAGTGGGTAAAACATCAGACTATTAATCCGAAAGGTCTGTTTTCAATACGTATTTTATATTTCAATGTATAGGAATCACAGTGCGGACAAAACACTAATGCTATGTCACAGTGTCACGTTTATATTTGAAAATTACATCCCGCGTGTACATGACTATATCATTGTAAGTATGATTTCCTTTCCCAACCATCAACCAAATAAGAGAGAGAGAAAGAGACAGGCAGACAGACAGAGAACGAGAGAGATTTTGAGAGAGAGAGAATGAGACAGAGAGAAAGAGACAGAGAAAGAGAGAGAATGACAGTGAGAGAGAGAAAGAGAGAGAGAGAAATAGAGAGGAGAGAGAGTGAGAGAGAGAGAGAGAGACGGAGGGAGGGAGGGAGAGAGGGAGGAGAGATGAGAGTTCCCGTAAGCCCTCTGTCTGTCACGCGGCATATCTTGGAAAAAGAGATGCCCTACATTCATGCACCGTTCATGTTTCCAGAAACCAGATCTACTTAAATACAACACCACACACACACACACACACACACACACACACACAACACACACACACACACACACACACACACAACACACAACACACACACACACACACACACACAACACACACACACACACACACACACACAACACACACACATACACACACTCTCTATTTTTCACAACACACACACACACACACACACACACACGTACACACACACGTACACACAAACACATACACACACATGTACACACACACGTACACACACAT
>JAPXFY010000020.1:55119263-55121763 GCA_030674185.1 Monoplex corrugatus
TTTTCAACCGTACGACACTTGATCGATCCTACTATTGCAGAAGATCGACAAATCAAAACATGAAGTTGAGGTGATGATGATGATGGTGATGATGGCGATGGCGGCGGTGGTGGATGTGTGGTGAACGTGGTAGGTGTACGGAGTGTAAGAGAAAGAGGTGTGGGGTGGGGGGGGGTGTAGGACAGAGGATAGGGATGAAGAAAGAGATGGGAGGATCGAGGACCGACCTGCAGAGAAACATGTGATTTCCAGAAGGCCCTGGCACTCACGCGCACGTGAAACTGCTTGTTTTGAAACGTGACGATTCGAAATCTCTGTGGCAATTTGGACTTGGTCCTAGATAATCGCTACGCTCATGATGTAAGCGTAATACATTTTATAGAGTAGCAGAATGGTTAAGACCTTCGCCTGCCATTAACTAAACTCGAGGTTCCAGGGTTCGTTTCCCGTCGAGGCGTCAACTTTTCTCCTCAGTTTGGCCGGAAAATCGAACTGAACATCCAGTCCTTAGGAATGGGACGAAAAACGAGTCGGATCCGAGTGCCTTCTAGCCTGCGCATGCTAAAGATTCCAAGGCAGTTGAAAATTGCGAAGAGCGGGGCATTCGCTCGGCTGCCTTGGTATAAAAGGTTGGAGAGATAGGCTTATTTCCCAGGTCCCTTCCTTTGAAGGCCAATCAGCCTTCTTGCCTTTCTGAAGTCTTGGTAAAAAAAAAACTTGGTGGCGCTGTACTACGGCGATGCGCTCTCAAAGAGGAGAGCAGCCCGAATTTCACGTGGTAAATCCATTGTGACAAAAGACATGAATATGAATGTGAATAATTATGAATATGCTGCAACTTTTACGTGCACTCAAACATATAAGTGCGTTTAATGTGTTGTTCACACTTCATTTTTCAGTCACTTGGTTCGGGTTTATATTGACACCTATCTCAGGTGATTCGGCCATTGTTCACACACATTAGTCAAAAAAGTGCTGATTTTTGGACACTTTCTTTCATTCGTACGACCTTAACCTTGACGCCATATTTTTTTTTCTACACATACCTGCAGCAGTCACGACTCCTCAACAATCTACACCTTACCGCTTTGACCCAAATTTGACCTATCCAGAAACAGAAAAGACCTATCCAGAAACAGAAAAGACCTATCCAGAAACAGAAAAGACCTATCCAGAAACAGAAAAGACCTATCCAGAAACAGAAAAGACCTATCCAGAAACAGAAAAGACCTATCCAGAAACAGAAAGACCTATCCAGAAACAGAAAAGACCTATCCAGAAACAGAAAAGACCTATCCAGAAACAGAAAGACCTATCCAGAAACAGAAAAGACCTATCCAGAAACAGAAAAGACCTATCCAGAAACAGAAAAGACCTATCCAGAAACAGAAAAGACCTATCCAGAAACAGCTGAGAAAGCCGTGCTAACAGGCAGACACACACTCAAAGGAGACTGATAAAGTAAACGAAAACCATATCGCATCATCCACACTACTGTAATACGAGCCTCTTGAAGTGTACCGTCACCCGACGCACGAGACAGACGATGTAATGTATTTGCATACATACAATGTGTAGCATTACGATTGAATCGATTAAAAAAAAAGATCACATCCTGCAGCGATATTTCTTTTACAATAAACAATCCGTTTGAACGTCTCCAGTCTGTATGAAACGCAGTTCAAGGTTTCATGACAGGAAAAATTTGTCCGCCAAGTATTGACAGGAAGAAATTGTCCACCAAGTTATGACAGGAAGAAAATGTCCGTCAAGTTAGGACAGGAAGAAATTGACCACCAAGTTATGACAGGAAGAAATTGACCACGAAGTTATGACAGGAAGAAATTGTCAATTAAGTTATGACAGGAAGGCAATGACCACCAAGTTATGACAGGAAGAAATTGTCAATTAAGTTATGACAGGAAGGCAATGACCACCAAGTTATGACAGGAAGACATTGACCACCAAGTTATGACAGGAAGAAGTTGTCCACCACATTATCACAGGAAGAAATTGTCCAACAAGTTATAACAGGAAAGACATTGTCAATTAAGTTATGACAGGAAGACAATGACCACCAAGTTATGACAGGAAGAAATTGTCCATAGAATTATCACAGGAAGGAATTGTCCATCACGTTATGACAGGAAGGAATTGTCCACCAAGCTATGACAGGAAGAAGTTGTCCATATAATTGTCACAGGAAGAAATTGACCATCAAATAATGATAGTAAGAAATTGTCCACCACGTTATGACAGGAAGAAATTGTCCACCAAGTTATGACAGGAAGAAATTGTCCACCAAGTTATGACAGGAAGAAGTTGTCAATTAAGTTATAACATGAGGACACTGACCACCAAGTTATGACAGGAAGAAATTGTCCATCACGTTATGACAGGAAGAAATTGTCCAATAAGTTATGACAGGAAGAAATTGTCCATCAAATTATGACAGGAAGAAATTGTCCATCACGTTATGACAGGAAGAAATTGTCCATCA
>JAPXFY010000020.1:55126763-55129263 GCA_030674185.1 Monoplex corrugatus
TCAAATATCTTTTATCCTTTTTTTTTCAGAGAGATTTATACAGGGCTATGGGCAAATTTTTCATTACTTCTTTATTTTCGTTTTAAGAGAAATAGAGTTGACTTTATATTTGTTTAGATGTGTCGGTATCTTTTCTTTTTTTTTTTTTTTTGTAGAATAAGTTCTTTTCTTGAGTCATCCAGAGCGGAACACCTTAACACTAGGTGTGCATCATCTTTGGTGGCACAGGTACAGAATATGCAAAACGAGAGAGAGAGAGAGAGAGAAAGAGAAAGAGAAAGCGAGAGACGGGGAAGGAGTGAGGGAGGGAGGGAAAGAGAGAGAAGGAGGGAGAAAGGGAGGGAGAGAGAGAAAGAAAAAGAAAGAAAGAGAGGGGGAGAGACAGGGGGGAGGGGAGGGAGGGAGAGAGAGAGAGAAAGAGAGAGAGGGGGAAGTAAGGGAGAAAGGGAGAAAGAGAAAGATAGAAATATAGAGAGAGAGAGAAGAAGGAGGGAATTAGAGGGAGAGAGAGAGAGATTGTGTGTGTGTGTGTGTGTGTGTGTGTGTGTGTGTGTGTGTGTGTGTGTGTGTGTGTTCGATACTATACGAGTCAGGGAGAAAGGGAGGGAGAAAGAGAAATAAAGAAAGAAAGAGAGAGGGAGAAAGAGGGGAGGAGGCAGGGAGGGGGAGAGAGAGAGAGAAAGAGAGAGAGGGGAAGTAAGGGAGAAAGGGAGAGAGAGAGAAAAAAGAAAGAAGAGAGAGAAAGAGAGAGAGAAGAAGGAGGGAGACAGAGGGAGAGAGAGAGGGAGAGAGAGAGAGAGAGAGAGAGAGAATGTGTGTGTGTGTGTGTGTGTTCGATACCATACAAGTCACTGAGTGCATACACCCTGTAATCATAAATAATCGCCTAGCACGATTTCGTCTTTTTCTTCCACACAATACAAAACTCACGTGCGTGATTTACATACCAAAAATAGCTATGGCTTAAAGCTTTCACCCGCGGGAAAAGTGTCGGTCAAGGTCACGGTGCCGTATATTGATTGGTGCAGCAAAAAACGCGGTGAAATAGGCAGGGAAACTTCATCATCATCATCATCATCAACAACAACAACAGCAACTACAGCAGCAGCAGCAGTGATGACAGAACTGATTTTACGAGGAGCATTAGATATTCTTTTCCATCGATCCACTACAGCGTAAGATTTGTGTGTAGTTGTAGTTGCTGTGGAGTGGTGGACTACTGGACCCACGTGAGAAGGAAGAGTCCTCAGATTCGATTCTTGGGTTGAGGAGAAGCGTGGCAGAATGGTTCAGAAAGTCGCCTGCCGGTAATTAAACTCGAGGTTCCAGGGTTCGTTTCTCGTTGAGGTCTCGACTTTTCTTTTTCTTTAGTTCGACAAGAAAATCAAACTAAACGTCTATTTCTTTCAGAAGGGGACGAAAAACGAGTCGGACCCAGTGTTGCCTTCTAGCCTGCACACGCTAAAGATCCCACGGCAGTTAAAAGTCATGAATAACAGGACTTTAGCCCAGGTGCCCTGGTATAAAACATTGATGAGAGAGGAACCGGAAAAACACGAAAATGGAATCAGAACGCGTGTTTAATACAACAAGACAAGACAGGTACAAATTTTCGGCCAATTGACCTTTGTCAAGCGTAAGATCACAAACGAACACTAGATACAAAATTAGGAGTTAAAGACTTAAACTTCCCTGCTGCTTCGGCCAGTAGGGAGAAGAGGACTAAGAGAGAGGTTAATTTCCCAGGTTCCTCCCCTTGAAGACCAATTAGCCTTCTTGATTTGCTAAAGTCTTCGTCAAAAAAAAAAAAATGATAATCGAGTGGTGTTGTCCTGCAGCAACGCGCTCTCAATGGGAACAGCAGCCCAAATTTCACATGATAAATCCACTGTGACAAAATGAATATGACAATAAAGATGAATGAATACAAATGAACAGGAATGGTAGAAGAGTGGCAGAATGATACAGACGTTCGCCTGCCAATAACTAAACTCGGGGTTCCAGGGTTCGCTCCCCGTAGAGACCTCGACTTTTCTCCTTAGTTTGACCGGAAAATCGAACTGAACGTCTAGTCCTTCGGAAGGGGACGAAAAACGAGTCGGAACTGTGTGCCTTCTGGCTGCGCACACAAAAGATCCCACGGCAGTTGAAAATCGACAAGAGCAGGGCAATTGCCCAGCTGCCTCGGTAAAAGTCATTGGAGATATAGGTTGATTTCCCAGGTCCCACCCCTTGAAGACCAATTAGCCTTCTTGATATAAAAAAAAAGTGAATATGAATCTGAAGCGAGGGAGAGCGGATGGGCGCCGCCCTCGTGGTGCTGGCCCCGAAAAAAATTGAGGTCTCTGCCACCTCACTCCCCTACGACTTCAGGGTTAAGGAACTATCTATGTAGGACCTCAGGACCTGACCAGCTCAAGAGTAGGTCTCTGCCACCTCACTCCCCTACGACCTCAGGGTTTAAGGAACTATCTAGGTAGGACCTCAGGACCTAACCAGC
>JAPXFY010000020.1:55131763-55149263 GCA_030674185.1 Monoplex corrugatus
AGAGACCCGGAGAGCAGTGCAGGCAGCCAACATTCCAGAGAGAGTGATGCCGTAGACTGAAACTGACCGAGACTGAGTCGTTGGAAACACCTCACCTCTCTCCCTCGCCGGAATCGGCGGTAGGAGCCACGCTCGAAGTCACAAGTCTTCTCCAGGTCACTCGACTGAGACATCTGTGGGCGACCTCCTGGATCTCCAGACCACAGACATCAGCGATGTTGTTGAAATAGGAGGTGTGCGGTCGTCCCTTTCTTCTCCTCGCCTCCACTTTTCCCCTTGCAGGACCGTTGACATCAGATCTGTTTTTGGTGTTTCTAATCGCATGGCCTATGTATTTCAGCTTTCTTTCGTTGATTTCTGTCAGCAGTTGGCGATTGGCATTCAGGTTCAGTAGTTGGGAAAGTGGGTTGTAAACGGCATACTTCACCTCTTGTACATGGCGTTACAAAACACAAGGCGTGTTTTGACCCAGGGTCAAGAGGTGATCAACCTTTGGACACTGATAGAAAAAAAAAAAACATACCAGCAGTAGACCTGGACCCTGACCCTTGGTCACACAATTACCACTTGTCAGATGTGGTGTACCACAAGAGTTGTCAACGAGGCATGGACCGAAGCACACACCCTTACCCTAACCCTAACCCTTACCTTAACCTTTAGGGAGAAGAGTGGCAGAATGGTTCAGACGTTCGCCTGCCAATAACTAAACTCGAAGTTCCTGAGTTCGCTCCCGTAGAGGCCTCGACTTTTCTTCTGTTTGACCGGAAAATTGAACTGAACGTCTAGTCCTTGGGAGGGGGACGAAAAATGAGTCGGACCCGTGTGCCTTCTGGCTGCGCACGTTAAAGATCCCACGGCAGTTAAAATCGTGAAGAGCAGGGCACTGCCCGGCTGCCTTGGTAAAAGACATTGGAGAGAAAGGTTGATTTCCCAGATCCCACCCCTTGAAGACGAATTAGCCTTCTTGCCTTTCTGAAGTCTTAGTTAAAAAATTGTGAATATGAATATGAATTTGAAGCGAGGGAGAGCGGATGGGCGCCGCCCTCGTGGTGCTGGTCCCGGGAAAAGTTGAGGTCTCTGCCACCTCACTCCTCTATGACCCCAGAGTTATAGAACTATCTATGTAGGACCTCAGGACTAGCCAGCCCGTGGGTTTATGTGCAGGCTTAAGGCGTGTGCCGTGATCACTCTGGATCTTCTCCGTCACATGGCATCTGTGCTGTTAGTGCATATGGAATTCAGTCCGAGCGCGGAGACGTCATCTTTAGAAACTGAAACTAAAATCGAAACTTAACCTTAACCGCTAACCACTAGCCACTGACCATAACCACTAGCCACTGACCACTAACCACTAGCCACTGACCCCAAATCCCTAACCCTGACCCCTTCTTTTAATTTAACCCTGGACCTTCTTCAGGATAGAACAATAATTAATATGGCATGACCACTTTTCAAATTGTAGAATTCATCTCACTTCCGCTCTAACATCATACTCACTCATAATTACGTTATGATGTCATTTTAGTCAGTTTAGTCCTTTTTCCCACTGGACGAAGCAGCAGGGAAATTTCAGTCTTTTTTTCCCTCCTAATTTTTGTATTTAGTGTTTGTTCGTTTGTGATCTTACGCTTGACAAAGGCCAGTTGGCCGATAATTTGCGCCTGTCTTTGTCTGGTTGTATTAAATACGCGTTCTGATTTTGTGTGTGTGTGTGTGTGTGTGTGTGTGTGTGTGTGTGTGTGTGTGTGTGTGTGTGTGTGTGTGTGTGTGTGTGTGTGTGTGTGTGTGTGTGTTGTTTTTTTCTTCTTCTGGTTCCTGTTTGCTTGAACGCGGACAGTCACACTTGTTTTGGATGTTCGAATTCAATCACGTAATGACCGTTGTCAGCGATGATTATACAAGATTACCGCACAAGCACAGTCCGATGTATCCCACCACAGTATCCTACAGTTTGTGAAGTTAGATAGAAATGTTTGGCCCAGTGATCTAGATATCCGCCTAGGATGCCAGAAACTTTGAGTTTGAATCCTGTGGATTATCAGAGATTTATTGGAATGGAGTGTGTGGCCCAGAGGTTTAGACATCCGCCTAGGGCGCCAGAAACTTTGGGTTTGAATCGTGTGAATTTAACAGAATTTTTTTTCACCCCTCCCCCTCTAATAGGATTATGAGAGATGGTCTGGATGCTATTTTTTGTTGTTGTTTTTGTTCTTGTTTATTTTTTTCTTCCCTTCGTATGAGATGATAAATCGAGGTTCTGTGTGCAGCACATATACAGTGCACGTAAAAGATCCTGTGGCAACAAAGAAGTTGTCCACGTAGAAAATCTGCTTTGACAGGTAAACAGAAAAACGTACATAGAGAAAAATAACACACACACAAAAAAAAGGAAAAATCGTAGCGCCACTCTGCGGAGACGAAGGCCAATTTGCCTTCTGCCTTTCTAAAGTCTTGAAAAAATAAATTGGTGGCGCTTCACTGTGGCGACGCGCTCTCAAAGGGGAACACAGCCCGAGTTTCACATAGTAAATGCACTGTGACAAAAGAAAGGATGAATATGAATATGAGAATAAAGAGAGAGAATGGTACTTCGTTTTTAAGCACGCAGTCTATCTAAATGAATTGAGATCCCAAAATTCATGTAATAGAAATCCCCCGTGGGGTTGCCGGGGGCTCTTTCAGTATAAATAGTATCCCATCTTCTGGAAAGTCTGTGCTAGAAATTTCCTCTTTTCTGTCACTGTCTTTGTTTCTGCCTTGTTCCTTTGCTTTCTGTCTTTTCTTCCTATCATTTTCTGCCTCGATGGTCCATTCACCTGTATGTGTTCAATCAAGTCTTACGTACTTTTTCTTAGATTTGATAATTGGGTACATGTATGAAGTGCATTTTTGGCTCAGGGGAGGTGAGATATGCAGAAGCAATTTTATGTAATTTATGCCTGTTTTATCTATGTTTTGGTGTCCGTAGGTATGCTTAAATTTGTATTCAGGTGTGTTTTTTCAATCCCCTGTGCAATAAATTGGACGGAGTGGTCAACGCCAGGGGCTTGTCCTTAAATTATATGCGCGAATTCATTGATATGTGTACTTAATTTTCTTTCCCTTTTTTTCCCTGTTGAAGATTGGTATGTTTTGAAGCGGTTATGGCCCTGATATGGCTCTACACAGACAGCTGGGCTGTAAACAACAATAACAATGTAATAGAAAAAAAACAACAACAATAGCCCAGTTGCTGTCCATCCTAATACTTCTATCATTCTTGTGGCGTCAGCTTAGTGTTTCATAGCGTTTCTTCCTCCCCCCCTCCCCCCACACACACACACTCTTCTCTCTCTCTCTCTCTCTCTATCTCTCTCTACACACACACTTCCATTTCAAGATCATGCCAACGCATAGGGTTTTGTTGTTCAGGTTGAAAAAATCAGCCAGATTCTCACTGCCAGACTTGGGTGGGTGGAGTGCATATGGAATTGTCTACACGCGGCGACACCTTCCTAAAGAAGCAGGGGTAGGAGAACAAAACACAAGGCCAAAACACAGCAAAAACACTTCCGCAGGGGGTACTGTAGGGACGTGCACGCCCAGTCAGTATGACCAGGCAATCAACAGCTGGTGATCAAATGAAAGAAAAACAATGACAAATCTGTTTTTTTACGAGGCTGGTGGCATATACACACACACGTGCACGCGCGCGCACACACACATACACACACACTCGCGCGCACGCATGCGCACACACACACACGCACGTGCACACGCACGCTCGCAAGCACGCACACACTCACCAGCTGTCGTCCATGGAAGGTCTACCTACACACTAGTCAGTGATAGCCATGATTATTGTTAGCTTGCTGACTGAAGTCTCTCTCTCTCCCTCTCCCTCTCTCTCTCTCTCTCTCTCCCTGTCTCTGTCTGTCTCTGTCTCTGTCTCTCTCTGTCTCTCTCTTTCTCTCTCTCTCTCTTTCTCTTGGCTCTGTCTGCCTGCCTGTCTGTCTGTCTGTCTCTCTTGGCTCTTCTTCTCTCTTCTCTTTTTTTCTCTCTCTCTCTCTATCTCTCTTTCTCTTGTTTCTCTCACTGTGTCTCTGTCTGTCTGTCTGCCTGCCTGCCTGTCTGTAGGTCTGTCTGTCTGTCTGTCTGTCTCTGTCGCTCTCTATCTGTCAGTGTCTCTGTCTGTCTCTCTTTCTCTCACTCTCTCTCTCTGTCTCTGTCTGTCTGCCTGCCTGCCTGCCTGCCTGCCTGTCTGCCTGCCTGCCTGTCTGTCTCTCTCTCTCGCCCCCAACTTCCATCTCATCCCCATTTTTTTCATCTCTCTCTGTCTCTCTCTGTCTGACTGTCTCTCTCTCTCTCTCTGTCGGTCTGTCTGTCTGTCTCTCTGTCTCTCTGTCTCTGTCTGTCTCTCTGTCTCTGTCTGTCTCTCTGTCTGTTTGTCTGTCTGTCTCTCTCTCTCTCTCTCTCTCTCTCTGTCTCTCGCTCTCACTCTGTCTCTCTCTCTCTCTCATTCGCTCGCTCGCTCTTACCCCACCCTAGTTTTTGTTGTTGTTGTCGGAAGTTTGTTTGTTTTCTTTTGAAGGGGTGGAACCGCTGTGCTGTGAAAATAAAATGTTTTGTTATTCCGGTGTTAAAGCTCGCTAACGGACAATCGTTAAGCTTCATTAGGATTGACGATGACTCATATAAAGATTGTGTAGAAACAAAATACAAAGCGTGACAACATCTCCAGTGTCGTTGATCTATCCAATAATAAACTGCCCTGGTTCTAAAAGTGACAGTGACACACAATCTGTGTAATACATCTGTGTTCCAGAGCCATCTCCACTTTCATACAAAATCAATTCTGAGGCTGAAAATGTGGGCAAGTGGCTATATTTATTTATATAGAATATACAGCAACTCTTCACAGACTAAGTTGTGTTCACCTGTACGAAAAAAAAAAAAAAAAAAAAAAAAAAAGAAAATTTAGATTTTCCGAGGACTATCACCAATTTGTCAGTCTTTTTGAAACTGAATAGTCTAGGTAGGGCCTTAGGACCTGGCCAGCTCATGGGTTTATGTGCAGGTTTAAGGCTTGTGCCATGATCACCATGCACATGGCACTTGTGACGTTGGTGCATATGGAATTCGTTCCCGAGACATCATCTTGAGAAACTGAAACTGAAACCGAAACTTGAAACTGACAGTTTTATCGAAACATATTACTATTATCCTGCAGTTCTTGACTAACTGAGCGTGAATAGTGCTATTCAAGATTTGTCATAAATCCAAATCATGTGCGACCGCCCGCGTTCAAGCAAACAAGAACCAGAAAAACACGAACATAGAATTTTAGAACGCGTATTTGATACAACCAGACAAGACAGGAGGAAATTTTCTTCCATAACGAATGTCTGTTACTGCCAGTATAGGATTATGTAAATAAAGCACGTCTGTTATTGCCAGTATAGGGCTGTACATGTATACATAAAATACAGTCTCCTTCTTCCCACGAAAGACGGATCAGCTGGGTGAATGTCAGCATGGACTTGTATTGAACATCTGACATAACGTCTTTTCCTTCTTCTTCTTCTTCTAATGTCATGACCAGCAAGGTCGTTAGGGACGATTTTATAAGACTCTACAACTGACAGGATTCTCTATGTCTGTCTGTAGAGCGCTGTCTGTAGAGTGCATCAACAAGCAGTTCAGCCACATTGAAATAGGTCCAGTCTTAGACAGCAGGTCCCCTTCCAGGGTGGCTTGAAAGATGGTCTGACTCTTAACTCTTTAACTCGTGCATCCTATCCACCAACCACAAAAAACGTAACACTTTGATTCCTGGAGGAAGCTGGTTGATAGGGTGATGGAGTCAAAGGGATGTTTGTTAGCATGGTTGAACAAGCTAAAACACCATTCAAGAAAATGAAAAGTGTTCATACCAACAAATGCCAATCAGTTAACATCAGAGAGTTCTTCAGTTATATAGAACCGATATTTTTGTACGGATGTGAAACGTGGACAGTCAACACGCAAAATTAGGATCAAGATTGAGGCAGCTGAAATATGGTTTCTAAGAAGAATGATAAGAGTTTCACGGACTGCGAAGAAAACAAACGAGACAGTCTTGAGGGAGGCAGACACAAAAAGGACATTAAAGAAGAAAACTAGGGAAGGGCAAGCAACATTTATAGGCCATTTTATGAGGAAAGAGAAATTAGAGCACCTGGTCACAACAGGAAAGCTGGAAGGAAAAAGAGCACAAGGTAGACCCAGGGAGAAATTATTGGACAGACTTGCAGAGTGGATGAAAACAGACAGAGTGGAAGATGTACTTGCAGCGACAAAGGACAGATTCATAAGGAGGGCCATGATTGCCTACACCATGCTGCATGCACATGATGATGATGACAGGCAAGAAGGCAGGATCGAAACCTCCCCCCCCCTCCCGAGGGATGCCTGGGGCTCCTTTATTATAAATAGTACCCCGCCTTCTGGAAATTGTGTGCTAGAAATTTCCTCTTTTCTGTCACTCTCTTTGTTTCTGCCTTGTTTCTTTGCTTTCTGTCATTTCTTCCTATCATTTTCTGCCTTACTGGTCCATACACTTCTATGTGTTCGATAAATATTACGAACTTTCTCTTAGGATTAATAATTGGATACATGCATTTAAGTGCATTTTTGGCTCTAGGGAAATGAGATATGCGAAGCAATTCTAGATAATTTAGGCTCGTTTTTATATATGTCTTAGTATCCTTAGTTGTGTTTAAATTTGCATTCAGTTATGTTTTTAAATCCCTTAAGTGATAAATTGGACCGAATGGTCAACGCCAAGGATATTTCCATAGATTATGTGCGCAATTGCAGTGATACGTGTACTTAATTTTCTGTTCCTTTTATTCGTAGTTGAAGTAGTATGTTTCGAAACGGGTTATAGTCCTGATATGGATCTACACAGTCGGCTGGGCTTTGAAACAGAAATACAACAATAACAGGATCGAACCCAGACATCCTGATTGAAAGTCCAACGTCTTTCCCACTTGACTACCCGTGACCCCCCACCTCCTCCACTCCCACCCCACCCATTCGCCCCCACCCCCACCCTTCACCCCCATCGATGTTCAGTTTGACAGTGTCCCTCACCCCCATCAATGTTCTGACAGTGTCCCTCACCCCCATCGATGTTCTGTTTGACAGTGTCCCTCACCCCCATCAATGTTCTGACAGTGTCCCTCACCCCCATCAATGTTCTGTTTGACAGTGTCCCTCATCCCCATCGATGTTCTGTTTGACAGTGTCCCTCACCCCCATCAATGTTCTGACAGTGTCCCTCACCCCCATCAATGTTCTGTTTGACAGTGTCCCTCACCCCCATCAATGTTCTGACAGTGTCCCTCACCCCATCAATGTTCTGTACAGTGTTCCTCACCCCCATCAATGTTCTGTTTGACAGTGTCCCTCACCCCCGTCAATGTTCTCAACAGTGTCCCTCACCCCCATCAATGTTCTGTTTGACAGTGTCCCTCACCCCATCAATGTTCTGACAGTGTCCCTCACCCCCATCAATGTTCTGTTTGACAGTGTCCCTCACCCCATCAATGTTCTGACAGTGTCCCTCATCCCCATCAATGTTCTGTTTGACAGTGTCCCTCACCCCATCAATGTTCTGTTTGACAGTGTCCCTCACCCTCATCAGTGTTCTGTTTGACAGTGTCCCTCACCTCCATCAATGTTCTGACAGTGTCCCTCACCCCCATCAATGTTCTGACAGTGTCCCTCACCCCATCAATGTTCTGTTTGACAGTGTCCCTCACCCCCATCAATGTTCTGTTTGACAGTGTCCCTCACCCCCATCAATGTTCTGTTTGACAGTGTCCCTCACCCTCATCAGTGTTCTGTTTGACAGTGTCCCTCACCCCCATCAATGTTCTGTTTGACAGTGTCCCTCATCCCCATCAATGTTCTGTTTGACAGTGTCCCTCACCCCCATCAATGTTCTGTTTGACAGTGTCCCTCATCCCCATCAATGTTCTGTTTGACAGTGTCCCTCACCCCATCAATGTTCTGTTTGACAGTGTCCCTCACCCCCATCAATGTTCTGACAGTGTCCCTCACCCCCATCAATGTTCTGACAGTGTTCCCACCCCCATCAATGTTCTGTTTGACAGTGTCCCTCACCCCCATCAATGTTCTGACAGTGTTCCCCACCCCATCAAGGTTCTGTTTGACAGTGTCCCTCACCCCCGTCAATGTTCTGTTTGATAGTGTCCCTCACCCCCATCAATGTTCTGTTTGACAGTGTCCCTCACCCCCATCAATGTTCTGTTTGACAGTGTCCCTCACCCCCATCCATGTTCTGTTTGACAGTGTCCCTCACCCCCATCAATGTTCTGTTTGACAGTGTCCCTCACCCCCATCAATGCTCTGTTTGACAGTGTCCCTCACCCCCATCAATGTTCTGTTTGACAGTGTCCCTCACCCCCATCAATGTTCTGTTTGACAGTGTCCCTCACCCCCATCAATGTTCTGTTTGACAGTGTCCCTCACCCCAATTAATGTTCTGTTTGACAGTGTCCCTCACCCCCATCAATGTTCTGTTTGACAGTGTCCCTCACCCCCATCAATGTTCTGTTTGACAGTGTCCCTCACCTCCATCAATGTTCTGTTTGACAGTGTCCCTCACCTCCATCAATGTTCTGTTTGACAGTGTCCCTCACCTCCATCAATGCTCTGTTTGACAGTGTCCCTCACCCCATCAATGTTCTGTTTGACAGTGTCCCTCACCTCCATCAATGCTCTGTTTGACAGTGTACCTCACCCCCATCAATGTTCTGTTTGACAGTGTCCCTCACCCCAATTAATGTTCTGTTTGACAGTGTCCCTCACCCCCATCAATGTTCTGTTTGACAGTGTCCCTCACCCCCATCAATGTTTGACAGTGTCCCTCACCCCCATCAATGTTCTGTTTGACAGTGTCCCTCACCCCCATCAATGTCTGTTTGACAGTGTCCCTCACCCGTCAATGTTCTTTGACAGTGTCCCTCACCCCCATCAATTTCTACAGTGTCCTCTCACCTCAATTTCTATTTGACAGTGTCCCTCACCCCCATCAATGTTCTTTTGACAGTGTCCCTCACCCCCATCAATGTTTGCAGTGCCTCACCCATCATTTGAGTCCCACCCATCATTCTGTTACGTGTCTACCCACAATTTGACGTGTCCCCCCATATGTCTGACTCCCACCATCAGTCTTGACAGTCCTCCCCCCACTGCCCACCATCAGTTTGTTGAGCCCCCTCAGTTTCATCCTCACCACAGTTCTCAGTCTCCCATGTCTCGGCCCCCAAATTCGTTTACAGCCTCACCCATCATGACTGCTCCCCATTTTCTCCTCCCAATGTTTCTCTCCCCTCTTCTGCATCCTACCATGTTAATCCTCACCCAATGTCTTTGATCCCTCCCTAAGTGAGGTCTACCTAGCTGCTTCCTACCATCATTCTTACTCCCCCCCTTCTGCAGGTCCTCACCATAGTTTACGTGTCTCCCCACATGTCTTACAGTGTCCTACCTCATTTTGTTGACGTCCTCACCCATATTCTGTTGACATGTCCTCACCCATCAATTTCGACAGTGTCCCCCCCATCAATCTGTTCTACCCATCATGTTTGAGGTCTCACCCACATGTCTGACAGTGTCCCTCACCCCATCAATGTTCTGTTTGACAGTGTCCTCACCCCCATCAATGTTCTGTTTGACAGTGTCCCTCACCCCATCAATTTCTGATGACAGTGTCCCTCACCCCCATCAATGTTCTGTTGACAGTGTCCCTCACCCCATCAATGTTTACAGTGTCCCTCACCCCATCAATGTTCTTACAGTGTCCCTCACCCCATCAATGTTCTACAGTGTCCCTCACCCCCATCAATGTTCTACAGTGTCCCTCACCCCCATCAATGTTCTACAGTGTCCCTCACCCCATCAATGTTCTACAGTGTCCCTCACCCCATCAATGTTCTGACAGTGTCCTCCACCCCATCAATGTTCTTACAGTGTCCCTCACCCCATCAATGTTCTGACAGTGTCCTTCACCCCATCATGTTCTACAGTGTCCCTCACCCCCATCAATGTTCTGCAGTGTCCTCACCCCCATAATTTCAACAGTGTCCCTCACCCCCATCAATGTTCTTGACAGTGTCCCTCACCCCCATCAATGTTCTGACAGTGCCCTCACCCATCAATGTTCGACAGTGTCCCTCACCCCATCAATGTTCTGACAGTGTCCCTCACCCCCATCAATGTTCTGACAGTGTCCCTCACCCCATCAATGTTCTGACAGTGTCCCTCACCCCCATCAATGTTCTGTTGACAGTGTCCTCACCCCCATCATGTTCTAACAGTGTCCCTCACCCCCATCAATGTTCTACAGTGTCCCTCACCCCATCAATGTTCTGACAGTGTCCCTCACCCCCATCATGTTTGACAGTGTCCCTCACCCCATCAATGTTCTACAGTGTCCCTCCCCCATCAATGTTCTGACATGTCCCTCACCCATCATGTTTCGTTCCTCACGCTCCACATAATGTTTACAGTGTCCCTCACCCCCATCAATGTTTGACAGTGTCCCTCACCCCATCAATGTTCTGTTGACAGTGTCCCTCACCCCCATCAATGTTTGACAGTGTCCCTCCACCCCCATCAATGTCTGTTTGACAGTGTCCCTCACCCCCATCAATGTTCTACAGTGTCCTACCCTCAATGTTCTGACAGTGTCCCTCACCCCATCAATGTTCTGTTTGACAGTGTCCCTCACCCCCATCAATGTTCTGACAGTGTCCCTCACCCCATCAATGTTCTGTTTGACAGTGTCCCTCACCCCCATCAATGTTCTGACAGTGTCCCTCACCCCCATCAATGTTCTGTTTGACAGTGTCCCTCACCCCCATCAATGTTCTGTTTGACAGTGTCCCTCACCCCCATCAATGTTCTGACAGTGTCCCTCATCACCATCAATGTTCTATTTGACAGAGTGTCATGGTAGTGAGTGTCAGGCATGTTGACATAGATCTGTATGATAGATCGCGCGAAACTAGCAAGATCCAGGTGAATGCCATCCTATAGAATGCCAGAACATTCAGAAAGCCGCAAGTGACAACAACCACAACAACAGCAGCCAGCAGGTCGATGCCGCGTAGGACGTAGGCGCTTCGCTCGATCGTTCCGTGTGCCGGTCTTCCCAGCTAATTTATTCCCCTGAAAGGTAAGCCTCCGGTCAATAATCTTTTTATATCTCTTCGGAGGAAGTAAAGATAGCAACTGTATTGGTTTCCCCGCCTCCTCAAAGGTTATATCTGTGACTCATTTTTTTTCTCTCTACAGGTTCGTGATAAAGAAAAAATCATCAAGTACAAACAAACGAACACGCCAGCAAACAACTGATAACGAGACAAACAAACACTGGATTACAAAACGCAAAAAGTACAAAACACAAACAAACGAATGAACAATCAGACAACTGGTAAACAAACACAGGATTACGAAACGCAAAATCATAAAATACAAACAAACAAACAAACAAGCGAGCAAACAATTGTTAAACAAACACAGGATTACAAAACACAAAAGCACAAAATACAAACAAACAAACAAACAAATATTAAACACAGGAGTACAAAACGCAAAAAGCACAAAATACAAAAAAGCGAACAAACAAACAAACAGTTGATAAACAAACACAGGATTACACAACGCAAAAAAGCACAAAATACAAACAAACGAACAAACAAACAGTTGATAAACAGACAAACACAGGATTACACAAAGTAAAAAGTACAAAATACAAACAAACGAACAAACAGTTGATAAACAAACACAGGATTACACAACGCAAAAAGCACAAAATACAAACAAACAAACAAACAAACGAGCAAACAACTGATAAACAAACAAACACAGGATTACAAAACGCAAAGGAACTAAATACAAACAAACGAACGATTAAGGAAACAACTCATAAACGAGCACAGAATTACAAAACGCAAAAGCACTAAATACAAACAAACAAGCAAACAACTGGTAAACAAATAAGCACAGGATTACAAAACGCAAAAAGCACAAAATACAAACAAACGAACAAGGAAACAAATCTTAAACACAGGAGTATAAAACGCAAAAAGCACAAAATACAAACAAGCGAACAAGAAAGTATCATCATCATCATCATTATCAGGTGCCCTGCCGCATGGCGTTGGCGACCATGGACTTCCAACCATCTCTATCTCTCGTTGCCCCCAGCATCTCCCCCACCCTCCTCATCCCCAGCCACTCTGCAAGTCCGTCCAGCATTCTCTCCCTTGGTCTACCTGGTGCTCTCTTTCCCTCCAGCTTTCCCGTTGTGACCAGGTGCTCCAAAAACCCCTTCCTCATAAAATGGCCTATAAATGTTGCCTGTCTTTTCCTAATCTTCCTTATGAGTGTTCTACTTGTGTCTGCCTCCATCAAGACTGTCTCGTTTGTTTTCTTTGCTGTCCATGGAACTCTCAACATTCTTCCGAGAAACCACATCTCGGCTGCCTCGATCCTGCTCTGGCTTTGCTTGCTGACTGTCTACGCCTCGCATCCGTACAACAGTATTGGTTCTATATAACATTTAAGGACTCTCTTTCTGATCCAAAACAAGTGTGACTGCCCGCGCCCAAGCAAACATGAACCAGAAGAACAAGAAAACCAATACAAGCGCGTATCCAACGAGACAAAACAAAACAAGCGCAAACCCTCGGCCAACCAGCCCTTGTCAAGCGCGAACGCACGGTCACAAACAGACCACAGACACCAAACAATGGATAATAAAAACGGGACTAAAAACTTCCCTGCCGCCTCGTCCAGTGGTAAGAAATGGAATGCCCATGTCGTCATGAGCAGTAGTAAGAAGTGGGGAGAGGGGAGGCAACTTTGATGCCAAAAGGGAAGTGAGATGAATTTTGGGACTGGATCGCAAAATGTTCCAGTTGGACACCTCGTAAAAAGGATCATCTTGACATATCTTTGGGGATTTTTCCAGTGTCATAAATCTCATTTAGGAGGACTGTTATTTTTTCTATGCCAAATTCCTCCAGGGCTTCAATCATCTCTGTAGTAATGTTGTCTGGTCCTGGGGCTTTTCCTGGTTTCATCTTTTTCAGTGCTGCTCTAACTTCATCTTTCATTATGGGTGGTCCTTCAAAGTTCTTTTTTATAGTGTGTTCTTCGTTTCTGTCATCCTCAAAAAGGTCTTTAATGTACTCTCCCCATCTGTCCGGTATTTTGTCTTTTTCCATTTTCGATTTTAAGCAACCAGTTGATGTGCATGTATTTTTCCTGTGGACAATTTCTTCAATACGTCTGTACATACCCTGAAGATCCATTCTGTGTCGTTCTTCTATCTCTTTGCATTTTGTGTTCAGCCAAGCTTCCTAAGCTTCATTGCACCTATGCCTGATTTCTTTGTTTATCTTCCTGTATATCACCTCGTTTCTCTTTGCCTTCCTCCTTTCCTCCATCAAGCCCAAAATTTCATTAGTCATCCAGCTCTTTTTTGCTTTTCTATCCGCCTTAGGGATTTCTTCACAAGCACAAGAAAGAATACAACTCATAAACAGACAAACACAGGATTTCAAAACGCTGACGAATAGACAAACGCACAAACACAAAACGCAAACGAAGCCGGTTGGAGCTGAAAAATCCCACTATACTTTTTTGTTTGTTTGTTTTTTGTTTTGTTTTGTTTTTGAGTTGGCCGAAATTTTGCGCCTGTCTTGTTATATATAAATACGCATTTTGATTCTGTTTTCTTGTTTTTCTGGTTCCTGTTTGTTTGAACGCGGGGGTCACACCTGTTTTGAATGGAACTGTATATCAACATGCCTCACATGGACTGTAGATTTCAAAATCGCGTATATCTCTAAACATCTCCAAAAAGACTTTTTTTTCTTTTTAGGATCATCGCACCCGGGGAGGTTACCTTTGTCCTCACCTTTTTTTTTTTCGTCCCATTTTCTACACCATTTTAATGGTCACAGAAGCTGGCACACTTTTTTTTACAATGCGATGATGATAATGTCGATGAGGATGATAATCATGATGCCACGGAGTTCCATCTAGGATTGAGACTGCATGACAGGGCTGTACTCTACGCTTACTATCATAATATATCCTGGCGTCAACCAGGCCTGAGAGATACAGACACCTGCGGTGCTGGTCAGAAGATTTGAGCAACACCCTCAATGACGCATCCATGAAGTGGATGAGACTCGACTGTGTGGTCCCAGTCTTCACAACGAGCCCATATCACGCCCAACTCTGGGTAGGAGCCGGTTAGAGCCGAAAAATCCCACAATGATTTTTGAAGGGACTGACGGGGATTCGAACCCACAACCTTCCAGTGAGTAGTCCGTTGCGTTAACCACTACACCACGGCGACTGGTTAAAAAGACTTAGCATGAACTTCATAACGAGGGTCACTTCCTCTTTTACATATGTTATTAATGTTCGTCTAAACAAGACGATATCCTGCACAGTGGGGATGCCGGGGGCTCGTTCTGTATAAATAATATCCCTTCTTCTCGAAATTCTGTGCCAGAAATTTCCTCACTTCTGTCACTCTCTTTGTTTCTGCCTTGTTGCTTTTGCTTTCTATTATTTCTTCCTGTCATTTTCTGCCTTAATGGTCCATTCACCTGTGTGTGTTCGATAAAGTCTTACGTACTTTCTCTTGGGGTTAATAATTAGGTACATGTATTAAGTGCGTTTTTGGCTGTAGGGAAATCAAGATATACGGAAACAATTTAGGTAATTCAGGCCCTTTTTTTATATATATGCTTTAGTGTCCTTAATTATGTTTAAATTTGTAGTCAGGTACGTTTTCTAAATCCCCTGTGTGATAAATTGGACGGAGTGGTCAACACCAGGAGCAGCTCCTCAGATTATGTGCGCGAATGAACTGATGTGTGTACTTATTTTCTTTTCCTTTTTTTTCCTGTTGAAGTTTTGTGTGTACTGAAATGGTTATAGCCCTGATATGGTCCTACGCAGTCTGCTGGGCTTTAAACAAAAATAACAACAATAAAGGTGATATCCATTTAGACAGCTTGCATACGCCACTCCCCGTCTTCTTCATTGGGATGATAATGAATAGACAGGCAAGGAACCAAACTGCAGGTTTGTGTGCTGTCCCATGTAATCAAAAAAATGTCCATAGCATTTACCTCGCGCTATTTTTTCTCAAAAATAAACTTACTAGGGAGGAACTTCTACCACTGCGACGCGCAACGAAAACAACACGGAAACAAACAAACAAGACAGTTACGCCATTCTTGCAATCTACCTTTTTATACACAAACTATCATAGAAAATCTGCATGTTATACTTCTCATGCCTAATGTGACCCGAAGAAATTTCGGTTGACATAACACTTGATAATGTTAGACGGTTGTGAGGCGTAGACAGTCAACAAGCAAAGCCAGAACAAGATTGAGAAGCCGAGATGTGGTTTCTAAGAAGAATGTTGAAGGTTCCATGGACAGCAAAGAAAACAAACGAGACAGTCTTGATGGAGGCAGACACAACTAGATCATTCATAAGGAAGATTAGGAAAAGGCAAGCAACATTTATAGGCCATTTTATGAGGAAAGGGGATATAGAGCACCTGATCACAACAGGAAAGCTGGAGAGAAAGAGAGCACCAGGTAGACCCAGGGAGAAAATATTGGACGGACTTGCAGGGTGGCTGAGGACAGAGAGGGTGGAAGATGTGCTTGCGGCAACAAGGGATAGATACATATAGAGGGCCATGATAGCCAATGTCCTCGAGGCACCTCAAGTGTCATCATCATCATCAAGTATCCTCTTTCTTTCCATAACCTTGCCAGTCACTTCAGTTCTCCTCAAACTTAAGTACTCTGCCATGCAATGACTGGCAGACTAGACTTGGGTGGAACGAAAAAGTTAACAAGAAACACGCTAAGGCGCTGGATGGGACCCAGAGCACTAATGCCTTACCACTCTTCAGACAATCACCTCCCAAGCTCCCGGAGCAATGCGATAGCCATTTCGTCTTGCGAAGGTGGGGGGGGGGGTGTCATTGCGCTGCATGACCCATTCGGACCCAGTCATCAGTTACCTTGTTTACAAACCGAACAGCAAGGTGGGGAGATGACAAACCCCATGACATAGCCACACAACGCCCACCAACCAGGTCCAGCCCAGCTTCCAGACCAAGAGAGAATGGAAGACCCTTCTGTCGCCCCACTCTGGGTCTTAATCTCTCTTTCAGGCAGCCCGCCCTGCCACCAGCTCGCATAGCTGCCAGCTCCGTTCCCCTTACTAAAGTCTCGACAGTTTGCAGTCGGAAATTCCGAATATTGTTTTAACTACAACCACAGGGTGGGTGTTCGAACGGCCGGGAAAGTGAGCGGGCATGATTGCTCTAGACACAGCCCATTTTGCAGTTCAGCTGAGTAGAACGAAAAAATAATCACTGGTAGAACTTGTGTGATGAATGTCTCTTGATAAAAAGGTTCATCTCCTGCTAGTACATATCCTGTGTCTTTCTGCTTTTGAGTGTAACCATCATCATCATCATGTGCTCTGCCGCATGGCGTTGGCGATCATGGCCCTCCATATAAATCTATCCTTTGTCAAAGGACATAACGCTTGAGAATTATCTCCCATGTTGTACTTCTCAAATCTAACACAGTTTGCGCTTCCCATTCAGCTAGCATAGAAGCAGATACAAAGTACAAAAACAGTAAGCTCTTTGGTACTTTCTTTGGTACTATCCTTTGTCGTTGCAAGTACATCTCCCACCCTCTCTGTCTTCATCCACTCCGCAAGTCCGTCCAGTATTTTCTCCCTGGGTCGATATGATGCTCATTTTCCATCCAGCTTTCCTGTTGTGACTAGGTACTCTGATTTCTCTTGCCTCATAAAATGTCGTATAAATGTTGTTTGTCTTTTCCTAATCTTCTTCATTAATGTTCTTTATGTGTCTGCCTCCTTCAAGACTGTCTCGTTTGTTGTCTTTGCTGTTCATGGAACTCTTAACAGTTTTCTTAGAAACTACATCTCAGCTGCTTCAATCTTGGTCTGACCTTTGCGTGTTGACTGTCCACGCTTAACATCCGTATAGCAATATCGGTTATACATAATAATTCAGTCTAACAATAACACCGGCAATCCCATTGATCTAAAGTGGTAATTTTGCTGTGTACATAATAATGTGTAGCGGCCAACACGGAACCCGGTGACGCCGACAGGTGAGACTTAATAATATAGTATACACGTGCACGACATGTGATACAGATTTAACCCTTTGACTCCCGCACCCTGTCCCCCATCATCCTGCATTATCGACCATGCTAGCAAAGCAAAAACTTAACCCTTTGAGTCCCTCACCCTATCCACCAGCTTCCTGCAGGAATCTGGTGGATGGGGTGAGGGACTTAAAGGGTTAATTTTTGGTACTTAGTGGATAGGGTGCGGGAGTCAAAGGGTTAAA
>JAPXFY010000020.1:55154263-55159263 GCA_030674185.1 Monoplex corrugatus
TTCTTCTTCTTCTTCTTCTTCTTCTTCTTCTTCTTCTTCTTCTTTCTTCTTCTTCTTCTTCCTGCCTTCCTCTTCTTCTTGTTCTTCTTCTTGTTCTTGTTCTTCTTCTTGTTCTTCTTTTCTCTTCTTCGTTCTCTTCTTTTCTTCTTGTCTCTCTTCTTCTTTTCTTGCTTCTTCTTCTTCTCGCTTTCTTCTTCTTCTTCTTGTTCTTGTTTTCTTCTTCTTCTTGTTCTATTCTTCTTTTTTCCCTTCTTCTTCTTCGTTCTTCTTCGTCGTCGTCTTCTTCTCCTCGTCCTCCTCCTCGTTTTTTTGTTTTGTTTTTTTGTTTGTTTTGTTATAAAACTGGTTATTATGAATTAAATTAGCTATGATCTGATTTTTAAAAATCCCGAATTGAAACGTATGCGCCCTTGAGATTACAATGATCGGTACGTATTTCTCACTGAAAACTCATCCAGCAAGGGAGAGAAGCCCTGTTAATTAACCGCAGTTTGGTAACGGTAATTAACCCCCCCCCTCCCAAACCCACCGCCCCCTCCACACCCCACACCCCTCTTCCCACGAGCTGACGTCGATTTCCTGCAACAGGCGGGCGTAAGCAGCTACCGCAATCTGTGTGTTGCTGTGCAATATGTAACTGGGCCGGAACTGTTTAATTCATCTTTCCCATTACTCGGAAAAAAAAAAAAAAAAATAAGGGGTGGTAGATTCAGATCAATCCGTGGCATCTGTCTGTGTGTTGTTTGTTTGTTTGTTTTTTTTTTGGTTTTTTTTTGGGGGGGGGATTGCCTCTTTCTCTCTATCTCTGTCTTTGTCTCTGTCTCTGTCTGTCTGTCTGTCTGTTTGTCTGTCTGTCTGTATTCTCTTCTCTCTGTCTCTCTGTCTCTGTCTGTCTGTCTCTCTCTCTCTCTCTTTCTCTCTCTGAGTGTGTGTGTGTGTGGTGTGTATGTGTGTGTGTGTGTTGTGTGTGTGTGTGGGGGTGTGTGGGTGTCTGTCTGTCTGTCAGTCTCTGTCTGTTTGTCTCTGTCTCTCTGCGCGTTTTCAGTTTCAGTTTCAGTTTCTCAAGATGACGTCTCCGCGCTCGGAATGAATTCCATATGCACTAACGTCACCGGGTGCTATGTGATAGTGATCATAGCACAAGCCTTAAAGCCTGTCATATAAACCCACGAGCTGGCCAGGTCCTGAGGTCCTACCTGGTCTACATTTTTTGTGCTAGTATTGTATCAGTCTATCATCGGAACGATCTTGGTTATATGTGTATCTGTATATCTTGTCTTCAGAAAAAAAAAAGAACAAATTGATGAAATAAAAACAAATTAAAGGTCTGAATCACAACACAACTAGGAACCAGAAAAACAAGAAAACCGAAAAAGGATGCGTATTAGATACAACAAGACAAAACAGCGCAAATTTTCGGCCAACCGGCCTTTGTCAAGCGCGAATGCACGATCACAAACAGACACCAAACAACAGATAATAAGAAAAAGACTAAAACTTCCCAGCCGCCTCGTCCAGTGGGTAAAAAAGGGACTAAATGAAACACACGAAACACATTGGGATTTCATTTACTGGACGAGGGCAGGGAAGTTTTAGTCTTTTTCTTATTATCTGTTGTTTGGTGTCTGTTTGTGATCGTGCATTCGCGCTTGACAAAGGCCGTTTGGCCGAAAATTTGCGCCTGTCTTGTCTTGTTGTATCTAATTAGCGTCCTTTTTTTCGGTTTTCTTGTTTTTCTGGTTCCTGTTTGCTTGGACGCGGGCGGTCGCACTTGTTTTGGACAACACAACTAGCCACTCGGTATTAATCTATCTCACATCACAGAGAGCACCCCAGTCAATGCACAAAGCCTCAGCTGCCTATCAACGAGATGAAAAGAATATTTCCTTATCATAGCCCACCACCAGCCTGTCGTCCACTTATGAGGAAAAAAAAGAAATCAATCAATCAATTCAATCAACATCAATCAATCAATCAATCAATCAATCAGTCAATCAGTCAATCAGTCAATCAATCAATCGATCGATCATCAATCAATCAATCAATCAATCAAAAGATCGATAAAGGAGTATGTAAATAAATAAACAAGTAAGAAACGAGAAATAACAAATATAAATATATACACATGTGTACACTCACGCCCGCACACAGAGACACACACACACACACACACACACACACACACACACACACACATACATACATTCATACATACATACACACTCATATAGGAATGCACAAAATTCCACAAGCCAGGTACGAAAGCCATGCTGTCTTTCTGGATGTTGTAAATCGTACCTCTACCCTAATGATGTCTGTAAGTTGGACGATATCATCATCATCATCATCAGGTGCCCTGCCGCATGCGTTGGCGATCATGAACTTCCATCTGTCTCTATCTCTTGTTGCCACTAGCATCTCCCCCACCCTCCCCGTCCCCAGCCACTCTGCAAGTCCGTCCAGCATTTTCTCCCTGGGTCTTCCTGGTGCTCTCTTTCCCTCTAGCTTTCCCGTTGTGACCAGGTGCTCCAAATCCCCCTTCCTCATAAAATGGCCTCTAAATGTTGCCTGTCTTTCCCTAATCTTCTCCTATGAGTGATCTACTTGTGTCTTCCTCCATCAAGACTGTCTCGTTTGTTTTCTTTGCTGTCCATGGAACTCTCAACATTCCTTCTTAGAAACCACATCTAATATAGACGATCATTAATCATATTCATAGTCATGTTCGTTTTGTTTTGTTTTTTGTTATAATGGATTTGCCATGTGACAGTCGGGCTTCTCTCCCCCTTGAGAGCACATCGCCGCAGTGCAGCGCCAACATTTTTTTATACCAAGACTTCACAAAGGCAAGAAAGCTAACTGGCCGTCAAAGGGACTGACCTAGGAAATGAACCTGTCCCTCCAACATTTTTATACCAGGGTAGCCAGGCGAATGACCATGTTCTTCACGATTTTCAACTGCCATGGAATCTTTAACATGCGCCGGCCTCAGAAAGCACACGGGTCCGACTCGATTTTCGTCCCCTTCGGAAGGACTAGACATTCAGTTCGATTTTCCGGTCAAACTGAAGAGAAAAGTCGAGGACTCGACGAAAAACGAAGTCTGGAAGTTCGAGTTTACTTCTTGGTACAACTCTGAGACAGGTTAAGTTTAAATATCTGGGAACGGCCATTTCACCAGACGGCAGATGCATGTCAGAAATAGCCAGCAGAATTGGCCAAGCCAAAACAGCATTCAAGAAGATGAAAAAGTATTCTTACAAACAAATGCCTATCAATTAACATCAGGAAAAGAGTTTTTGAATGTTATATAGAACCGATAATGTTATACGGTTGTGAGGCGTGGAACAACAGGAAAGCTGGGATCATTTCATAAGGAAGATTAGGAAAAGACAAGCAACATTTATGGGCCATTTTATGAGGAAATGAGAATTGGAGCGCCTGGTCACAACAGGAAAGCTGGAGGGAAAAAGAACACCAAGTAGACGCAGGGAGAAAATATTGGACGGGCTTGCAGGGTGGCTAATGAGAGAGAGGGTGGAAAATGTGCTTGCGGCGACAATGGATAGATGCATATGGAGGGCCATGATCGCCAACGCCATGTGGCAGGGCACTTGATAATGATGATGATGATGATGATGATGATGATGATGATGATGATGATGAACCCTGAACAATTCTGCTACTCTAAAAAAAATTACGCTTACATCGTGAGCGTAGCGATTATCGAGGACCAAATCCAAATTGCCAAAAATGGAATTTTTACTGATGTGTCTTTCAGATCGCCTCTGCGCATGTCAAGCAAATCACGTATCCTGTCATCTTCACAGCAAAAGCTTCTGAAGGTACTAGCTGAAATGCAAGTTTTCAGTGCAACTCACTACCGTGTTTTATTTACAGTTACCATCTGTTTGGAACTTATTGCCATCTGATCAGAGGGGTCTGCCCACTGTATTTTTATACTGCAAGTCACAGTTAAAGGTTTAAGCTGTTTGCTCAGGCCTTACATTTTTGATAGTATAATTACTGATCCGCCAGTATGCATTAATGATTTTTTAACTACTAGTCATGTGGCATGATACTGTCATTTATCTGTGCTTGTATTCATGACCAAGGGTACATGAATATGCATGGTTAGACTTTGTTAGTATGCAGCAGTTTGTGTATGTATGTAAATGTGAATATTCTCTCTGTCTCTCTCTGTCTCTGTCTCTCTCTCTGTCTCTGTCTCTGTCTCTGTCTCTCTCGGTCTCTGTCTCTGTCTCTCTCTCTCTCTCCTCTCTCTCTCTCTCTCTCTCTCTTCTCTCTCTCCCGTGTGTGTGTGTGTGTGTGTGTGTGTGTGTGTGTGTGTGTGTGTGTGTGTGTGTGTGTGTGTGTGTGTGTGTGTGTTTTGATTTCTTCATTTAGATAAATTAATTTTATGATATTGCAAATGTGCTCTCATATAATGTGTCAATTTTCTACCTATTAGGCTGTTGAAATAGATTGTGTCTCCTGTCAAAGACTAAGTGGCTCATTTCTTAAACAGTTTTTTTTTCAAGGAATGTAACATTGGCATCCATGCTTTTGCTGTCTGCAGACAGACAATGACTGTTCACACACACACTCTCTCTCTCTCTCCCGTGTGTGTGTGTGTGTGTGTGTGTGTGTGTGTGTGTGTGTGTGTGTGTGTGTGTGTGTGTGTGTGTGTGTGTGTGTGTGTTATGTATGTGTATGTGTGCGTGTGACAGAGAGACTCTGTTAGTATGTAGCAATTTGTATATATGTATTTGAGTATGTATGTTTCTCTCTCTCTCTCTCTCTCTCTCTCTCTCTCTCTCTCTCTCTCTCTCTCTCTCTCTCTCTTTCTGTGACATCATTGCTTCTTTATGTATTAGACTCTGTGACTTAGAAATGCACAGTTGGACTCTGTTAATACATAGCAATTTGTGTATGTATGTGGATGTGTATGTTCTCTCTCTCTCTGTCTCTGTCTGTCTGTCTGTCTGTATGTATGTATG
>JAPXFY010000020.1:55171763-55179263 GCA_030674185.1 Monoplex corrugatus
CGTGCCTAGTGCAACGAATCCGGTCTGACCTTGGAATAGGAAGAAAAACATCCTAAACCAACAGCCAAGGGGCTGAAGGGAAAACCCGGAGTCCCCGGAAAAAAAAAAAGAAAAAAAAAAACAAAAAAACTTAGTCTGACGCGGCTGGGCCTGTCTTGTAAAACGAGAAATAAAACAGATTTTTAAAAAAAAGTTATATGTACAGCCGCAAAGCCAAGATCTCATTGAGATGGGGAAAATAGTGATGATATGTTTTTTTTTCAGTAGGATAAGATATGGAGATGGGGAAAGAAAGTATGGCTAATCATCATCGAGGTAAAATGTGTGACCTCTCACCACGAAATCAGTCTTAACTCGCAGTCAGTTAAACAGCACTAGGTGCTGAAAAGGTGACTGAGGGTCTATCTGGGGTGTTTTGACTTTTTCTCAAAATTGATTTCTGTAGAATGTAATCTATCCCCCACAGATTTTTTTTTCTTGAAAAAATATTGTTAATCAATTTAAAATGGTATTTTAATGCACTGATCGCAACAGAAAGAACGCAATTTCCTACCAAAAGTACCTATTTTTGTCTCTTATTATGAACTGTAACCTATACAGTACCCGCACATGTAATATACTGATGGAAAGCTCTTTGGTGCACCTTCCAGATAATGACAGCGAAAATTAGAAACAAACTGTGTCAAAGCCACCAAATAAAGAAATTTAAAGAAAATGTGTAGGGAGAGCACACAAAAACTTTAGAGGCCGTTTTCTCAAAATGGCCGTCATACAACTTAATGACTTTAAACATACATAACTTCTACTTTTTTTTTGAGTACAAGCTTTAATCAAGTACCAAAATAATCAGCAGAATGTACACTTTCCAGTGATATGTATATCTCAAAATGCCCAGAATGCTAGTTAAGACTGATTTCATCTCATTTCCCCTCTGACATCATACTTGCCTCCCCTCTCTCCAGTTCATACCATGGACTCAAGGGCACACTGAAAGAAGAGTGTATGCATAAATTCATCCAAGTGGTGTAAAAACAGCATAAACGGTATCGCGCCTTCACCTTATCTTCTAGTACTCGTCGAAAAAGTTGTAAATTATTTTTAGTACTGCCTGCTCCCGTTCGTTGTTGTACCCTTAGCTTTCCACCCCCCCACCCCCACCCCTCTCCGTGGGGATGCCGGGGGCTGTTTCAGTATAAATAGTATCCCCACCTTCTGGAAATTCTGTGCTAGTAATTTTCCTCTTTTCTGTCACTCTCTTTGTTTCTTTGTCTAATTTTCCTCTTTTCTGTCACGCTCTTTGTTTCTTTGTCTGAGAATTTTCCTCTTTTCTGTCATGCTCTTTGTTTCTTTCTTCCTATCATTTTTTGCCTTAATGGCCCATTCACCTGTGTGTGTGTGTTCGATAAAGTCTTACGTACTATTTCTTAGGATTGATAATTGGGTACTTGTATTAAAAGCATATTTTTGGCTCTAGGGAGGTGAGAAACGCGGAAGTAATATTAGGTAATTATTGCCTGTTTTTATGTATGTTTTGGTGTCCTTAAATTCGTATTCAGGTATGTTTTTTTTTTAAATCCCCTGTGCGATAAATTGGAGTGGTCAATGCCTGGGGCATGTCCTTAGATTATGTGCGTGAATGCATTGTAATATGTAAATAAATTTTCTCTTTTTTTTTTCCTGTTGAAGTATTGTGTATGTTTTGAAACGGTTACAGCCCTGACATGGCTGTACATAGTCAGCTGAGTTTTAACCTTTTGACTCCCGCACCCTGTCCATCAGCATCCTGCATTGTCATCCATGCTAGCACAGCAAAACCTTAACTCTTTGACTCCCTCGCCCAATCCACCAGCCTCCTGCAGGAAACTGGTGGCTAGGCTGAAGGAGTCAAAGGGTTAATTTTTTTGCAGTTGGTGGATAGGGTGCGGGAGTCAAAGTGTTAAAGAACAATGACAACAAGCTTTTCGATCAACCCAATCGTTATATACGACGCCAAAGTGAGATGGGATCAGACAAAAACTGACTAAGTATATCAACCAAAGGACATAACTCTTGAGAGTCACGTAGGAATTATCTCCCATGTTGTGGAACTTCTCAAATCTAACATAGTTTGCGCTACCCATTCAGCTAGCATAGAAGCAGATAAAAACCGTAAGCTCAGAACACTCCTCAAAAAAGGAGCGCCCAAGCCTACCTTTATACTCTGCAACTACCCTACACACAACTAAGAGAGAGGAGAGAAATACATATAATTTATTGGTCTTATGTTCAATATTGACATAGTCTTTTATTCTTGAACTGACCAAACACACACACATAGACAAGACAGAACATATACAGGGTTGCTTCCAAGGCATATAGGTAATACCAAAGAAATAAGAGGGAAGCAGGGAGAACTTTTATAATATCAACCAAAGGACATAACTCCTGAGAGTCACGTAGGAATTATCTCCCATGTTCATTACCCAGCATGACTTAAGTATATTTGTTACAAAACACCAGTCGCCGTCGTGTTGTAGTTAACGCAAACGGACTACCGACTGGAAGGTTGTGGGTTCGAATCCCCATCAGTCCCTTCAAAACTATAACATTGTGGGATTTTTCGGCTCTAACCGGCTCCTACCCAGAGTTGGGCATGCTATGGGCTCATTGGGAAAGACTTCGACCACACATGGCACAGTCAAATCTCATTCACTTCATTGATGCGTCATTGAGGATGTCGTTCAAATCTTCTGACCAGCACCGCAGATGTCTGTATCTCTCGGGCCTGGTTGACGCCAGGATATCTTATGATAGTAAGCGTAGAGTACAACCCTGTCACGCAGTCTCAATCCTAGATGGAACTCCATAGCATCAGGATTGTTATCCACATCGACATCATCAGCATGGCATTATAAAAACAACAACAACACCAACAACAACAACAACAACTGCCAGCTTCTGTGGCTATTAAGATGGCGTAGAAAATGGGACAGAGAAAAATAGGTGAGCACAAAGGTAACTTTCCTGAGTGCGATGACCCTAGAAATATATATGTATATATTTGTTACTAAACAACATATTAAATACTGTTTATATCGAGCAGTAAATCTGTTTATATCGAGCAGTAGATCTCCCCCGTTGGGTTGCCGGGGGCTCTTTCAGTATAAATAGTATCCCCACCTTCTGGAAATTCTGTGCTAGAAATTTCCTCTTTTCTGTCACTCTCTTTGTTTCTGCCTTGTTGCCTTGCTTTCTGTCATTTCTACTTTTTTTCCGCCTTAATGGTCCATTCACCTGTATTTTTTCGATAAAGTCTTAGGTACTTTTCCTTCGGATTGATAATTGGGTACATGTTTTAAGTGCATTTTTGGCTCTAAGGAGGTAAGATATGCGGAAGCAATTTTAGGTAATTTATGCCTGTTTTTATATATGTTTTGGTGTCCTTATGTATGCTTATATTTGTATTCAGGTGTGGTTTTTAAATTTCCCCTGTGCGATAAATCGAACGGAATGGTCCTACGCTGGGGGCATGTCCTTAGATTATGTGCGCGAATGCATTGATATGTGTACTTAATTTTCTTTTCTTTTTTTTTTTCCTGTTGAAGTTTTGTATGCTTTGAAGCGGTTATAGCCCTGATATGGCTCTGCGCAGTCGGCTGAGCTTTAAACAACAATAAAAGAAGAAAAAAAAAAGAAAGAGCAGTAAATCGTTGTTTTCTTTATGCTGTAACTTTTACGACCTGTAATGTAGATTTACAATCTACACATAATAAATACTAAACAAAGATACTGGAAGATCTATGACGTAATTCATCGCCATTAGGACGGCAGGCAGCTGATTCCGAAGAGAAATTTCAATATCCGTTACACCAAACAGTAATCCTTTCCTGCTTCAACTTTTCCATTTACAGAGGTAGTTCCTGCTTCACCATTATCTAAAACTGAGCCATCGGTAAAGATTTTCAAGTGATGCAGATATTTTTCATTTAGATCTGACAGAGTATTAGCCGCTAACAGTTCCCCCCCACGGGATTGCCGGGGGTTCTTCAGTATAAATAATGTTCTCATCTTCTGCAAATACTTCGCTGGCGATTTCCTCTTTTCTGTCACTCTCTTTGTTTCTGCCTTGCTCCTCTGCTTTGTGTCATCTCTTTCTATCATTTTCTGCCTTGATGGTCCATTCATCTGTATGTCTTCTATAAAGCCTTTTATACTGGGGGGTGCAAAAGTAGGTATACAGTATCACATTATTATTATAATGCGTAATCCATTAAAATTATTAGCACATTAAGTTAGTTGGCCGTGTTTTCGATATTTTCAGTGTCATTAATTATATTTTATCGTAACTAATAATACGCATGTACTTTTATCCTAACTTTTAGTTCTTTTATTTTTTGCAGGTAAAGCGGCAATTTAATTTAGATCTAAGCGGCAATTAAATTTAACCATGGCTGGTAATTTGACAGACGAGGAGCGCAAATGGATTTTAAAACAATACTGGAAGACAGATGGACTTCTTTTTGGGGGATATGTAAAGGAAAGGGTTTTCGCACACAAGCCGCGCACTGTTAATGACATGATTCAGTTCATCTTGCAGGCTTGTCAAGAAATTGATGCTGATAAAGGTCTTTGTGCTAGAGTGTGCATGAGTGTCCACTCTCGATTAGAGGAGTGTGTGAATACCGACGGCAAGCAGTTTGAGTATCTGAGGGATTAAGGCTGTGTTTGTTTTTACATGTACACATATATGCAATGTTCATTTGTTTGTATAATAAATGCAATGAGTATTGTACGTGTTTTCTTTTTTCATAACTGTATACCTACTTTTGCATCCCCCCCTGTATACTTTCTCTTAGTATTTATAAATGGGTGCATTTGTTTACTGCGTTTTTGTTTTGTTTTTGTTTGTTTTTGTTTGTTTTTGTTTGCTTGTTTGTTTGTTTGTTTGCTTGTTTGATTGTTTGCCTCTAAGGACATGTGAAGTGCAGAAGCAATGTCAGGTGATTCAGGCCATGTTTATGCATTTCAGTGTCCTTAGTTATATGTATATTTGTATTTCATTTTACAAAAAATCTTTTGGTGATAAACTGGACGGAGTGGTCGACACCAGGGGCATATCCTTACATTGTATGCGTGATTGTGTTGGTATCTGTGCTTCATTTTCTTTTCCAAATGTTTTTCCCCAACCATATATTGTATACGTGTTGAAATGGTTGTAACTCTAATATGTAATGGCTACCTGGCTGAACCTGTCTCTCAGTGACATAAAGGCTATTTACTGCGTAGCTTTCATCGGCGATCCGGCTGACTTCTTCAGCGCAACTGCTGGGTTGAGAACTGGCTTCAGTGCGCACTACTGTGAGCGAACTCACGATAGTGCGACTGAAACGAGTAAGGAGTACACTGATGGCAGGTTGTGTCGGCCCCGATCACGGTTGAGGGTAGGGTTCCTTGCGGCGATGTAAACTGCCTCCTTTACTCCCCCTCTGGAACCATCTTGCTTCTTTGTCGAGAACTTGCACACTGTCCTTTTCAAAGTGGTGTTGGGTGTGGGTCAGATGTTCTCCCACTGGAGAGGACTCACGTTTGTGTTCTTTTAATCTTAAGCTCTAATATGGTTCTGTGCGTCGGCTGGGCTTTAAACAATAAGAACAAGAAATAAGAATAACTGTTAACAGATATGCCTCAGTGTCTTAGTTTCTGTCGTTTTCAGTTGTAATTGATACCCAAATTTGCATTCGATAATTCCCACGGGGAAGTAGTGGACTGCATAGGCCTATTCTAATAAAGCCTTTTTCTGATATAATACTGGTTATTTCAAAGAGTTCGTTTGTTTAAGTTACTAGTGTTTCCTGTTATTGTCGTTGCTCTTTTGGGAAAGATGCAACAACATTTTAGTGTCCTGCCCCCATAAACTGTTTAATAATACAATTGTGTTTTTTTTTTATTGAACTAAAGCTTTTGATAGTTTTATGTAGTATGTCATCATTGTCAGGTCAGAGCTAAGTCTCTGCTACCGTATGACAGTAGACTGTACGACCTGCGCCTGTCTCCACTGCCTTGTGGGTTACCCTTTGTGTGGGGAAAGGCTGTAGGATTAAAACCTAGACAGAAAATCCTGCAGCCACATACTGCTTAAAGGGCATTGCCACAGAGCGCTTGTTGTGGTTTTTGGCCATATGCTGCGACTTGCCATCTACTGTTCAGCCGTCGGTGTCTCCTATGAGAACAGCTGTCTGACCTCGGTTTGACCTGGACTTGTGGAGGCAGGGGTAGAGAGTCGCTGAGGCTCTGCGCAAACAACAGCAACTTACATATATATGCGCATTGTACCTATCACTAACAAGTGCTAGGTTGGACTTTATCGACCAGGATAGTCGACCTTATATACGTCAATGTGTTCGTTCCATTGAAAGCTGGAAGTCAAGCGTATTCTTCAAAAATTCAGCCTTCTCGTGTAGTTCAATTTCTTCTTTATCCATTTTCTACTTTATGTATTTTAAACGGATAAAGAAGAATTGAACTACACGAGAAGATTAATTTCGCCGTTGGGATGCCGGGGACTCTTTCAGTATAAATTGTATCCCCACCTTCTGGAAATTCTGTGCTAGAAATTTCCTCTTTTCTGTCACTCTCTTTGTTTCTGCCTTGTTGCCTTGCTTTCTGTCATTTCTACTTATTTTCTGCCTTACTGGTCCATTCACCTGTATTTTTTCGATAAAGTCTTACGTACTTTTTTTTCGGATTGAAAATTGGGTACATGTATTATGTGCATTTTTGGCTTTATGGAGGTGAGATATGCCAAAGCAATTTTAGGTAATTTATGCCTGTTTTTATATATGTTTTGGTGTCCTTATGTATGCTTATATTTGTATTCAGGTGTGTTTTTTAAATTTCCACTGTGCGATCAATCGGACGGAATGGTCCTACGCTGGGGGCATGTCCTTAGATTATGTGCTCGCATGCATTGATATGTGTACTTAATTTTCTTTTCTTTTCTTTTTTTTTTCCTGTTGAAGTTTTGTGTGTTTTGAAGCGGTTATAGCCCTGATATGGCTCTGCGCAGTCGGCTGGGCTTTAAACAACAATAAAAGAAAAGAAATGTATTTTAAAACAATAATAGCTCTTTAGGACTGAGACAATTGTTGAAAAGCATCACGTGTGTCTTTATCTTGGAAATCTCCAGGTCGTCGTCTTTCCAGTACCTGGGAATATGGTCAATTTCATGTTAATAGACCTTTTTACTACTGTATTTTATTTCTCTCAGAAAGTTTTCTTTTTCAAAGTGACATTCATCATCTATATCATCAGTGTATTGAACTGAGCTTACAGTCTTTGAGACTTGTGTTGATGGTTCAAAGATCAAAATATTGAATAAAAGATAAGATATTATTATGGAACTCTGTTGTGTGATGTGTGTGTGTGTGTGTGTGTGTGTGTGTGTGTGTGTGTGTGTGTGTGTGTGTGTGTGTATGTGTGTTCGTTCTTGGCTTCCTTGATTTAACGTCTTTTCACTATGAT
>JAPXFY010000020.1:55184263-55199263 GCA_030674185.1 Monoplex corrugatus
AGAACGGCCCTTTTCTTTATTTCACCTTTTCTCTCGTAGAAATTCGATTCAAATCCAGTGTAAACATTTGTTTGGCATATTTAGTTTGGCTTTCGTCGTATGAGCATATCATATGTTATGTATCTCTTGTCTAGAAAGCTTGTGTGTCAGTTAATCACTCTGCACAGACGAAATACGGAACGAACACATTTACCATACATAATGTGTGTTTTAAGTTGAGTTGTAAAGAGTCAGAAAAATGTAATGAATCTATCTGTCTGTCTGTCTGTCTATCTGTCTGTCTGTTTATCTATAATCGTAGTCTGTCTATTATTATCTATCTATCTATGTATAAGTCTAACTGATGTTGTCTATCTGTCATCATCTATCTGTCTGTTTGCCAGTCTGTCTTTTAGTCTGTCTGTCTATCTGTCGTCATCTATCTATAATGTCTGTCTGTCTGTAAGTGAGTTGTAAGATCAGAATAAAATGTATGAATCTATTGTCATATCTGTCGGTCTATCTGTCTGTCTGTCTATCTATCTATCTGTGTGTCATGTCCTATTTATCTATCTATCTATTATGTATATGTCTATCTGTCTGTCTGTCTATATATTTATCTATCGTCTGTCTCCACTTCTGTACGTCATGTCTATTTATTATCTATCTATCTATCTATCTATCTGTCTGTTGGATGTTTGCTATCTGTCGTCTATATATCTATCTATCTGTCTGTCTGCTAATTAATCTGTTATCTGTTATTTAATACATACATATATATAATATATAATCAAAGTTACTGCCACGTTGAAGCAAATAAAAATCAGAAAACACAAAAATAGAAATCGAACGGCATTAAATATACCAACAAAGGACTGGCCGCAATTTCGGTTCAGAAGATGTTTGTTTGTTTGTTGTTTGCTAAGTCTTGTACTTTTTAAATATTTTATTTATTCATTTATTTTTCATTATTTTCGTATACGTTGACAAAGCCAGTTGGTCCGACAATTTGCGCCTTTTATTTATTATTGTACTAAATACGCGTTCTACATCTATTTTTGTGTATTCTCTTATAATACAATATATATAGATTTGTATATGTTAATGTACACACAGAGGAGAGAGAGAGAGAGTTTGACAGAGATCAAGCATTTTTGTAATTACATCTTATATGTACGTCACATGAGTTTCATCAAGTACCACGAACTTACATTATAGCTAATGTCTTTCGTAATTCTTTCTTCCTTCATACATTTTCCCATTTTTACATGCTTTTAAGTTGTTTTCTTTCTTTCTTTCTTTCTTTCTTTCGCTTATCTTCCATTATCATGAATTACGTTGTACTGTCTTGTGGCGTCAGTACAGTGGTTTACAACAACAAAAAGCAATATAAACGAAAAATAAATTGATAATTGATAATATAACAACAATAATAAGATAATAACAATAACATTAATAATAATGATGACATTTATGAGGCACTTAATTTTTAATTTAAGAATCAAACAAAGGCTTGCATGCTCATCATTCTCTGAAGCAACCGCAAGCATCCAGGGCACACATACACATGCAAGATGCTGAGCTAGTGTGCATTCAAGCCTGTTCAGTGAATGACCCTTGATCCAAGTTGTCATCCTCCCTCCCCCCCCCTCTCTCTCTCTATCGCTTCTCTCTCTTCTTTCTCTCACTCTTTCTTCTTTCTCTCCTCGGTCTGTCTGTCTGTCTGTCTTCGTCTCTCTCCCTCTGTGTGTGTGTGTGTGTGTGTGTGTGTGTGTGTGTGTTGTTTTTCTTTCTCTCTCTCGGTCGTCTGTCTGTCTTCTCTCTCTCTCTGTCTCTGTCTCTGTCTCTCCTCTCTCTCACAGACATACACAACACATCAACATACATACATACATACATATACATACAATATACATCTAATACATACATATACATACATACATACATACATACATACATACATATACATACATACACACAAACCGTTCCAACACATTTTTTTTCTCTTACTTCTCCCCTCTGTTACTCACATTTTTTCTTTTACTCACTCTGTATTGCTGTCTCTTAAACTGTTTTTATACCAACGACTTCAGATTGACGTGAAGGCTAATTGGACCTTTAGGGGAGAGACCTAGGAAATAAACCTGTCTTTCAATATTTTTTATGTCAGGGCAAACCCTGGCGAATGCCCTACTCTTCACGAGTTTCAACTGCCGTGGACACTTTTAGAGTGCGCAGGCCAGAAAAAGCATACTAGTCCCATTCGTTTTTCGTCCCCCGCCAAAGGACTAGACGTTCACTTCGATTTTTTTTTTTTGTGTGTGAGGAGAAAAGTCGAGGCTACAATGGGAGACAAACCCTGGAACCTTTAGTTTAGTAACTGGCAAGCGAACGTCCGAGCCATTCAGCCACTTTTCCCCGCATCTGATAATACATGTTTGTTGTGTTAACTTGTTGTTACATATGCATATTAGTAATAATCAAAGAACGTAAGTTTTGAGAGTCACGTAGGAATTATCTCCCATGGTGTAGAACTTCTCAAATCTAACACAGTTTGCGCTACCCATTCAGCTAGCATAGTAGATACAAAGCACAAAAACCGTAAGCTCAGAACACTCCTGTTAGCATAGACGGAGATAAAAAGCACAAAAACCGTAAGCTCAGAACACTCCTTTAGTGTTCTGAGTTTACGGTTTTTGTGCTTTTTATCTCCGTCTATGCTAGCTGAATGGATAGCGCAAACTGTGTTAGATTTGAGAAGTTCTACAACATGGGAGATAATTCCTACGTGACTCTCAAGAGTTATGTTCTTTGATTGATATTATAAAAAATTCTCCCTGCTTCCCTCTTATTTCTTTGGTATTACCTATATACATATTAGGAAAAGACCAGCATCATTTAAAGGACATTTTACGAGCAAAGGGAATTAGAACACCTGGTCACAACAGGAAAGCTGGAGGGAAAGAGAACACCAGGTAGACCCAGGGAGAAAATATTGGACGGACTCGCAGGGTGACTGAGGACAGAGAGGGTGGGAGATGTACTTGCAGCGACATGGGATAAGATTCGTGTGGAGGGCCATGATCGCCAACGCCACGCGGCAGGGCACTTGATGATGATGATGATTTACAAAGCAAGATATGACGGTTCTGAGGGAGCAGAGAACATCTATTCTGTTCTTAAGAGCTGGAAGAGTTTCTTTGATTTTGTGATTGACAAAATCATCATCCATGCTCTGAAAGCATTGGAGCGACAGTCCCCCAGCCACAGTGGCCTGGAAAGCTAAAATTTCATAACATGATTTTTTGAGAAATTCTACATGGGAGATAACTCCGTGACTCTCAAGAGTTATGTTACTTAGCTGATATTTAAGATTCATTCTCCCTGCTTCCCTCTTATTTCCTTTGGTATTATGAAATACATGTCAAGAAGTTGTACTCCATTATATCATTTATAATGTCGTTATGAGAAGACCCCTTACACACGTCGTCTTGATGTGTGTCTAGACTCTCATGTTTAGTCCTTACCCATCCTCTCCCCTCCCCTCCCCTCCCCCGCCTCCTTTACATCTTTTAGAAAGTTTGATTCAGATCGATTTGCGGTCTTTTGTCTTGTCTGTCTGTCTGTCTGTGTCTCTTTCATTCTGTCTGCTTCTCAGTCTGTCTCTCTCGGTCTCTGTTACTGTCAATCCATATTCTCTGTCTCTGTCTGTCTGTCTGTCTCTCTGTTTGTCTTTATCTGTCTGTCTGTCTCTGTCTCTCTTGTCTCTCTGTCTCTGTCTATCTCTGTCTGTCTCTGTCTGTCTGTCTATCTCTGTCTGTCTCTGTCTCTGTCTCTGTCTATCTCTGTCTGTCTCTGTCTGTCTGTCTGTCTCTCTCTCTCTCTCTCTGTCTCTGTCTCTGTCTCTCTCTCTCTCTCAGTGTTTTGTGTGTGTGTGTGCGTGTGTGTATGTTGTGTGTGTGTGTGTGTGTGTGTATTTTGAGTGTGTGTGTGTGTGTGTGTATGTGTGCGTACGAACGTGTGTGAGTGTGTGGTGTGTGTGTGTGTGTGTGTGTGTGTGTGTGTGTGTGTGTGTGTGTGTGTGTGTGTGTGTGTGTGTGTGTGTGTGTGTGTGTGTGTGTGTGGTGTCTTTTCATCATAAGTCTACATGTAAACTTGTCTGAAGAAAATGTCCCTCCTTTTGCAATTGTGTCACACCCCTCAAACATGAACAGATGTCTATTGACAGAGTAAACTGACGACCTGTGTGTGTGTGTGTGTGTGTGTGTGTGTGTGTGTGTGTGTGTGTGTGTGTGTGTGCGTGTGTGTGTGTGTGTGTGTATGTGTGTGTGCGTGTGCGTGTGTATGTGTGAGTGTGTGTGTGTTTTTGGGGGGTTGTGTTTGTTTGTGTGTGTCTGTATGTGTGTGTATGTGCGTGTGTGTGTGTGTGTAATGTGAGCGTGTGAGTGTCTGTCCATGTGTATGTGTGCGTGTGTGTGTGTGTGTGAGTGAGTGTTTTGTGTGTTTGTTTTGTGTGTGTGTGTGTCTTTGTGTTTGTGTGTGTGTGTGAGTGTGTGTGTTTTTGGGGAGTTGTGTGTGTGTGTGTGTGTGTTTGTGTCTATGTGTGTGTGTGTAAGTGTGCGTAAGTGTGTGTGTGTATGTGTGTGTTTGTGTGTGTGTGTGTGTGCGTGTGCGTGTGTGTCTGTGTGTGTGTCTCTTTTGTGTGTGTGTGTGTGTGTGTGTAAGTGTGTGTGTGTCTGTGTATGTGTCTGTGTGCGCGCGCGCGTGTGTGTGTATGTATGTGTGATGTTGTATCCAGATCTGTTCGTCATAGGCCAAAAAACAAACTAAGGACAATGTCCCTCCTTTTGCTCAATGCTGTAACCCCTCAAACATGAGCAGCTGTCTGGTGACAGAGTAAACTGACGGTAAGTGTTAAACAGATCACCAAAAACAGTTATAGCTCTATAAGGGTTAACATACCTTAACTAGGTTACCAAAGCACTTACAGATCTACAAGGGGTTAACATACCCTTACTCATCATCATCATCATCATCATCATCAGGTGCCCTGCCGCATGGCGTTGGCGATCATGGACTTCCATCTGTCTCTATCTCTTGTTGATACCCTTACTAGATCCCTAAAATAGTTACATATCTACAAGGGGTTAATATACCCTTACTCATCATCATCATCATCAGGTGCCCTGCCGCATGGCGTTGGCGACCATGGACTTCCAACCATCTCTATCTCTCGTTGCCCCTAGCATCTCCCCCACCCTCCTCATCCACAGCCACTCTGCAAGTCCGTCCAGCATTCTCTCCCTGGGTCTACCAGGTGCTCTCTTTCCCTCCAGTTTTCCCGTTGTGACCAGGTGCTCCAAATCCCCCTTCCTCATAAAATGGCCTATAAATGTTGCCTGTCTTTTCCTAATCTTCCTTATGAGTGATCTACTTGTGTCTGCCTCCATCAAGACTGTCTCGTTTGTTTTCTTTGCTGTCCATGGAACTCTCAACATTCTTCCGAGAAACCACATCTCGGCTGCCTCAATCTTGCTCTGGCTTTGCTTGCTGACTGTCCACGCCTCGCATCCGTACAACAGTCTTGGTTCTATATAACATTCAAGGACTCTCTTTCTGATGTTAATTGATAGGCATTATACCCTTACTAGATCCCTAAAATAGTTACAGGTCCACAAGGGTTAACATGCCCTAACCGGATCATCAAAACAGTTATAGATCTACAAGGGTCAACACACCGTGATCTACAAGGATCACCAAAACAGTCCTATATGTGCAAGGGTTAACATACCCTAACTGGATCACCAGTTTACAGGTGCACAAGGGTTAAAATGCCCAAACTAGATCACCAAAACAGTTACAGATCTACAAGGGTTAATATGTTCTAAATGTATCACCAAACTAGCCCTAGGTCTGTAAGGGTTAACATGCCCTAACCGGATCACCAAAACAGTTACAGGTCTACAAGGATTAACATGCCACTAACGGGAATCACCAAAACAGTTACAGGTCTACAAGGGTTAACATGTTCTTACTGTATCACCAAAACAGCCCTAAGGTCTACAAGGGTTAACATGCCTTAACCCTATCACCAAAAGGTTACAGGTCTACAAGGGTTAACATGCCTAACCGGATCACAAAACAGTTACAGGTCTACAAGGGTTAACATGTTCTTAATGTATCACCAAAACAGCCCTAGGTCTACAAGGGTTAACATGCCTTAACCCTATCACCAAAACGAGTTACAGGTCTACAAGGGTTAACATGCCTTTAATCCTATCACCAAAAGAGTTACAGGTCTACAAGGGTTAACATGCCCTAACGGATCACCAAAGCAGTTACAGGTCTACAAGGGTTAGCATGCCCTAACCAGATCACCAAAAGAGTTACAGGTCTACAAGGACTAACATGCCCTAACAGGATCACCAAAAGAGTTATAGGTCTACAAGGTTAACATGCCCTAACCGATCACCAAAACAGTTACAGGTCTACAAGGGTTAACATGCCCTAACCCAGATCACCAAAAGAGTTATAGGTCTACAAGGGTTAACATGCCCTAACCAATCACCAAAAGAGTTAAGGTCTACAAGGTAACATGCCCTAACCAATCACCAAAACAGTTAAGGTCTACAAGGGTTAACATGCCCTAACAGGATCACCAAAACAGTTATAGGTCTACAAGGGTTAACATGCCCTAACCATGATCACCAAAACAGTTACAGGTCTACAAGGGTTAACATGCCTAACCATATCACCAAAACAGTTATAGGTCTACAAGGGTTAACATTCCTAACAGATCACCAAAACAGCTAAGGTCTACAAGGGTTAACATAGCCCTAACGGATCACCAAAAAGTTACAGGTCACAAGGATTAACATGCCCTAACGGGATCACCAAAACAGTTAAGGTCTACAAGGGTTAACATCATACTTAACCCAAACGTATCACGACACAACAGATCCCTAATAGTAGTCACAAGGGTTAACATATCCTAACTGGATCACCAAAACAGTTAGGTCTACAAGGGTTAACATACCCTAACGGATCACGAAACAGTCTATAGCACAAGGGTTAACATATCCTAACTGGATCACGAAAACAGTCCTAGGTCTACAAGGGTTAACATACCCTAACGGATCACCAAAACAGTCCTAGGTCTACAAGGGTTAACATACCCTAACCGGATCACCAAAAACAGTTATTACAAGGTTAACATCCTAACCGGATCACCAAAACAGTCCTATATGTACAAGGGTTAACATGCCCTAACCGGATCACCAAAACAGTTATAGGTATACTAACCGGATCACCAAAACAGTCCTATATGTACAAGGGTTAACATGTCCCTAACTGGATCACGAAAACAGTTAGTACCTACGGTCACCAAAACAGTCAGTAAGGGTTAACATACCCTAACCGGATCACCAAAACAGTCCTAGTCTACAAGGGTTAACATACCCTAACTGGATCACGAAAACAGTCCTAGGTCTACAAAGGTTAACATACCCTAACCGGATCACGAAAACAGTCCTAGGTCTACAAGGAGTTAACATACCCTAACCGGATCACCAAAACAGTCCTATATGTGCAAGGGTTAACATACCCTAACTGGATCACCAAAACAGTTATAGGTCTACAAGGGGTTAACATACCCTAACCGGATCACTAAAAATAGCCCTAGGTCTACAAGTGTTAATACGTTCTTATTCGATCACCAATCCAGTTTCATTTTCAATTTCTCAAGATGACGTCTCCGCGCTTGGAATGAGTTCCATATGCATAATCGTCACCGGTGCTATGTGATGTAGACCCAAAAGATAGCCAGGTCCTGAGGTCCTACCTTGATAGTTCCATTACCCTGACGTCGCAGTAGAGCGAGGTGAGAGAGACCTCACACCAAAACAGCTCTAGGTCTACAAGGGTTAACATACATAACATACATATTATTGTATATATTGTAATTATTTCTTTCCTCTCTCATAGTTGTGTGTAGGGTAGTTGCAAAGTATAAAGGTAGGCTTGGGCGCTCCTTTTTTGAGAGTGTTCTGAGCTTATTGTTTTGTGCTTTGTATCTGCTTCTATGCTAGCTGAATGGGTTGCACAAACTGTGTTAGATTTGAGAAGTTCTATACAACATTGGAGATAATTCTCAAGACTTATGTATTTTGATAATACATAACCGGATCAGCAAAGTTAAGTCAAAGGAATATCATTAATTTCGTCTCACCGTATGACCTGAATGTGTGCTATTTCAGTTCACTTTATTTCTCTTGGTAGCCCAGCTTTTCACGTATCATCTGAGTGTTTTAAATCCTGAAAAACAGTAAATGCTTTTTCGTCCTTTTTTCTGCCATTAGCAACAAATTAGGGACTGCAAAGCAAAACTGCTGAAATCCTTCTATTAATGTGAATGAATGCGTGTGTCCGTGTGTACGTGTGTGTATGTGCTGTGTTTCTGTGTGTGTGTTGTGTGTGTTTTATGTGTGTGCGTGTGTGTTTGTTCGTGTGTGTCTGTGTGTGTTGTGTTTGTTTTGTGTGTGTGTGTGTGTGTGTTTGTGTGTGTGTGTGTTTTGTGTGTGCGTGTGTGTGTATTTTGTGTGTGTGTGTGTCCATCTGTCTGTCTGTGTGTATGTATGTGTGTATTGTGTGTTTGTGTGTTTGTCTGTCTGTCTGTGTGTGCGTGTGTATGTACATGTATGTATGTAGTATGTAGTATGTATGTATATGTAGTATGTATGTATGTATGTACGTATGTATTATTATGTATGTATATGTACGTATGTATGTGTGTGTGTATGTGTATGTAAGTATGTGTGTGCATGTGTGTATGTGTGTGTGTTTTATCTGTGCGTGTGTCTGCGTGCGTGCGTGCGTGTGTGTGTGCATGCGTGTATGGTGTATTCAGATCTTTTCGTCAGAGGCCAAGATATGTCTCTCCTTTTTCTCTACTGCTGCACGTCCCTCAAACATGAACAGACATCTATTGACAGAATAAACTGACAGCCTCACGGTCATTTTCTCCAAAATTAACAAGACATCCATCTCTGTGCCATCGAAACCTGTGAGACAGAAATAGAAGGAAAAACAAGACTATAAAATGAAACGAGATAGTCGCTGAAATCCTGTATGTATATGTAGCAACAATAATACATATATACATACGTACGTATGGCTGTGAACTATATCAGCAATGAGGTCGTAGGGTTCCCTTGTCGTCACTATGTATATAACACGTTCGTTCGTTCGTTCCTTGATTTAACGTCTTTTCACTATAAGTGATATTAGACGGGTAAAAATGGCATGGAGGATGAATTTTTTTTTTTTTTTGGGGGGGGGGGGAGGGGACAGAGGGGAACAGAGTAAGAGACGGAAAAAAATTAAAAGGAATCAGCAAGATTTTTAGAAAAGGGATATGGATGAACAGAGAAATGGAACTAGAACAACGCTAACATCAAATGTAAAAGAAAAATCGTTATAAAAAAAACAAAACAAAACAAAATAAAATAATAATAATTAGAATAATAACCTTAAAGTAACGCATTAACAGGACTGTGAACCAATGATTCTGAAATTTTAACTAACAGAACTTGATCTGATATTACTTCTTTCTTCTTCTTCCTTCTTCTGCTTCCTGTCCCTTAACCCTATCCAGGGTCGTGGGGGCTCCACATGGATGAACGTTGCACCGTCTGTCTCCACCTCTGTCTGTCATGAGCAAGGGTCTGGGTCGTGGCAAAGCTTTTTCCTGTCCATTCGTCAATATTGTCCATCCACCTTACTTCTTTAAAATGCCCTAATTGGACATATAACACGTATACGTACGCACATGCCCATGTACTTTACGACTATTCTCGACAATAGGAGAAAATGGCAAGATAGATGTCTTTGCGGTAAAGTTACCCCTCTCAACGTCCGGGTCAAGGTTGTTTCATTTACCCAAGGTTGTTTAATGTTCTTAGTTTTAAACTTCTTCAGATTTTTTTATTTTCTATTCTGGTGGTGTCAGCTTAGTGTTTGCTAAGTCCCTTCTCCCCTTTCGCCGTTTCAAGACCTTTGCCTTCGCAATAAGGTTTTGTGTGCAGGCTCAGGAAATCTGTCAGATAATTGCTTGGGGATTTGAGCGGAGCGCATATGTAGCTGTCTGAGCGCGGTGAATCCCTGTTGAAATAACTCAAGTAACTCTTATGCAGGTTGTCTGGGGTTGTTTTTTTTTTTTTTTTTTTTTTTTTTTTTTTTGGTATTTATTTATTTAATTTTATTTATTTATTTATTTATTTATTTATTTATTTATTTATTATTTATTTTTTTTTGATAGAGCCATACATACAAGGCCTTATGCCTCAAGTTCAGACACACGTAACGTAACATAGCGTAACATGACATAACATGATATAACATAACATAGCATAGCGTAACTTAACGTAAGGTAACGTAACGTAACAGTCAGCTCACTCGCTCTAACATCTTCATGTTCCATTCATTCTGGCTGTGTCAGTGTTTCGAGCGTACGCGTGCGCGCACACACACACACGCATGCGCGCACACATCATACACACACGCACGCACGCACACACACGTACATACACATACACGCACGCGCGCGCACACACACACGCGTACATACACACACACGCACGAGCGCGCATACACACACACACACACACACACACGTACATACGCTCACACACACACACGCACACAGACACACACTCTCTCTCTCTCTCTCTCTCTCTCTCTTTTTCTTTCTTTCATTCTCTCTCTCTCTCTTTCTTTCTCTTTCCCTCCCTCTCTTTCTTCTCTCTCTTTCTTTCTTTCATTCTCTCTGTCTCTCTTTCGTTCTCTCCCCCCTCTCTCTCTGTCTGTCCTGCCTGTCTCTGTCTCTGTCTCTCTTTCTCTCTCTCTCTTTCTCTAACTCTTTCTCGCTCTCTCTCTCTCTCTGTCTGTCTGTCTGTCTTTCTCTCTCTTTCCCTCCCCCCTCTCTCTCCCTCATTCATTTACATTCATAGAAGGATTCGGGTAGTTTGCTTTGCAGTTCATAATTTGTTGGCCAAGGGCAGTAAAAGGATGAGAAAGCATTTCACTATTTTTCAGGATGTAAAACACTCAGATGACTGGCATATTACTAGGCTACCCAAGAGAAATAAAGTGAACTGAAGTAGTACACATTCAGGTCATATGGAGTGCGAAAAGAATTATGTTCCTTTTAACTTGGTTTTGTTGATCCGGTTGAGTGTGTTAACCTTTGTAGACTTTGAGAGGACTGTTTTCGGCGATTCAGTCAGGACATTTTAACCCTTGTGGACCTAGGATTGTTTTGGTGTTCCAATTAGGACATGTTAACCCTTGTGGATCTAGGATTGTTTTGGTGTTCCAATTAGGACATGTTAACCCTTTTAGACCTGTAACTATTTTGGTAATCCAGTTAGGACATGTTAACCCCTGTAGGCTTAAGACTGAGTGTTTCAATTTCGACATGTTAATCCTTGTAAACCTAGGACTGTTTTGGAGTCCCAGTTAGAACATGTCAACCCTTGTGGACCTAAATTGTTCTGGTGATTTAGTTAGGACATGTTAACCCTTGTAAACCTAGGACCGTTTTGGTGTTCCAGTTAGAACATGTTAACCCTTGTAAACCTAGGACTGTGTTGGTGTTCCAGTTAGAACATGTTAACCCTTGTAAACCTAGGACTGTGGTGGTGTTCCAGTTAGAACATTTAACCCTTGTAAACCTAGGACCGTTCTGGTGTTCCAATTAGAACATATTAACCCTTGTAAACCTAGAACCGTGTTAGTGTTCTAATTAGAACATATTAACCCTTGTAGGCCTAGGACTGTTTTGGTGTTCCAATTAGAACATATTAACCCTTGTAAACCTAGAACCGTTTTTGGTGTTCCAATTAGAACATATTAACCCTTGTAGACCTAGGACTGGGTTGGTGGTCCAGTTGTAACATTAACCCTTGTAGACCTAGGACTGGATTGGTGATCCAGTTATAACATGTTAATCCTTGTAGACCTAGGACTGGTTTGGTGATCCAGTTAGGACATGTTAACTCTTGTGGACCTGGGACTGTTTTGGTGATACAGTTAAAACATGTTAACCCATGTAGAACTAGGACTATTTTGTAGGCTTAGGACTGTTTTAGTGTTTCACTTAATACAGGTTAACCCTTGTAAACCTATAACTATTTTGGTAATCCAGTTAGGACATGTTAACCCTTGTAGACCTAGGATTATTTTGATAGTCCGGATAGGACATGTTAACTCTTATAAACCCTTGTAGACCTAGGACTGTTTTGGTGATTAAATTAGGGCATGTTAACCCTGGTGGACCTATAACTGTTTTGGTAATCCAGTCAGGACATGTCAACCCCAAAATAGATTTGAAGAGTGTGCTCAGTTTTTACTGTACGAAAAAATGCACAGTTACCTCCAACCTCCGTCTGTCCCATCCCACTCACCCACCCACCCACCCCCACCCCCACCCCCCTTCTCACTTCAACATCATCTGTTTACAACTAGTTTAGCAACTTTGTCCTCATTTGGATCCTCGTAACAGTCCGTTAAAACCTCACACAAAACCGAAGCTGTGCGATTCGAGAGAAATAATAATATATACGCAATTTAAAAGTAAGTTTTTGTTTATTAAATAGGTCAGGGGTGTTTTTTTTCAAGTACTCACTTCTTCAAACAGTTATTATGTTCACGTCACGTGAAAAAGTTCACATGATGTGACTCAGCAGTTCTCTACTTCGAAGTTTTTCAGTTTGCCGTGTTTACTGTCAACCCTTTCTCCCCCCCCCCCCTCCCGCTCCCGTGATACCTATAATGGTACAACTGACACATTAAATAAAAAAAAAGAAAAATTTCAATTAAAAAAAAAAACAAAGAAAAAGATAAACATAAGTAAAACAGGCCAAATCACACCAACAGTCTCCCTTTTCTCGCTTATCACACTTAAAATACACACACACATATATATACATATACACACACATACACACACATACACACCATACACACACATACACATATACATACACACATACACATACATAAACACACATACACTCGCATACACACACATACACACATATACACACACGTACACCACATACACACATATACACACACACATACACACACACACACACACACACACACACACACACACACACACACACACACACACACACACACACACACACTCTTACACACTGGCCAGCAAGCCTTTGTGGAAAGAAGCAATCAGCGAGACAGGCCTTTCTAGTTAACAGTATCAGATGCATTAGTCAGATCTATAAACACCGTGTGAAGCTCCTAGTATTGTTCAGACACCTCTCGCAGCTGGTGCATGGCAAACACCACGTCACCCTTGCCTTTTCCACCATAAAAGCCACACTGGCAACATGGATAATGATTCTGTAAAGGATGAATCTCGCAAGGACCTTTAAGTTCAATTTCAGTTTCTCAAGACGACGTCTCCGCGCTCGGAATGAAATGAATTCCATACGCACTAACGTCACAGGTGTCATGTGACGGAGAAGATCCAGAATGATCACGGCACAAGCTTTGAGCCTGCACACAAACCCGTGAGCTGGCCAGGTCCTGAGGTCTTACCTAGATAGTTCCATAATCCTGGAGTCGTAGGGGAGTGATATGGCAGAGACCACGAGGGCGGCGCCCATCCCCTCTCCCTCGATTCAAATTCATATTCATTTTCACGTTTTTTTTTAAACCAAGACTTCAGGAAGACAAGGGGCTAATTAGTCTTTAAGGGGTGGAACCTTGGAAATCAGTCTTTAAGGGGTGGGACCTGGGAAATCAACCTATCTCTCTAATGTTTTATACCAAGGCAGCCGGGCCATGCCCTGCTCTTCACGATTTTCAACTGCCGTGGGATCTTTAGCGTTGCACAGCCAGAAGGGAGGAAGACGGGTCCGACTCCTGTTTCGTCCCCTTCCCAAGGACTAGACGTTCAGCTCAATTTTCTGGTCAAACTGACGAGAAAAGTCGAGGCCTCTACGGGGAGCGAATCCTGGAACCTCGAGCTTAGTTATTGGTAGGCGAATGTCTGAACCATTGTGCCACTCTTCTCCCAAGAGACCTTCTCTGCAATGCAGAGGAAGGATATCTCGCAGTGATTATCACATGTCTTGTCGCCCTTTTTCTTGCCTGTATACCTGACCAGCCCAGGAAAATAAAAAAAAAATTCACGCACACACACACACACACGCATACATACACCCACACACACGCATACATACATATACATACATACATACATACATACATACATACATATATACATACATACATACACACACATACATGCATAGACAGACAAACAGACAGACAGACATAATGACAATGATGCTTTGTTTTTCAGTTGCTAAAGTTATTGGCTAAAAGGCAGTTTTCAAACGAGCGAAGATCTACACTACTAGCGAACGAGCCACCAGAAATAGATATATAGGTAGAGTTTGTTTGTAGTTTGTAGTTTATTCAAGAGGGATTCACTGCACTCGGAAAACTCCATATGCGCTCCACCCAAATCTGCCACGAAACATTAAGCTAACACCACCAGAACGATGGAAACATTAAAGATGGGCAGCAAACAGGCCAGCTTTTAATGTTTGCGAGCTGGAGAGAGGGCAGGGGGGGGGGGAGGGACTGAGACAGAGACAGACAGAAGAGAAACGGGGAGAGAGAGAGAGACAGACAGACAGACAGACAGACAGACAGAGACAGAGAGCGTAATTGAAGAACGAGAAAGTGGCGACAGAAAATAAATGAAAATTATATATGCTCAACAAACGTGATTTAATGGCTGTCATAAAAGAATGGAACTTCAACTGACAGGCGAAGACAGATTTTCCAAATGTCATTAACAACACACTGCTCTAAAATAAATAAATAAATAAAAAAAATTTAAAATAAATAAACGGTGATTTCTTTCCTGTCAAACAATTTTATCACCTAGCACTGATTGTCCGCGCCGGCCTCAGTAGCTGAGTTGGT
>JAPXFY010000020.1:55209263-55229263 GCA_030674185.1 Monoplex corrugatus
TCTTTCACTCTTTCTCTCTCTCTCTCTCCCTCTTTGTCTCTGTCTCTCTCTCTGTCTCGCTTAGTCTCTTTCTCCCTGTCCTCTCTCTCTCTTTTTTACTCTCTCTCTCTCTCTCCTTCTTTCTCTCCCCCCTCTCTCTCCCCCCCTCTCTCTATCTCAGAAGTACCAATTAAGATCGTCTTCCTAGAAAAAATTGCTTTGTAATTTCATGTCCTTTCGGGTGGCTTCATATCAAGTCTGTCATCACAGAGTGATAGTTCAGGTCTATTTGCACAGATCATTCACATTCCGCCACACACGTTTTTCTGACGTCCATAATACATAGACAGAACACACACGCACGTGCCCGCGCGCGCGTACACACACACACACACACACACACACACTACACACACGCACACACACCACACACACAACACCATAGCACACACACACACTCCACACACACACACACACACACACACCACACACACACACTACGTCTGTCTGTCTTCCTCATCCATCATCCTCTCACTCTCACCCCATCTTCTGTCTTCTGTCTCTTTCTCTGTCTCTCTCGTCTCTTTCTGTCTCTGTCTCTTCTCTTCTCTGTCTCGCTTAGTCTCTTCTCTTCCCCTGTCCTCTCTTCTCTTCTCATTCTCCTCTCTCTCTCTCTTTCCCTCTCTCTCCTCTCTTCTCTTTCTCTCTTCTCCTCTCCTCTCTCTCTCCTCTCCCCTCCCTCCCTCCTCTCTCTCTATCTCAGAAGTATCAATTAAGATCGTCTTCCTTGACAAAAAATTGCATTACCAAAGGAAATAAGAGGGAAGCAGGGAGAATTCTAAATATCAACTAAGTACTGGGTAGCGCAAACTGTGTTGGGTTTGAGAAATTCTACATGGGAGATAACTCCGTGACTCTCAAGAGTTATGTTACTTAGTTGATAAAAATTGCATTGTAATTTCATATTCTTTCGGGTGGCTTCAAATCAAGTCTGTTATCACAGAGTGATAGTTCAAGTCTATTTGCTCAGATCATTCCCACACACGTTTCTCTGATGTCCCATAACACATAGACAGAACACGCGCGCGCACGCGCACGCGCCGCGCGCACACACACTCGCGCGCACGCACGCACGAACGCACGTACACGCGCGTACACCACCCACACACACGCAGACATAAACATACATACACACGTATACACACACACACGCATGCGCGCACGCACGCACGCATACACACACACACACATACGCGCACGCCACACGCACACGCACACACACACACACACATACACACACGTACATACATACACACAAACACGCGCGCGCGCGCGCACACACAAACACACACACACACACACACACACACACACACACACACACACCACTCTCTCTCTCTCACACACACATTCTCTCTCTCTCACACACACCATCTCTCTCTCTCTCTCTTTCTTTCTCTCTCTCTCTCTCTCTCTCTCTGTTTCTCTCTGTTTCTCTCTTCTCTCTCTTTCTCTTGTGTGTCTTTCTCTGTCTCTCCTTCTCTCTCTCTCTCTCCTCATTCACACACACACACACACACACACACACACACACACACACACACACACACTCACACACACACACACACACACACACACACACACACCACACACACACACACACACATATATATATATATATCTACACACATACACACACAATTACCAATTAGATTCGATGTTCTTGAAAAAATGCTTTGTAATCTTATATCCTTGCAGCTTGAACTTCAAAATCATTTCAAACACATTTGAACAGAACAGGATGCACACACAACACACACACAACACACACACACACACACACACACACACACACACACACACACACACACACACACACACACACACACACACACAACATACATACATACATACAACAACACACACACAGACAAACACACACACACACTACACGCACACACACACCACAGTCCACATATGCACACACACACACACCACACACACACACACACACACACACACACACACACACACATTAACTCTCTCTCTCTCTCTCTCTCTCGCTCACTCGCTCGTTCTCTCTCCCTCACTCTCTGCTCTCTTCTCTTCTCTCTCTCTCTCTGTCTCTCTCTCTCTCTGTCTCTCTCTCTCACTCTCTCTCTCTTTGTCTCTGTCTCTGTCTCTCTCTCTCTCCTCTGTCTGTCTGTCTGTCTGCTCTCTCTGTCATCTCGTCTCTGTCTCTCTCTCTAGTGCTCTCCCTCAACACACACACCACCACCACCACAGACCACACAACACACCACACACACACACACACACACACACACACACACACACAACATATGAGTGTCAGCGTTAGAGGGAATTGAAACATGTGGGGTAATCAAGCAGCACAACAGGACAACGTAACAATTATACACGCAAGTCATATTCGTCTTGGTGTACCGGGGTGTGTGTGTGGGGGGGGGGGGGGGGAGGGGAGGTGGGGGAGGAGGGGGAGAGGAAAAGAGCTCTTTTCCTCTCCATTTTTGCACAGTCATTATTAACAAAAACAACAACAACAACAATAAAGGAGAAAAAAAAAACAGATTTAAAAAGATACGAAAAAATAAAAGTCATTTCCTGTTGACCCTGAAATGAGAATCCCAAAAGAAAAAGGGAAGGTGCGGGGGTGGGAGGGTGGGGGAGTAGATGGAAAGTTTTATGGAATTTGATTATGTGGGTGGTGTGTGTGTGTGTGTGGGGGGGGGGGGGGTTATATGGAAAACGTTATGGAATTTAATTTCGAAAGAAACTAGATCGAGTTCACCTTAGACTAAACTATTGAAATGAAGAAAAGAAGAATGTCAGCTCTAAGTCGTAAAGTTATTGTTATTTTTGTTTAAAGCTCAACCCATTGCTTGTAGAGCCATATCAGGGCTCTAGCCGTTACAAACACACACAATCCTTCGACAGGAAAAAGGGAAAAGAAAATTGAGTACACATATCGATACATTCGCGCACTCCCGACTCTATAAAACACCACTTCTATGCTGATGACACCCAACTTCAAGACAGTAACTCACCTGACAATATACAGCGCCTCTTGACTCGCACCACTGAGTGTTACTCGGACATTAAGAACTGGATGAACATAAATAAACTTCAGCTTAATGACGACAAGACAGAAGCTATCCTCATTGGTCACCCGTCGAAACTTTTCAGCTGCCTCCTCTTTCTCTCCCATTATGTAACACATCAGTCCCAATTTCTGATTCAGCTAAAAACCTTGGTGTCTGCATTGACTCTACCCTCTCCATGAACAACTTTGTTTCTCGAACTGCCAGATCTTGCTACTATCACCTCCATCGTATAAGCCTGATCAGGAAGTATCTCTCTGTCGAAACAACTGCAAAACTTGTTCTCTCCTTCATAATGTCTCGCATTGACTATTGCAATTCACTCCTGTCTGGTCTTCCTGCCTCCACCATTCACATCCTACAGCACATTCAAAACAATGCTGCACGCCTTGTACTCAAAAAGAAAAAAGCTGACCACATATCCCCTCTCCTGGCACAACTTCACTGGCTCCCTGTATCAAAGCGCATACAGTACAAACTAGACACCATGTGCTACAAAAGCCTCAATAACGCAGCCCCTGATTGCCTGTCAAGCCTACTTGAGATCTATGTTCCCTCACGTACCCTCCGCTCTGCCTCCGATCCTCTGACTTTTCGCTTTCCACGCACTAAGCTCAATACCTATGGTCCACGAGCCTTCTCTGTTTCTGGTCCACTGTCCTGGAACAAACTTCCTCTCTCAGTCCGTCAGCAACCTACTTTTGTCTCCTTCAAGTCCGCTCTCAAAACTCACCTTTTCTCCTCTGCATAAAATCCTGACCTCACTCAATCCCCTCTGCAGCCTGTCTCCACTCGGAGGGGAATCACATTGTAATATATAATTGTATATAATATGCTCTCTATAATTTTCCATTGCTTTTATTCTTTCTCCCCATTTATAGCCGTGTGCGTGTGTGTGTGTGTGTGTGTGTGCGTGTGTGTGTGTTTGTGTGTGTGTGTGTGTGTGCGTGCGTGTGTATGCGTGCGTGCGTGTGTGTGTGTCTGTTTCAGCGCTTAGATTTGATTTTATCAAGATTTTGCGCTATATAAATATTGTAATTATTATTATTATTATTATTATTATTTTTATAATCTCAGGAGATGCCCCTGGCGTTGATCACTCCATCTAATTTGTCACACAGGGGATTCAAAAAGCGTACCTCAATATGTGTTTAAACATAACTCATCATCATCATCATCATCATCATCAATCAGGTGCCCTGCCGCATGCATGGCGTTGGCGATCATGGACTTCCATCTGTCCCTATCTCTCGTTGCCCCCAGCATCTCCCCCACCCTCCTCGTCCCCAGCCACTCTGCAAGTCCGTCCAGCATTTTCTCCCTGGGTCTACCCGGTGCTCTCCTTCCCTCCAGCTTTCCCGTTGTGACCAGGTGCTCCAAATCTCCCTTCCTCATAAAAATGGCCTATAAATGTTTAACATAACTAAGGACACTAAAACCATATAAAAACAGGCCTAAGTTACTTAAAATTGCTTTCGCACATCCTATTTCCTAGAGTCAAAAATGCACTTGATACATGTACCGATTTATCAATCCCAACAGAAAGTACGTAAGGCTTTACATAAAAATGAATGGACCAGCAGGCAGAAAATGATAGGAAGAAATGACAAAACTAGGAGAAAGAAAAATGGGGATACTATTTATACTGAAAGAGCCCCCAGCATCCCTACGGGGGATAGTCGTAAAGTGTGAAGTCAGTTGTAGATAGTGTTAAGTACTGTAGTACAGCTCCTGCAGTCAATAAATTAAATGGTTTGCTTATCAGTCAATCTGTCAGTCTGTCTGTCCTTTCTCTGTTTGTTCGTCCAACCGTTCATGATGTGTGTGTGTGTCAGTCTGTATGTATGTGTGTATGTATGTTTGTGTGTCTGTGTCTGTCTGCCTGTCTGTCTGTCTGTTTGTCTCTGTGTGTGTATGTGTGTGTGTGTGTGTGTGTGTGTGTGTGTGTGTGTGTGTGTGTGTGTGTGTGTGTGTGTGTGTGTACACTTTTAGACACCAAATTATTTGATGGAAATAATAAGTTATAACAAGCAGAAGAAGAAGAAGGAGAGAGAGAAAGAGATAGATAGATAGATAGATGAGAGAGAGAGAGAGAGAGAGAGAGAGAGAGAGAGAGAGAGAGAGAGAGAGAGAGAGAGATGACTGTCTAGGGGGAGGTGGTATATTTTGAAGCTGAAAAGGCATTGTACCATTTTCGAGTAGTAATGAAAAATCAGAGAAGCAAACAATGAAAGTCAAGAAGACTGTAGAGCAATCGTGCGGTGTGTGTGTGTGTGTGTGTGTGTGTGTGTGTGTGTGTGTGTGTGTGTGTGTGCGTGTGTGTGTGTGTGTGTGTGTGCTGTGTGTTTGTGTGTGTGTGCATGAGTGTGTGTGAGCGCGCGCGCGTGTGTGTGTGTGTGCGCGTGCGTGTGTGTGCGTGCGTGTGTGTGTGTGTGTGCGTGTGTGTATGTGAAAGAGAGAGCGAGCGAGAGAGAGTGTGAGTGTGCATGTGTGTGAATGAGTGCGTTCGTGCGTGTGTGTATGTGTGTTTGTGTGTGTGTGCGTGTGCGTATGTGAGAGAGAGCGAGCGAGAGAGAGTGCGAGTGTGCATGTGTGTGAGTGAGTGCGTTCGTGCGTGTGTGCGTGCGAGTGTGTGTGTGTCTGTGTCTGTGTGAACAAGATTGTCTCAGCTTTTATAATGTTGTTTAAAGGTGTGGACCATTGAGGACTTACGAAAGCGTGTGCATGGACGGAAGACACTAAGGTCAAGGTTACACAGACCAAACAACAACAACAACAAAAACAAAGAAAGCCTGAAATGAGCACTTTTTCGAGAAATGTGTGTGAGCAACACTTTCTCGTGACCTTCCGATAACATTTCACAGTTGTTGTCATTGTTGTGACAATGTATCATTGGCCATGATGCATGTTAAGTTGTGTTTCAACTGCAGCTTCTTCAAAGGTCAGTGTGACCTTGAGAATATGAAATCCGAGTGCTCATCAACATTTTTCTGATATGACAAAAGGAGAGTGTCAAAATGGTTGGACCATCTTGTTATTATTGTTGTTGTTGTTGTTACTATTGATATTGTCATCATCACATATCATCATTATCATTATTGGTGGTGGTGGTGGTAGTAGTAGTAGTAGTAGTAGTAGTAGTAGTAGTATTGATGTTATTGTTGTCATCATTACTGATATCATTATTAACGACTGGGAATGCTCAGTGAATGATGATGATGACGACGACGACGATGATGATGATGATTGATGACGATGATTGATGATATAATTGTCAGCATCACTGTCATCATTATTCACGACTGGGAATGCAGAGTGAATGGTGACGATGATGATGATAATGATGACGACGACAATGATGATGATGATTGATGTTATCATTGTCATCATCACTATTGTCATTATCAACGACTGTGAATGCACAGCGATTATTTTCTGTAAAAAAACAAAAACAAAACATTATACTAATATTTTCCTCCCCCCCCCTCTCGTTTCACTATTGCATCAGCTGTCGAGGGAAGCTGACGAAATCGTTAAAAGCACTTCACTTGGAGAACAGCAGCGACAGCCGGTGTCCGCATTCAAAAGTCGTCTTCGTAAAACGTAATCCGTCTATTTTTGAGACTCAGCGTGAAGCTGACGTTTATATGCTTTCACCCTTACACACACACACACCCACACACACATACACACACACACACACACACACACACACACACACACACACACACACACACACACACACACACACACACACATGCTCAAACTGACACACACATACACACACGCCTCGTGCGCACTCTCTCTCTCTCTTTCTCTCTCTCTCTCTCTCTTTCTCTCTCTTTCTCTCTGTCTCTCTCTCTCTCTCGCTCTCACGTTCTCTGTCTCTGTGTCTGTCTGTCTGTCTGTCTGTCTCTCTCTCTCTCTCTCTCTCGCTGTCACGTTCTCTGTCTCTGTGTCTGTCTGTCTCTCTCTCTCTCTCTGTTTTTGTCTCTGTCTCTCAGTCTGTCTGTCTCACATAATTCTCATTCACTCTGTCTTTTTCTCTGTCTCTCTCTTACGTGCGCATACGCGCGCACACACACGCACACACACACACACACGCACACTCACGCGCACACACGCACAAACACACACGCTCGCGTGCACGCACACACACACAATCACACACACACACACACACAATCACACATACACACACACACACACACACACACACACACAATCACACATACACACACACACACACACACACATACACACACACACACACACACACACACACACAAAGAAGCGTGGTTAATGCATTTAATGCATATGGAAAGTTCCCCCCGTCCGTTGTAATGAGTCGACTGTCTGTATGTCTGTGTGTCTGTGCGGGCGTTTACATGTACTTGTGGACTGTGAGCATACGTGCTGAAATGAAACTGGACACTTGAACACACGTAATTGTTCAATAATAGTAGCATATGGTACCAATGGACCTGTTTTACAGCTTATCGTTGCTATTCTACACATACATTATTAACAGACAAATAATTATAGAAGCAAATTGCATTTTGAACACTAGACAAATGAAATAGAATAATGGGCTACATCAAATGCAAGAGAATCTGCATACGCGGACGTGCGTGTTTATATGTGCCTGTGTGAGAACCTGTTGTGTGTGTCATCATCATCATCATCATCATCATCATCATCATCAGATGCCTTGCCGCATGGCGTTGGCGATCATGGACTTCCATCTGTCTCTATCTTTTGTTGCCTCAAGCATCTCTCTTCCACCCTCCCTGTCTTCAGCCACTCTGCAAGTCCGTCTAGTATCTTTTCCCTGGGTCTACCCGGTGCTCTCTTTCCTTACAGCTTTCCCGTTGTGACCAGGTGTTCCAATTCCCCTTTCCTCATAAAATGGCCTATAAATGTTGCCTGTCTTTTCCTAATCTTCCTTATGAGTGATCTACTTGTGTCTGCCTCCATCAAGACTCTCGTTTGTTTAATTTGCTGTCCATGTTGTGTGTGTACGGGTGCATTTTCCCAGCGTTTGGGGCTTACAAGTAGGATGTGTAAGCAGAGTGTATGCAGTTTCATAATAACACATATACAGTTAAGTTCAAATTTCTTCGAAATGGGACAAAAAAACAACAACAACAACAACAAAAGCCAAGTCGGACCCTAGTGCTTTCTGTCCCGCGAACGCTAAAGATCCCACGGCAGTTGAAAATCGAGAAGAGCAGGACATTGCCCGGCTGCCTTGATATAAAACATTGACCATATAGATTGATTTCCCAGGTCCCTTGTCTTGAAAACCAATGAGCTTTCTTGCCTTTCTAAAAAAATTAGGGTGGCGCTGTACTGTGGCGACGCGATGTTAAAAAAAGAAGAGCAGGCCGTGTTTCGCGTGGTAAAATTCACTGTGACGAAAGAAATGAATGTGAAAGGATTATGAATATGAAATTGTAATCGCGAGTCCCGAAGAGTCATCTCGAATCTAGTTGTAGGCCTACTACACACAAATGCTCTCCGATTTCATGAAAAAATGTTTATCGAGACCCCTTCCCCCTCCACCCCTCTCCCTCCCCCTTCCACCCACCAACCAACTTCCACCCCCACCACACCCCCACACCAGCTTTGACGCAATAACAAGACGTACCAAGGCCTAAGTTCACAGTTTGAATGGTTGAATGGCAATGTTCGAGCCTGTGTGTGTGTGTGTGTGTGTGTGTGTGTGTGTGTGTGTGTGTGTGTGTGTGTGTGTGTTGAGGGAAAGAGAGAAAGAGGGAGAGAGAAAGAGAGAGGGGGAGGGAGTGAGAGAGATAGAAAGAGATAGAAAGAGAGAATGTGTGTGTTTTCTTTCTGTGTGTATGTGTGTGAGAGAGAGAGGGGGGGAGAGGGAGAGAGAAAGAAGGGGAGAGAAAGACAGAGAGGGAGGGAGAGAGAGAAAGAGATAGAATGTGTGTGTGTGTGTGTGTGCGTGTGTGTGTGTGTGTGTGTGTGTGTGTGTGTGTGTGTGTGTGTGTGTGTGTGTGTTGTGCGAATGTTGTGTGTGTGTGTGTGTGTGTGTGTGTGTGTGTGTGTGTGTGTGTGTGTGACTGAGTGAGTGAGTGATACTGTGTGTGTCTGTATGTAATTGTGTGTGTGTGTGTGTGTGTACGTGCGGTTATATGAGTGTGTGTGGGTGTGTGTGTGAGTGTGTGTGTATGTCTGTGTGTATGTATGTGTGTGTGTGTGTGTGTTTGCGCGCACGCGCGCGCGTGTTAAGTGAAGAACAGAGTGAACCTTGACTTTAGAACCGGCATGAATAGACTGTGATCGCTTCACAGTTCTGAACACCTGGACAGGAAGTAGGAGTGTCCATGCTCTTTAATATTTTCTTTTCGTGGGATATGCCGCTTGCAGTTGTGTTCCGATTGCTACACCGGGGGGAACTGCAAGGCCAGTAGGCGAGACAGTTGGGAGAGGACTGTATAGTATACGTGACAGTGGGGAGAGGGCTGTACACCTGACAGTGGGGAGAGGGCTGTACACCTGACAGTGGGGAGAGGGCTGTACACCTGACAGTGGGGAGAGGACTGTATAGTATACGTGACAGTGGGGAGAGGGCTGTACACCTGACAGTGGGGAGAGGACTGTATAGCATACGTGACAGTGGGGAGAGGGTGTACACCTGACAGTGGGGAGACTACTGTACACCTGACAGTGGGGAGGGACTGTATATCTGACTGTGGGGAGACTACTGTACACCTGACAGTGGGGAGAGGGCTGTACACCTGACAGTGGGGAGACTACTGTACACCTGACAGTGGGGAGAGGGCTGTATATCTGACTGTGGGGAGACTACTGTACACCTGACAGTGGAGAGAGTACTGTATACGTGACAGTGGGGAGAGGACTGTATATGTGACAGCTGGGAGAGTACTGTATACGTGACAGTGGGGAGAGGACTGTATATGTGACAGCTGGGAGAGGACTGTATACGTGACAGTGGGGAGAGGACTGTATATGTGACAGCTGGGAGAGGACTGTATACGTGACAGTGGGGAGAGGACTGTATATGTGACAGCTGGGAGAGGACTGTATACGTGACAGTGGGGAGAGGACTGTATACGTGACAGTGGGGAGAGGACTGTATATGTGACAGCTGGGAGAGGACTGTATACGTGACAGTGGGGAGAGGACTGTATATGTGACAGCTGGGAGAGGACTGTATACGTGACAGTGGGGAGAGGACTGTATATGTGACAGCTGGGAGAGGACTGTATACGTGACAGTGGGAGAGGACTGTATACGTGACAGTGGGGAGAGGACTGTATATGTGACAGCTGGGAGAGGACTGTATACGTGACAGTGGGGAGAGGACTGTATATGTGACAGTGGGAGAGGACTGTATATGTGACAGCTGGGAGAGGACTGTATACGTGACAGTGGGGAGAGGACTGTATATGTGACAGCTGGGAGAGTACTGTATACGTGACAGTGGGGAGAGGACTGTATATGTGACAGCTGGGAGAGGACTGTATACGTGACAGTGGGGAGAGGACTGTATACGTGACAGTGGGGAGAGGACTGTATATGTGACAGCTGGGAGAGGACTGTATACGTGACAGTGGGGAGAGGACTGTATATGTGACAGCTGGGAGAGGACTGTATACGTGACAGTTAGGAGAGGACTGTATACGTGACAGTGGGGAGAGGACTGTATATGTGACAGCTGGGAGAGGACTGTATACGTGACAGCTGGGAGGGACTGTATACGTGACAGGAGAGGACTGTATACGTGACAGTGGGGAGAGGACTGTATACGTGACAGCTGGGAGAGGACTGTATACGTGACAGCTGGGAGAGGACTGTATACGTGACAGCTGGGAGAGGACTGTATACGTGACAGTTAGGAGAGGACTGTATACGTGACAGTGGGAGAGGACTGTATACGTGACAGCTGGGAGAGGACTGTATATGTGACAGCTGGGAGAGGACTGTATACGTGACAGTTAGGAGAGGACTGTATACGTGACAGTTAGGAGAGGACTGTATACGTGACAGTGGGGAGAGGACTGTATATGTGACAGCTGGGAGAGGACTGTATACGTGACAGTTAGGAGAGGACTGTATACGTGACAGTTAGGAGAGGACTGTATACGTGACAGTGGGGAGAGGACTGTATACGTGACAGTGGGGAGAGGACTGTATACGTGACAGTGGGGAGAGGACTGTATACCTGACAGTGGGGAGAGGACTGTATACCTGACAGTGGGGAGAGGGCTGTATACCTGACAGTGGGGAGAGGACTGTATACCTGACAGTGGGGAGAGGACTGTATACCTGACAGTGGGGAGAGGCTGTACACCTGACAGTGGGGAGAGGCTGTATACCTGACAGTGGGGAGAGGACTGTATACCTGACAGTGGGGAGAGGACTGTATACCTGACAGTGGGGAGAGGACTGTATACCTGACAGTGGGGAGAGGGCTGTACACCTGACAGTGGGGAGAGGGCTGTATACCTGACAGTGGGGAGAGGACTGTATACCTGACAGTGGGGAGAGGGTTGTACACCTGACAGTGGGGAAAGGGCTGTATACGTGACAGTGGGGAGACTACTGTACACCTGACAGTGGGGAGAGGGCTGTACACCTGACAGTGGGGAGATACTGTACACCTGACAGTGGGGAGACTACTTTACACCTGACAGTGGGGAGAGGGCTGTACACCTGACAGTGGGGAGAGGACTGTACACCTGACAGTGGGGAGAGGGCTGTACACCTGACAGTGGGGAGACTACTGTACACCTGACAGTGGGGAGAGGACTGTACACCTGACAGTGGGGAGAGGGCTGTACACGTGACAGTGGGGAGACTACTGTACACCTGACAGTGGGGAGACTACTGTACACCTGACAGTGGGAAGACTACTGTACACCTGACAGTGGGGAGAGGGCTGTACACCTGACAGTGGGGAGAGGGCTGTACACCTGACAGTGGGGAGAGGGCTGTACACCTGACAGTGGGGAGACTACTGTACACCTGACAGTGGGGAGACTACTGTACACCTGACAGTGGGAAGACTACTGTACACCTGACAGTGGGGAGAGGGCTGTACACCTGACAGTGGGGAGAGGGCTGTACACCTGACAATTCTTTATCAAGGACATCTGATTTAGTCGAATCTTTCTGTTTATTAAGGATAACTGGTTTTGTTGTTGTTGTTGTTGTTGTTGTTGTTGATTTATATACAATGTGGCAACAACAACAAATTTACACATATGAAAAGACATATCTCCTCTCCTGGCACAACTTCACTGGCTCCCTGTATCAAAGCGCATACAGTACAACTAGACACCATGTGCTACAAAAGCCTCAATAACGCAGCCCCGATTACCTGTCAAGCCTACTTGAGATCTATGTTCCCTCACGTACCCTCCGCTCTGCCTCTGATCCTCTGACTTTCGCTTTCCACGCACTAAGCTCAATACCTATGGTCTACGAGCCTTCTCTGTTTCTGGTCCACTCTCCTGGAACAAACTTCCTCTCTCAGTCCGTCAGCAACCTACTTTTGTCTCCTTCAAGTCCGCTCTCAAAACTCACCTTTTCTCTCCTGCATAAAATCCTAACCTCACTCAACCCTCCCCTCTGCAGCCTGTCTCCGCTCGGAGGGAATCACATGGTTATAATATATAATTGTATGCTATGCTCTCTATAATTTTCCATCGCTTTTATTCTTGCTTTTATTGCTTTTATTCTTTCTCCCATTTATAGCCATGCGTGGGTGTGTGTGTGTGTGTGTGTGTGTGTGTCTGTGTGTGCGTGCGTGTGTGTGGCGAGCGTGCGTGCCTGCGTGTGTGTCTGCTTCAGCGCTTAGATTTGATTTTATCAAGATTTTGCGCTATATAAATATTGTAATTATTATAATTATTATTTATCCATCTGCTGATTTATTTGAATCTCGCTGCTGTATCAAGGACATCTGGTTTACTTTAATCTTTCTGATTTATCAAGGACCTTTGGTTTATGTGGAGTTGAGCAATAAGCAGCAAGGAAGGATGTCTGAAGTGAGAAATACCGGGTGACGTGAGGATCTCTTTTAAGCTGTCATTTCAAGTCTTACTTGATGCGCTTCTTTCTTTAAATCCAGACATTTCAAACACTTTTTTTTATTCGTCTTTTGTTTCACAACAAACGGGCATCTAATATACAATGTGGCAACAACAACAAAATTTACACATATGAAAAGACAATGTTGACACATGAACTCCACGTAGTATACAGAATATACATAATGATATTTTATACATTGGATGTTTAAAAATGAACATTAAGATTTAGCACATGTCAACATTTCCCCTATTAACCCGTTTCACAAACCACATCCCTTTGCTGAACGACAATCAAGCATCATCGAAGAATGTGGTAACACAAATGATATCAATTTATACATAATATCAGACCCAGGGAGAAAATGCTGGACGGACTTGCAGAGTGGCTGGGGACGAGGAGGGTGGGGGAGATGCTAGGGGCAACGAGAGATAGGGACAAATGGAAGTCCATGATCGCCAACGCCATGTGGCAGGGCACCTGATGATGATGATGAAAACGAAAATTGTTCACATAAAAACAACCTATAACTTACTAAACATATAAGTCAATATTCTAATAAATGATGGTTTTATTATGCACATACATCTTTTTGTTATATGCCTATTGAGCCGGCTGAAAGATTACCTATGCTCACGTCAACAGTGTCCAGGATAGGATGGTGTTAAAGGAAATGAACGTACCAACACACATATAGGAAATGCCATGGCAACAAGAATTCTGCATCTGGAGAAACTGTGAAGTCGTCAGACATTTACAATCACACCTTTGTGAACAAACAACCATATCTTCGTGAACAGAATGTGAGTCATGGTACCGTTGACCGTCTTAATCACAAAAAGGAACTGTTAGAGAAAGTGACCAAAAATCTATCATGAAAGGAAAATCAGGAGCCATCATTAATCAAACATTGGTACTATCTGACATATTGTCTGCCAACTTCAGCGACCGTGTCAACCTTCGACGTGGACAAGGCAGAACCCTGAATCTGAAGGCTGATGTTACGAATGATCTTGACCTCCTCGGCGTTTCCCCAGCAATTGTCATGAACATGAACAGCATCCAATTTTTACAGTTGATTGGTTCGCTCTAATTTGCTGAGCGTTAAATATATATATATATACTATCTGAAAAGTGACACTGCACAGATTGTTGAAGCGTGGAATGACAAATGTTCTGGCTTTTCCTAAATCAGAGATAAGAGAAACTGAAAGAAATGGAACAGATCTCCGGAGAAACGGTGAAGATTATCGTACATTTTTGTTTTTTTTGTTCGTTGTTTGCTTGCTGGTTTTGCTCAATTTTGTCGTGGAGTGTGTTTGGTGTGTGTTTTTCTTGCATTTTTGTTTGTTTGTTTCTTTGTTTGTTTTATTTGTTTAATTGTTTGATTCTTTGTTTCGTTGTCTGGGTGTGATGTATGTGTATATATATATTCGTGTGGTTTGTTTGTTCGTTGGTTTGTTTGTTTGTTTGTCTGTTTTTTCTTTTTTTTTGCGGGGGTGGGGGGGGGGGTTGGAGGAGCTGCAACAATGGAGCGTTATTTAACCCTTTGACTCCCTCATCCTATCCTTCAAACTGCAAAAACTTAACCCGTTGAACTCCCTTTAACACCAAATCCTCCTGATTTTTGCAGGAAGTTGGTGGATAGGGTGAGGGAGCCAAAAGGTTGTTTTTGCTTTGCTAGCATGTTGGCACTGTTGGATGCTGGTGGACAGGGTGCGGGAGTCAAAATGTCAAATCATATTGGTGGGCAGATGTTGCAATGTGTTGTATTGATTGGAGGTCATTTCAGTGATGTGATTTCATAAGGCATTGGTGAGATAAGTTTATACTACGTGGCTGGTTGTGTTATTAATTTTTTTAGGCCCTCCATATGCATCTATCCCTTGTTGCCGCAAGCACATCTTCCACCCTCTTGTCCTCAGCCACTCTGTAAGTCCGTCCAATAGTTTTTCCCTGGGTCTACCTGGTGCTCTCTTTCCCTCCAGCTGTCATGCTGTGACCAGGTGTTCTAATTCCCCTTTCCTCATAAAATGGCCTATAAATGTTGCCTGTCTTTTCCTAATCTTCCTTATGAATGATCTTCTTGTGTCTGCCTCCATCAAAACTGTCTCGTGCCTGTCTTTTCCTAATCTTCCTTATGAATGATCTTCTTGTGTCTGCCTCCATCAAGACTGTCTCGTTTGTTTCTAGCTAACATTAATACTCTGCGGATGGATATGATGGTGATTGGTGTTCTTTCTACTTCCTCTGTGATCTTAGTGTTTCTAATCATGTCACGCCTTCCTTGTTCACAGCTTGCACAATGGCGTGAGAATAAGCGCAGATCATTTTCACACTTTGAACAATAATAATAATAATAACTAATAATTACAATATTTATATAGCGCAAAATCTTGATAAAAATCAAATCTAAGCGCTGAACAGACACGCACGCACACGCACGCACGCACACCCACGCACACACACACACACACACACACACACACACACACACACACACACACACACACACACACACACACACACACACACACACACACACACACACACACACACACGTGGCTATAAATGGGGAGAAAGAATAAAAGCAATGGAAAAAAAATTATAGAGAGCATATTATATACAATTATATATTACAATGTGATTCCCCTCCGAATGGAGACAGGCTGCAGAGGGGGTTGAGTGAGGTCAGGATTTTTTGCAGAGGAGAAAAGGTGAGTTTTGAGAGCGGACTTGAAGGAGACAAAAGTAGGTTGCTGACGGACTGAGAGAGGAAGTTTGTTCCAGGAGAGTGGACCAGAAACAGAGAAGGCTCGTGGACCATAGGTATTGAGCTTAGTGCGTGGAAAGCGAAAAGTCGAGAGGATCGGAGGCAGAGCGGAGGGTACTGTGAGGGAACTAGATCTCAAGTAGGCTTGACAGGTAATCGGGGGCTGCGTTATTGAGGCTTTTGTAGCACATGGTGTCTAGTTTGTACTGTATGCGCTTTGATAAGCCACCAAATAACAGACCGCAGACAACAAATTAACACAGCTTTCACGAACTTATGATCAGACAATCTCTGAGATTATAACATCATTCTTAATAACGTCATACTTTAAGCACGCCATGTGAGCGAGCAGCGATAACTATTAATTTTAAGCTTTTGAACAATTCATTAAAAAAAAACAAGGAAACAATAAATGTTAATGCTATTGTTTTGAAAAAGACATCAAAGAGAGCAAATACACGACAAACGGTAACACAGTTTTCATGGAGTAATGATACACCGTAACACAGTTTAGTGTGATTAGATTTAACCCTTTGAGTCCCAGCACCTTATCCATTAATTGCAAAAATTTAACCCTTTGTCTCCTTTACCCCATCCACCGGCTACCTGCACGAAACTGCTGGATAGGGCGAGGGAATCAAAACGTTGAGCTTTTGCTTTGCTAGCATAGTTGACAATGTAGGATGCTAATGGACAGGATGCAGGAGCCAAAGGGTTAACTGGGAAACGCCAACAAGTGGCAGTGTAAACAACAGACTGATACAATAGACAACAGACCTAATACAAGAGATAACAGACCTAATACAATAGCAACAGACCTAATACAATAGACAACAGACCTAATACAAGAGATAACAGACCTAATACAATAGACAACAGACCTAATATAATAGACAACAGACCTAATACAATAGACAACAGACCTAATACAAGAGACAACAGACCTAATACAATAGACAACAGACCTAATATAGTAGACAACAGACCTAATACAATAGACAACAGACCTCATATAGTAGACAACAGACCTAATAAATAGACAACAGACCTAATAATAGTAGACAAAGGCCTAATATAGTAGACAACAGACCTCATACAATAGACAACAGACCTAATAAAGTAGACAACAGACCTAATACAAGAGACAACAGACCTAATACAATAGACAACAGACCTCAATAAAGTAGGGCACAGACCTAATATCATAGACAACAGACCTAATATAGTAGACAACAGACCTAATACATAGACAACAGACCTCATACAGTAGACAACAGACCTAATATAGTAGACAACAGACCTAATATAGTAGACAACAGCCTAATAAAGTAGACAACAGACCTACATACAATAGACAACAGACCTAATATAGTAGACAACAGACCTAATACAAGAGACAACAGACCTAATACAATAGACAACAGATTTAATATAGTAGACAACAGACCTGATACAATAGACAACAGACCTAATATAGTAGACAACAGACCTAATATAGTAGACAACAGACCTAATATAGTAGACAACAGACCTAATACAATAGACAACAGACCTCATATAGTAGACAACAGACCTAATTATAGTAGACAACAGACCTAATACAACAGACAACAGACCTCATATAATAGACAACAGACCTAATATAGTAGACAACAGACCTCATATAGTAGACAACAGACCTAATATAGTAGACAACAGACCTCATATAGTAGACAACAGACCTAATACAGCAGACAACAGACCTAATATAGTAGACAACAGACCTAATACAAGAGACAACAGACCTAATATAGTAGACAACAGACCTAATATAGTAGACAACAGACCTAATACAGTAGACAACAGACCTAATACAGTAGACAACAGACTTAATATAGTAGAAAACAGATCTAATATAGTAGACAACAGACCTAATACAGTAGACAACAGACCTAATACAGTAGACAACAGACCTAATATAGTAGACAACAGACCTAATGTAGTAGACAACAGACCTAATATAGTAGACAACAGACCTAATATAGTAGACAACAGACCTAATACAGTAGACAACAGACCTAATATAATAGACAACAGACCTAATATAATAGACAACAGACCTAATATAATAGACAACAGACCTAATATAGTAGACAACAGACCTAATATAATAGACAACAGACCTAATATAGTAGACAACAGACCTAATATAGTAGACAACAGACCTAATATAGTAGACAACAGACCTAATATAATAGACAACAGACCTAATATAATAGACAACAGACCTAATACAGTAGACAACAGACCTAATATAGTAGACAACAGACCTAATTATAGTAGACAACAGACCTAATACAACAGACAACAGACCTCATATAATAGACAACAGACCTAATATAGTAGACAACAGACCTCATATAGTAGACAACAGACCTAATATAGTAGACAACAGACCTCATATAGTAGACAACAGACCTAATACAGTAGACAACAGACCTAATATAGTAGACAACAGACATAATACAAGAGACAACAGACCTAATATAGTAGACAACAGACCTAATACAGTAGACAACAGACCTAATATAGTAGACAACAGACCTAATATAGTAGACAACAGACCTAATACAGTAGACAACAGACCTAATACAGTAGACAACAGACTTAATATAGTAGACAACAGATCTAATATAGTAGACAACAGACCTAATACAGTAGACAACAGACCTAATACAGTAGACAACAGACCTAATATAGAAGACAACAGACCTAATGTAGTACACAACAGACCTAATACAGTAGACAACAGACCTAATATAATAGACAACAGACCTAATATAATAGACAACAGACCTTTAAATACTAATAGAGACAACAGACCTAATATAGTAGACAACAGACCTAATATAATAGACAACAGACCTAATATAGTAGACAACAGACCTAATATAGTAGACAACAGACCTAATATAGTAGACAACAGACCTAATATAATAGACAACAGACTAATATAATAGACAACAGACATAATACAGTAGACAACAGACCTAATATAGTAGACAACAGACCTAATATAGTAGACAACAGACCTATATAGTAGACAACAGACCTAATATAGTAGACAACAGACCTAATATATAGACAACAGACCTAATAATAGACAACAGACCTAATACAGTAGACAACAGACCTAATATAGTAGACAACAGACCTAATATAATAGACAACAGACCTAATATAGTAGACAACAGACCTATATAGTAGACAACAGACCTATTATAATAGACAACAGACCTAATACAGTAGACAACAGACCTAATACAGTAGACAACTGACCTAATATAGTAGACAACAGACCTAATATAGTAGACAACAGACCTAATAAGTAGACAACAGACCTAATAAGTAGACAACAGACCTAATACAGTAGACAACAGACCTAATACAGTAGACAACAGACCTAATAAGTAGACAACAGACCTAATACAGAGACAACAGACCTAATATAGTAGACAACAGACCTAATACAGTAGACAACAGACCTAATATAGTAGACAACAGACCTAATATAGTAGACAACAGACCTAATACAGTAGACAACAGACCTAATACAGTAAACAACTGACCCAATACAGTAGACAACAGACTAATACAGTAGACAACAGACCTAATATAGTAGACAACAGACCCAATAAGTAGACAACAGACCTAATATAGTAGACAACAGACCTAATACTAGTAGACAACAGACCTAATACATAGACAACAGACCTAATATAGTAGACAACAGACCTAATATAGTACAGATAATAGTAGACAACAGACATAATATAGTAGACAAACAGACTTATATATGTCAAAGACAATGTACTAGACAGCAGGCCTACTATAATTCTGTGTGTATGTGTGTGTGTGTGTGTGTGTGTGTGTGTGTGTGTGTGTGTGTGTGTGTGTGTGTGTGTGTGTGTGTGTTTCCTCTCTCTCTCTCTGTATTTCCTCTCTCTATGTATATATTCATGTATGTATAGATTATATTTATACATATGCATACATACATATAG
>JAPXFY010000020.1:55234263-55239263 GCA_030674185.1 Monoplex corrugatus
GCTACAGACGCCCACAACCCCCCTCCCCTCTCCCCTCCTCCTTCCCTCTCCCTCCTCCTCCCCTCCCCTCCTCCACTCTCCCCTCTCCCTCCCTCCTCCCCTCCTCCCCTCTCCCCCTCCTCCCCTCCCCTCCCTCCTCCCCTCCCCTCCTCCCTTCTCCCCTCTCCTCCCCTCTCCCCCTCCTCCCTTCCCTCTCCCTCTCCCCTCCTCCCTTCCCCTCTCCCCTCTCCCTTCTCCCTTCTCCCTCTCCCCTTCTCCCCTCTCCCCTCTCCCTCTCCCTCTCCCCTCTCCCCTTCCCCTCTCCCCCTCCCCTCCTCCTCCCCTTCTCCCTCCTCCCTCTCTCCTCCTTCCCCCACCTCCTCCCCCAGCACGCAAGACACACGCTCCCGTTAGCAGGCAACCGCAAAAAGGAGTCATTGTTAATTTGGCTTCACCATCTTAAAGGTGTGTATGTATGTGTATAGTGCGCGCGCGCGCGCGCGTATGTATGTGTGTATGTGTGACTGTGTTCTGTGTGTGTGTGTGCGTGCGTGTGTGTGTGTGTGTGTGTGCGCGCGTGTGCGTGTGTGTGTGTGTGTGTTGTGTGTATGTGTGTTCGTTCTTCGGTCTTTGATTTAACATCTTTTCACTACGTCTGTGTGTGTGTGTGTGTGTGTGTGTGTGTGTGTGTGTGTGTGTGTGTGTGTGTGTGTGTGTGTGTGTGTGTGTGTGTGTGTGTGTGAATGTGTGTGTGTGTGTGTGAGTGTGTGTGTGTGTGTGTGTGCGCGCGTGGGTGTGTACATGCATATGTGTCTGCGTGCGTGCGTGCGTGCATGTCGTGTACTGTGCGCGCGCGCGCGCGTGTGTGGTGTGTGCAAGCAAGTATGTAGACACGTACATAATATAGAGTGAGACAGAGGCGGGGAGAGAGAGAGAGAAGAGAGAGAAAGAGAGAGAGAATTTCATTTTCCATTTTCCGTTTCATTCATGCACAAACTGAACAAAAGGTGCGTCTCTTCAGAGCAAAGACAAGAGACTTGAACTCTGTGTCACCTTTTAAACAGATGTACCACCCAGGCAAATTCCCCGCCCCGGAGCGAAAAAGATTGGGATCTTAATTCAACAAGCTAGGGAGCGTGCGCCCCCCCTCTCTCCCTGCTCGACTGAATAGGTACAAAAAAACCCGATAAGATACAGAGATACGCATGTCATTTACATGTCATCAAGATTGTTCCAGTGATCGACTGACACAATGTTAGTATAAAATGAATAAATGTAGACTAAGTTACAAAATAGGCTAGGTAGGACCTCAGGACCTGGCCAGCTCATGGGTTCATGTGCAGGCTCAATTAAGGCTTGTGCCATGGTCACCATACACATGACACCTGTGACGTTAGTGCATATGGAATTCATTGTGAGCGCGGAGACATCGTCTTCAGAAAATGACACTGAAAGTGAAACTAAGAGAGAAAACATTTACAACGCTACTCTCTCGAGTTCTGTGCTTCAAAGGCTTTAGCTCTAGATCCGAGAACGACATGCGGGTCTTGAAGCTTTTTTATATGTATGTATATATACATAGGTCATGATGGAGGCACTCACAAGAAGATCATTGATAAAGAAGATTAGGAAAAGACAAGCAACGTTTTATGAGGAAAGGGGAATTAGAGCACCTGGTCACAACAGCAGAGCTGGAGGGAAAGAGAACACCAGGTTGGCCCAGGGAGAAAATACTGGATGGAGTTGCAGGATGGCTGAGGACAGAGAGGGTGGGAGATGTACTCACAGCGACAGGGGATATATTTGTATAGAGTGCCATGATCGCCAACGTCATGCGGCAGAGCACATGATGATGATGATGATGATGATCTTGATGATGATGATGATGGATGATGATGATGATGATGATGATAGTGATGAGGATGAAAGGTCATTGCGACAGTTTACAATATTTGTAGTTATCATGACTCCGTTGTTCTTGATGCAGCAGTAGATCCAAGCGTAAATTCTTTGTGCAAAATTCTTTGACAAATCTCCACTGATATATCATGTTCATGGACATGGGCAGGCTTAACGGAAACTGGTTGTTCGGAAACACTTTTTTCTGAAACTTTTTTTTTTAATTCTTTTTGACAATACACAAATAAATGCAATGTTTGCTGAACATTATTACAATATTATAACAAAACAAAACAAAAGAACAAGATGTGTATACGACGGATTGAGCAAAAATCATGTACATGCGCCATATCTATTAGTCTGTTATGTTTTCTTAAACAATATAAGGTGTTTGATTTATACAGTTTTAGATTTAGTTGTTGTTGTTGTTGTTTGCTTGTTTGTTTGTTTGTTTGTTTGTTTGTTTGTTTGTTTGTATTTCATTTGTATTCTCTCTCAGTAAAAGTTCAACGATAAACGCATTAGCAAAGCAAGATTATCCGCATGAGCCCAAAGTCCAAAACACACGCAAAACGCCTACATCTTCATCAAAGGTTCTATGTGCATGAATTTACAGTCATTTACAATTATATGTAAGACAAACATTCAAATATAAACGGGCAGGTCATACAGAAATCGTGCATACATCTCATAAAGAAGCCAGATGTCACATCAAACTTCATTTGAAAGTCACATCAAACTTCATTTGCTACCAGGGACAAATATGGCAACCATTTTTCTTTAAAAGCGTGTGAATTCCAGTTCAGTTTTGCATTATATTCTTCTATTTGATATTTTTTGGTAAGATATCTAGTAAAAGAGATGGTGTTTGGTAGATTTTTTTTTTTTGAGTTTACTTTTGTAAATATACATTTTTCCTGAGATTATTATTAGGTCAATATTGGATCTGTGTCCATGTTTTCGTCAGCGCCAAATAAAATGAAGTTTTCAGTTAATCTTATGTTTGCCAAGTCTTTGCACAAGTCGCGCAACTTGACCTCAACACATCTCCTATCCTTTCCCAGAATCTGTTGACATGTGGACACTTCCAGAATATGTGATCAATGCTGTCTTTCGTTTCCAAGCAAAAGTCACAGTGGAAGCTATCTACAAGTCCCATTTCTCTTAAAATGATATCAGTTCGGCAAAACTTAATTAGAGTAAGTGAATGAGTGAGAATGAGTGAATGAGTTAGTTAGTTAATTAGTTAGTTAGTTAGTCAGTTTAGTTAGTTAGTTAGTTAGTTAGTTAGTTAGTTAGTTGGTTGGGTTAGTTGGTTAGTTGATTGACTGGTTGGTTGGTGTTATAGTCATATTTACTTGGTCGGTTGGTTGGTTGGTTGGTTGGTTGGTTGGTTGGTTGGTTGGTTGGTTGGTTGGTTGAGTAGTTAGCAGGCTGGTTGGTTGGTTGGTTGGTTGGTTGGTTGGTGATTGGTTGAGTAGTTAGCTGGTTGATTGGTTGGTTAGTTGGTTGAGTAGTTAGTTAGTTAGTTATAGGTAGTTGGTTGGTTGGTTAGTTAGTTAGGTAGTCAGTTGGTCGGTTGGCCGTTTAGCTCGGTTCAGTTCAGTTGAGTTCAGTTTAGTTTAGTTTAGTTTAGTTCAGTTCAGTTTAGTTTAGTTTAATTTAGTGCAGTTTAGTGCAGTTTAGTGCAGTTTAGTGCAGTTTAGTTTAGTTTAGTTTACTTTAGTTTAGTTTAGTTCAGTTTAGTTTAGTTTAGTTTAGTTTAGTTTAGTTTAGTTTAGTTTAGTTTAGTTTAGTTTAGTTTAGTTTAGTTTAGTTTAGTTTAGTTTAGTTTAGTTTAGTTTAGTGCAGCTTAGTTTAGTTTAGTTTAGTTTAGTTTAGTTCAATTCAGTTTAGTTTAGTTTAGTTCAGTTTAGTTTAGTTCAGTTCAATTCAGTTTAGTTTAGTTTAGTTTAGTTTAGTTTAATTTAGTTTAGTTTAGTTTAGTTTAGTTTAGTTTAGTTTAATTTAGTTCAGTTCAATTCAGTTTAGTTTAGTTTAGTTTGTTTAGTTTAGTTTAGTTTAGTTTAGTTTGTTTTGTTTAGTTTAGTTTAGTTTAGTTTAGTTTAATTTAGTTTAGTTTAGTTTAGTTTAGTTTAGTTTAGTTTAGTTTAGTTTATTTAATTTAGTTTAATTTAGTTTAGTTTAGTTTAGTTTAGTTTAGTTTAGTTTAGTTTAATTTAGTTTAGTTTAGTTTAGTTTAGTTTAGTTTAGTTTAGTTTAGTTGGTACGTAGGTGGTTGTGGTCGGACTGTCAGTCGGTCCGTCAATCAATCAGTCAGTCAGTCAGTCAGTCAGTCAGTCAGTCAGTGTGTTTGCCTGCGTGTGTGCATGTGTGTATGTGCGCGCGCGCGTGCATGCGTGCGTTCATGTGTGTGTGTGAGCTGCCAAAACCGGCAAAACTTGACGTTGCGTTAACCCTGCAGCACCTTATCGAAGTCCCCAAAAAAGGGGGACTTACTCTGACATGCACAATTTCAGGCTAGAGTCGAAATGCATTCAGTGTGCCTTCGAGTGTCAAGCAGACGACAAACCTGATCCAAGCCACACATACATGTACGGGTGACATGACCCACCTGCTGAATGACCGCCATGTCACCATACCCTGGCCAATTTGCCCACCAGCACTGCTCAAAATACGTTGCCCTCCATTTCACTTGCCCTCATAATTTGTAGTAAAGGAGAAGGAAGATATATTGATGTTCGTTCCGCCTATTCAGATGATGAGTATCTCTTACTGTCTCTGTGTTTTTCTGTCTTTGTGTCTCTCTTTGTCACTGTCTCTGTCTCTGTGTGTCTGCATGTCTGTCTGTCTGTCTTTCTCTTTCTCTCTCTTTCTCCGCCTCTCTCTCTCTCTTTCTCTCTCTTTCCCACATTCTCCCTGTTTGTCTGTCTGTCTCTCTTTCTCTCTCTGTCTTTCTCTTTCTGTGTCTGTCTTCCATCTGTCATTCTGTCTTTCTGTCTATCATTCTCTCTGTCTGTCCTGTCTCTTCTTCTGTCTGTCTGTCTGTCTGTCTGTTTTCTCTGTCTCTGTGTCTGTCTGTCTGTCTGTCTATCTGTCTGTCTTCTCATCTCTCTCAATTA
>JAPXFY010000020.1:55251763-55254263 GCA_030674185.1 Monoplex corrugatus
ATTTAAGTACACATATCAGTGCATTCACACACATATTCTAAGGAGATGCTCCTGGCGTTGACCACTCCGTCCAATTCATCACACAGGGAATTTAAAAAACACACCTGAATATAGATTTAAGCATAACTAAGGACACTAAAACATATATAAAAATGGGCCTAAATTACCTAAAATTGCTTTCGCGTATCTCTTTTCCTTAGAGCCAAAATTGCATTCAATACATGTACCCAATTATCAATCCTAAGAGAAACTACGTAACATTTTATGGAACACATACAGGTGAATGGACCAGCAAAGCAAAAAATGATAGAAAGAAATGACACAAAGCAAAGTAGGAGGAAAGAAACAAAGAGAGTGACAGAAAAGAGGAAATTTCTAGCGCAGAATTTGTAGAAGGTGGGGATATTATTTATATTGAAAGATCCCCCGGCATCCCCACGGGGGGGGGGGGGGGGACCAAATTACGTATGTTTTATTTTAATCGATGTCATTAATAAACACAATCGAAACATGTCTATGATACTTCATCTGAATAAATCGTTTACAAAAATCACTCACTACAGCAAATTTCAAAACAAAAGCAACTTCATCCTCTTTTGATTTATTACACGGAGAGCATACAATAAGTCACTGTCATTTCCTTGTTTGTAAAAACGAAAAGTGTGTACATTTATTTTGAAGAGATAAAAACCAGCCTAAATCTAGTTAACATAATTTACACATGTCTATCAATACCTATTAAAAGATACCATTTAATTAAAAGTGAAGAGCTAACGACTCTAAATGAATTAAAACAGTACTTGTTTAATTAACCCTTTCGCTCCCGCAGCCTACCCACCAACTGCAAAAACCTGACCCTTTGACACCCTCACCCTATTCAGGAAGCTGGTGGATACGGTGAAGCAGTCAAAGGGTCCAAGTTTTTGCTTTGCCAGCATATTTGGCGATGAAAAATGCTGGTGGACAGGGTGTGGGAGCCAAAGGGTTAAACGTGAGTCTCCTGCCATCTACTGTCGACTAAACATTGAGGGAGCTCTTTTATAAACATAGAGTCATCGTCTTAAACCTATCACGTGTTTGAATATTCATCACCTTAATCCTATCACTTCTTTGAATATTCATCGCCTGAAACCTATAATTTGTTTGAATATTCATCGCCCTGAACTTGCCATTGGTTTGAACATTCATCGTCTTAAACATGCCACTGGTTTGAATATTCATCGCCTTAAACATATCATTTGTTTGAATATTCATCGCCTTAAACCTGTCATTTGTTTGAATAGTTATTGCCTTAACCCCATCATTTGTTTGAATATTCATCACCTTAAACCTATAATTTGTTTCAATATTCATCGCCTTGAACCTACCATTGGTTTGAATATTCATCGTCTTAAACCTGTCACTTGTTTGAATATTCATCGTTTTTTACCTAGCACTTGTTCGAATATTCATCGCCTTAAACCTAACTACTATTTGAATATTCATCGCTTTACATGTAAATCTATCACTTTTTGAATATTCATCGCCTTAAACCTATCATTTGTTTGAATATTTATCGCCTTGGACCTATCATTTGTTTGAATATTCATCGCCTTAAACCTATCATTTGTGTGAATATGAATGTTCCAGCATTTACCTATCACTTGTTTGAATATTCATAGGCTCAAACCTATCACTTGTTTGAATATTCATCGCGTTAAGCCTGTCATTTATTTGAATATAAGTGTCCCAGCTCCTGCCATCTACTGTCGACTAAACATTGAGGAAGTTTTCGTATAAACATATATTCATCCATTCGATACGCAGATGATACCGTGCTAATTGCAGAAAATGAAAAATACCTACAAAACCTTGTAAATATGATAGAAAGCAAAGGTAAGGGGTTGGAGCTAAACAGCAAGAAGACTGAAATCATGGTGATCAGTACAAACAAGAAATCCCGTCATGCAAAATAACAGCAACTGCACAACCTTGAGAGAGGTTGATAAGTTTAAGTATCTGGGAACGATCATTTCACCAGACGGCAGATGCACATCAGAAATTAGCCAGCAGAATCGGCCAAGCCAAAACAGCTTTCAAGAAGATGACAGGCATTCTTACCAACAAATGCCTATCAATCAACATCAGGAAGAGAGTTTTTGAATGTTACATAGAACCGATAATATTATACGGTTGTGAGACGTGGACAGTCAACAAGCAAAGCCAGAACAAGATTGAGGCAGCCGAGATGTGGTTTCTAAAAAGAATGTTGAGAGTTCCATGGGCAGCAAAGAAAACAAACGAAACAGTCTTGATGGAAGCAGACACAATAAGATCATTCATAAGGAAGATTAGGAAAAGACAGGCAAATTTATAGGCCATTTTATGAGGAAAGGGGAATTGGAGCACCTGGCCACAACTGGAAAGCTGGAGGGAAAGAGAGTACTGGGTAGACCCAGGGAAAAAATATTGGAAGGACTTGCAGAGTGGCTGAGGACAAAAAGGGTGGAAGATGTGCTTG
>JAPXFY010000020.1:55269263-55274263 GCA_030674185.1 Monoplex corrugatus
ATTGTTTGATTCGGGTGTGCCTTTAGTCCCTCGTTTGGCAGCCCTGTCAACCACATCATCATGATGAAACGAGTTTCAGTTTCAGTTTCTCAAGATGACATCTCCACGCTCGGAACGAATTCCACATGCACTAACGTCACAGGTGCCACGTGTGTTGATGATCATGGCACAAGCCTTAAGTTTGCACAAAAACCCATGGGCTGGCCAGGTTCTGAGGCCCTACATAGCCTAGGTTTTATCTAGTCTATATTTTATACTGGTATTTTATCAGCCTATCACTGGAAGCCAGAACAAGATTGAGGCAGCCGAGATGTGGTTTCTAAGAAGAATGTTGAGAGTTCCATGGACAGCAAAGAAAACAAACGAGACAGTCTTGATGGAGGCAGACACAAGTAGATCACTCATAAGGAAGATTAGGAAAAGACAGGCAACATTTACAGGCCATTTTATAAGGAAGGGGGATTTGGAGCACCTGGTCACAACGGGAAAGCTGGAGGGAAAGAGAGCACCAGGTAGACCCAGGGAGAAAATGCTGGCCGGACTTGCGGAGTTGCTGGGGACGAGGAGGGTGGGGGAGATGCTAGGGGCAACGAGAGATAGAGACAGATGGAAGTCCATGATCTCCAACGCCATGCGGCAGGGCACCTGATGATGATGATGATCACTGGAATAATCTTGATTACACGTAAATGACATGTGCATGGACTGAAACGAACAATGAGATGGTATCCAGCAGGAGGTAGCCTAATATCAGTGCCTCTTAAGACTAAGATATGATTTAAGTGACTAATGTCTATTATCATTTCAGATCTTGTTTGTGATTTCAATCATTCAAGAGCTTGAAGTACTAATTTTGAATTAACACAAAAAAAATTATTTGGAATAAAGTGTTTAAAAAGCTGACCGACTAATTTAAGGCCATTAATATTGCAAAGAGTGCTGCTGTAAATATTGATTTGTTGGGCTCTAAACGGAAAGATTTCTCTATTTTTTGATCAGGTATTAAAAAAAAAGCTGAATCGCTTTTGTTACTTAATAATCCTTCAGTGTAAACTTTTAAAATGACTGGGATAAAAGCTTTTGATGTGACATTTAACTCGATTCGCTAATAAGTTTACATTGTCTTCCTTTATGTATTTCTGTGTTTGTATCCGAGTGTACATTTACGTGTGTGCGTTTGTGTATGCATGGAGGTGTGTGTGTTCTTGCGAATGTGGTATGTGTGTATGTGCCTCTTTGTGTGTGTGTGTGTTGTGTGTGTGTGTGTGTGTGTGTGTGTGTTGTGTGTGTGTGTGTGTGTTGTGTGTGTGTCTGTTTGTGTGTGTGTGTGCGTGCGTGTGTGCGTGTGCGTGCGCGCGCGTGTGTGTGTTGTGTTGTGGTGTGCGTGTGTTGTGTGTGTGTTTGTGTTATGTGTGTAGTGTGTGTGTACGTGTGTGTGTGTGTGCAGTGTGTTGTGTGTGTGCTGTATGTGTGTGTTTGTGTGTGTGTGTGTATGTGTGTGTGTTGTGTGTTGTGTGTGTGTGCAGGTTTTCTAACGTGTATTAACTATGTGTCTTCAGGTTTCATGACGTGAAATGTGTGTGGGAGTGTTTCATAACGTAATAAAGTCGTACATGGGTGTGATATGTGTGTGTGTGTGTGTGTGGTGTGTGTTGTGTGTGTTGTTGCGTGTTGTGTGTTTTGGTGTGTATGTGTGTGTGTGTGTGTGTGTGTGTGTGGTGTGTGTATGTGTGTGGCGGCGGTGTTGTATGCGAGTGTGTATGTGCGTGTGTGTGTATGTATGGCCTGCGTATGTGTGTGTGTACGTGTGTGTGTGTTCTTGTGTGGTGTGTATCATGTTGTGTGTGTGTACGTGTGTAGTGTGTGTGTGTGTGTGGTGTGGTGTGTGTGTGTGTGTGTGTGTGGTGTATGTATAGGTTCCTGAACTGTCTAAGCGTGAAGGTGGCCACCAGCGTATACAGAATGTGTGTACTTTCACCAAGGTGGGCGCCTCATCATCATCGCCATCGGAGGCATCGTGGAGCTCGTCAAAGGTATTCCCTCAACCCACGTTGTGTGTGTGTGTGTGTGCGCATGCATGCATCATCATCATCATCATCATCATCATCACCATCATCATCATCATCACCATCACCATCGCCATCATCATCATCATCATCATCACCATGTGCCCTGCCGCATTGCGTTGGCGATCATGGCCCTCCGTGTGTTTTTATCCCCTTGTCGCCGCAGGCACATCTTCCACCCTCTCTGTCCTCAGCCACCCTGCAAGTCCGTCCAATATTTTCTCCCTGCGTCTACCTGGTGGTTCTCTTTCCCATCCAACTTTCCTGTTGTGACCAGGAAACGTATGCAGAACGTCAAATATGTACGTTAGGTATCTCGGCCGTAAAATCATGTTGACGTCCGCTGGCTTATTGACGGCAGCAGAGTGGCATCCAGGATTCATCACCTGGATACGGCCCGGCCTCCTTAGAGTGTCAGGAGTTAAAGGCACATGACCTGGAGGTAAATTAGGCAATATCAAAATGGAGATGGAAAGGCCTAACATCAGTATTTTAGCACTAGGGGAAGTGAAATGGCAGGGGACAGGCATGATAACATCAGGAGAGTATAATAATAATAATTACAATATTTATATAGCGCAAAATCTTGATAAATCAAATCTAAGCGCTGAAGCAGACACACACGCAAGCAAGCACGCACGCACGCACGCACGCACACACACGCACGCACACACACACAAACACACACACACACAAAACACACACACACACACACACACACACACACACACGCGCGCGCATGGCTATAAATGGGGAGAAAGAATAAAAGCAATAAAAGCAAGAATAAAACCAATGGAAAATTATAGAGAGCATAGCATATACAATTATATATTATAACCATGTGATTCCCTCCGAGCGGAGACAGGCTGCAGAGGGGGGGGGGGTTGAGTGAGGTTAGGATTTTATGCGGAGGAGAAAAGGTGAGTTTTGAGAGCGGACTTGAAGGAGACAAAAGTAGATTGCTGACGGACTGAGAGAGGAAGTTTGTTCCAGGAGAGTGGACCAGAAACAGAGAAGGCTCGTGGACCATAGGTATTGAGCTTAGTGCGTGGAAAGCGAAAAGTCAGAGGATCGGAGGCAGAGCGGAGGGTACGTGAGGGAAGATAGATCTCAAGTAGGCTTGACAGGTAATCGGGGGCTGCGTTATTGAGACTTTTGTAGCACATGGTGTCTAGTTTGTACTGTATGCGCTTTGATACAGGGAGCCAGTGAAGTTGTGCCAGGAGAGGAGATATGTGGTCAGCTTTTTTCTTTTTGAGTACAAGGCGTACAGCATTGTTTTGAATGCGCTGTAGGATGTGAATACAGTGGTATACTCTGGTGGAAACTCACATGAAAGAGGAGTAGGCATTGTAATGGACAGGGTCAAATCAAAAGCAGTTAAGGGATACTGGGCTGTGTCTGACAGTTTTGCTGGTCAAATTGGGAGGCAGACCATTTGATATCAACATCATTCAGGTGTATGCATCAACATCCGCAAGTACTCACGAAGACATCGTCAACTTCTACGAAGTATTAGAGATGGCCTGGGCCCAATGTAAATCACAAGAAGTTACAGTAATAATTGGAGATTTTAATGCTAAAGTGGGACAGGACAGGATGAACGACTTAGTTGGACCTCATGGCCTTGGTACACAAAATGAAAGGGGAGGGAAACTTGTAGAATGGGCACAGATGAATGAGTTGATAGTAGGAAACACCTGGTTTGAGCAGGAGCAGCCTAAAAGAAGAAAATGGGACTTGGATGAGTCCAGGAGATAATACCAAAAAGCAGATTGACTACATCCTGATTAATAAAAGGTTTAGAAATTCTTTACTCTCAGCAAAAATACAACCAGGCGCATACTGCAACAGTGACCACAGTCCTGTAGTGGGAAGATTTAGGCTGAAATTAAGGAAAAGGAAACAGACCAAAAGCAACATCAAACTAAATCTTGGACTCTTAAAGACAGATGAAGTGATACGTAAAAAATTCAATGTACATGTTCAAAACAAATTCAGTGCTCTGGAAGACGTAAGTGACAGCGAGGAACAATGGACAAACTTGAGAAATTCGATAAATGAAGCTTGTGAAGAAATCCCTGAAGTAGATAGAAAAGCAAAAAAGAACTGGATGACAAAAGAAATTTTTGGCTTGATGGAGGAACGAAGGAAGGCAAAGAGAAACGAGGAGATATACAGGAAGATAAACAAAGAAATCAGGAATAGGTGCAATGAAGCTAAGGAAGGTTGGCTGTGGCTGAAAACAAAGTGCAAAGAAATAGAAGAACGACACAAAACGGATCCTCGGGGTATGTACAGACGAATTGAAGAAATTGTCCACAGGAAAAAAACATGTACATCAACTGGTTGCTTAAAATCGAAAGATGGTACTCTTATCATGGAAAAAGATGAAATATTAGACAGATGGGGAGAGTACATTAAAGACCTTTTTGAAGATGACAGAAACGAAGAACACATTATAAGAAAGAACTTTGAAGGACCCCCCATAATGAAAGATGAAATTAGAGCAGCACTGAAAAAGATGAAACCAGGAAAAGCCCCAGGACCAGACAGTATTTCTACTGAAGCGCTGGAGGAATTTGGTACTGAAAAAATAACAGTCCTCCTAAATGAAATTTATTTACGACACTGGAAAAATCCCCAAAGATATGTCAAAATCAATTTTTATTGCACTTCGAAAGAAGACAGGGGCTATAGAATGCAAACTCCATCGCACAATCAGTTTGATGAGTCATGTAACAAAAATCCTTTTAAGAATAATCATGATGAGGACAAGGAATAGAATCAAAAGAGAAATAGAAGAACAGTGTGGATTTGTGGAAGGGAAAGGAACTATTAATGCCATATACATCCTAAGAACTATCATAGAGAGGTCAATCGAGAAGAATGAGGATTTATGTTTATGCTTTGTTGATTATACCAAGACTTTCG
>JAPXFY010000020.1:55279263-55284263 GCA_030674185.1 Monoplex corrugatus
GCATGGCACTTTTCGATGGCCACGGTGCGACAACCAACCACAGACGAGGTATCAGCACAGATATTTATATCTGTATGAATTATTGTTTTAGCAGAGACATTTGGACAGAAGTACGAGAACCTAAAAAAAATAAAATCAAAAAAAAAAAAAGAAAAAGAGAAAAGAAAAAAAGAAAACAAAACAAAATAAAACAAAACAAAACAAAACAAATCAAAACAAAACCAACTGCATTACGCTGTAGGTACCGTGTAGTTGTTCATTGTTTTTCTTTAGAAATCCGCATCACGTTAGAGTCGATTCCTGGGAGCAGTGTGTTGTTCCATTTGTGTGAGGTGTGTGTTTTGAGTTCGACCCTCAGATAACCGGGAGTTAGCTTTGATGGTCGCTTTTTTTCTTACCAACAAATGCCTATCAATTAACATCAGGAAGAGAGTTCTTGAATGTTATATAGAACCAATACTGTTGTACGGATGTGAGGCGTGGTTACAGTCAACAAGCAAAGCCAGAACAAGATTGAGGCAGCCGACATGTGGTTTTTAAGAAGAATGTTGTGTGGAAAAGAAATTCAAGGTTGCACAATTTCACATGAGTATTTCAAACGGAATAGCTTGCATTCCAATGAGAAATTCAACCATAAACATTTCAGCAATATAGATATATCTTGCTGGTGTCTTGTACTTAGATAACCAGTCATTCTAAAATTTATTATATGTTATGGTCATAAATGCTGTATGTTTTTCTATGTCAAAAACGTTTTTAAAAATTTTTTTTGGAGAAATTGGTCAACCATAATCATTTCAGCAATTCAATAGGAACGGTCATTTCATCAGACGGCAGGTGCACATCGGAAATAACCGGCAGAATCGGCCAAGCCAAAACAGCATTCAAGAAGATGACAAGCATTCTTACCGACAAATGCCTATCAATTAACATCAGGAAGAGAGTTCTTGAATGTTATATAGAACCAATACTGTTGTACGGATGTGAGGCGTGGACAGTCAACAGGCAAAGCCAGAACAAGATTGAGGCAACCGAAGAAGAATGTTGAAAGTTCCATGGACAGCAAAGAAAACAAACGAGACAGTCTTGATAGAGGCAGACACAAGTAGATCACTCATAAGGAAGATTAGGAAAAGACAGGCAACATTTATAGGCCATTTTATAAGGAAGGGGGATTTGGAGCACCTGATCACAACGGGAAAGCTGGAGGGAAAGAGAGCACCAGGTAAACCTAGAGAGAAAATGCTGGCCGGACTTGCGGAGTGGCTGGGGACGAGGAAGGTGGAGGAGATGCTTGGGGCAACAAGAGATAGAGACAGATGGAAGTCTATGATCGCCAACGCCATGCGGCAGGGCACCTGATGATGATGATGATGATGAATATCTGTTGTTGCTTGTAGTGATCAGTTATTTTCAAATTTATTCCACGTCATGTTCATTAAAACCGTTTGACTCCCGCTGCCTGTTCACCAGCACCCAGCATTGTCAACCATGAAACAAAGCAAAAACTTAACCCTTTGACTCCCTCACCCTATCCACCAGCTTCCTACAGGAGGCTGGTAGATTTGGTGAGGGACTCAGAGGGCTAAGTTTTTGCAGCTGGTGGATAGGGTGAGGGAGTCAAAGAGTTAATGCTATGTGTTTTTCTGTGTCAACAACTTTTTGAAACTTTTTAAAAATAAATTTATATATGGTGTGGTTTGTTTATGTTGGCATTTTGAAATATAGAATTTTGCGCGGAACATAATTATTGAGTCTAAGCTGTTGCCTAATTTTGATATTGGTGTTCTATCCAAACATTACAATCATCATTTCGCTCATATTTAATGGGGGCAACATTGGGCCAAACTGTTCTCAGGTGTTTCCCAAACGTTTGTATCACTATACATTTTCAAAACATATGTTGCAAGTTATCCTGCTTGTTTTTACGGAAACAACAACAACAACAACAACAACATTGTTTCTCACACCCATGTTCATCAAAACAACATTTTATCGCCAGTGTACGCTGCGTTAATCTTATTTGAAACCATTCAGTTTTTATTTCCTTCAACTTTCGATTTTTAATGTTTACTTCATCATTTTTGTAACTTTATTTGTTTATTATTTATTCATCTATTTGTTATTCATTTATTTGTTTATTTATGTATTTATTTAATTATTTGTTTGTTTATCTATTCAATTGTTTGTTTATTTGTTTATTTGTTCAATTGTTTGTTTGTTTATTTGTTTGTTTGTTATTTATATATTTATCTATTCATGTGTGTATATATGTATGTATGTATGTATGTATGTATGTATGCATGTATGTATGTATGTACGTACATACGTACGTATGTATGTAATGTATGTATGTATATATGTATATATGTATGCATGCATGTACGTATGTATGTATATGCATATGTATATGTATGTATGTATGTATGCATGTATATATGTGTGTGGTGGTCTTTGATTTAATGTCTATTCACTAAAGTGATTTTAGACACACCAAACAAAACAAAAACAAACAAAAAAAAAGGCCGGGGACAGAGGAGGAACGAAGAGGATATTTGAAAAGAGTCAATTGTGATCTTGAGAAAAGATGATCCAGAAAACAACAGTTTCGAGGAGGGGGAGGTAAAACTAACTAATATCGTTACCATAATTAGCGATTTAAACAAACTGACAAAACAAAATTTATAAATGTATAGACTAATGAAAAGAAATGAAACTTAAAAATTGGCTAACCATATACACTGCTCAAAACAATTGAAAGGCCACTGAGAAACTATCTCGCAATTCCATGTCGAAACACAAACAGTTAATAACAATGAATGTAAATTGTACTTTTTTCATTAATCAACCGATAATCAACAAAATTCATTGACCAAATTAATGTCAATAACAAGAGTTTGAGGTTGATGGACATGACCCCATTTTTCAAAAATGTGAAAAGTTGCAGCTCACCCAAAAAAGTCAAAATCGGGTGTGTCCGCCATTGGCCTGAATGCATTCGCGGCATCGTTGTCTCATGGACTGAGCCAGTGTCCTCAGAGTCAATTGGGGAATGTCCTGCCATTCTTGCTGAAGAAATTGGAACAGCTGGTCGAGGTCAGCTGGTGGGGGGTGGTTATCTCGAAGTCGTCGGCCCAGCACGTCCCACAGGTGTTCGATGGGATTGAGATCCAGTGAACATGCTGGCCAGTCCATGTGGATGACTTGCTGCTGCTGCAGGAAGTCGTTGACGACTCGGGCTCTGTGAGGTCTTGCATTGTCGTCCTGGAAAATGGCGCCCGGTCCCATGGCCTGCAGTGCCGGTAGTACGAGAGGCTGCAGAATGTTATCCCTGTAGCCCACGCCATTCAGGTTGCCTTGCACACGGTAAAGGGGGGTTCTGTAGGCCATCCCCATTCCACCCCACACCATGATGGATCCGCCACCATAGCGATCACGCTCCATCACAGTGGCATTGTGGTACCGCTCTCCCTGTCGCCTCCAGACGCGGATTCGGCCGTCATGGAAGGATCTGGTAAAGCGGAATTCGTCAGTGAACAGCACCATTCTCCACTGCTGCCTTGTCCATGCCAGATGACGTCGGGCCCATGCCAGGCGTGCAGCGCGGTGAGCAGCTGTCAGGACAGGTCGGACGGCGGGTCGCCTTGAACGCAGGTTTCCTTCTCTCAGCCGGTTCCGAATTGTCTGGTCACTGACATTAACATTGACAGCTGTTCGCAGTTGCGCCCTGAGTGTGTTGGCGGTGGCTGTTCTCTGCCTTAAAGCCGACACGACTAGAAACCTGTCTTGCTGTCTTGAAGTTGACCGCGGACGTCCTGGTCGTCTTCGTTCAGCAACACTACCTGTTTCAGTGTGGCGGTCTCGTAAAGTCTGAATGACTGAATGGCTGACAGCTAATCGGCGACCAACTTCTCGGATCCCTATGCCATCCTGTAGCCACGCCATGGCCCGCCCTCGGTCAACATCGCTTAATCGTCGTCTTTGGGGCATGGTTGGAAATGTGTCTCGAACGCGACCTCAAATACGCAACAGTGCATCCAAACTGATGATTTGTGTTCACGATCGACATGGCTTGCACGTGCATTGCAGTCTTGCTACTGCTCAATTCTGCTGTGTCATATGGATTTGTTTGATTTGCACCCATTTTTCGTGGGGCTGATGCCTATCTTTAGCTGACTCCTGCGATGTGCACGAAAGAGACAGAACTGATTTGTGAGTAAACTCAGGTGGACTATTGAAGCATACAACCAAGTGCAATGAAAAGATTTATGAGAAATTTTGCATTCTTTATAAATACGACGTCTAATGAAATGACACAAAAAGTGCAGGTGGCCTTTCAATTGTTTTGAGCAGTATATATATATGTATGTATAATATATATATATATATATGTATGTTTTGTGTGTGTGTGTGTGTGTGTGTGTGTGTTGTATGTATGTATGTATGTACGTACGTACGTGTGTGTGTGTCGAACAAACGTGCAACCAAGGCCTAAAAAGCAAGAGTAACAAGCAAATAGTTTAACAGATGATCTGTAGATGATTTAGATTTAGGCACACTAAAAGAATTTGCAGAAAGCTATGTGGTAGATCTGGACCTAGCCAACTTGTACTTCTGGGATTCACAATCCAGGTTTATCAGGCTTGCCCACACAAAGGCTCGCTGTGTTCAGTGCGAAACTGTCGCGAACCAGTCTTATTTCAATTGGCAGACATTCGGGTGTGTCGTCATCCCGATGAAGGGAAATAATTCCAGTAAATGAAGAACAGTTAGCTATTAGCCACAGATAAAGTTGTTTCCCATTTTTGGCTGTAACCGAAAGTGCACGATGCTTTTTTTCAACATTTTCTGTAAAATGCACGTGGAAATCATCGACATTTACCAAATGATGCTATTATGGACAACAGCCAAGCAATTATGAAAATTATGAAATGTTCAAATGATAAAGATAATAACTCTAACCCTTATATCGTTGCACAATAACGGGACGAATACTTTTG
>JAPXFY010000020.1:55301763-55316763 GCA_030674185.1 Monoplex corrugatus
TCTGCGAGTAGTGTGCACATTCTCTCTGTACATAGCTTTATATAGTAGTAAGAAACTCGAAGGAGAGGCGGACAGCAGGTCCTAAGGGAAGGAACCCCCATCAAGCATCAAGCAAATGTTTCGGCCCTTAACTCCTGACTGGCTGGTCATGACTCCTGGATGCCCCTCTGCTGTCGCCTTTTTTTTTTTTTTTTTTTGAGAACGTTGATCCCGACTTGGAATCGAACCCGCGCATCTTGGGTGGTTAGTTTCAGTTTCAGTTTCAGTTTCTCAAGATGACGTCTCCGCGCTTGGAATGAATTCCATGTGCACTAACGTCACAGGTGCCGAGTGATGGAGAAGATCCGGAATGATCACGGTACAAGCCTTTAGCCTGTACATAAACCCGTCAGCTGGCCAGGTCCTGAGGTCCTTCCTAGACATTTCCATAACCTTGAGGTCATAGGGGAGTGAGGTGGCAGAGACCTCGACTTTTCCCGGGGCCAGCATTATGAGGGCGTCGCCCATCCTCTCTCTCTCGATTCAAATTCATATTCATAATCAGATAATCAGATTTTTTTTAAACCTAGACTTCAGAAAGGCAAGAAGGCTAATTGGTCTTCAAGGGGGGACTGGGAAATCAACCTATCTCTTCAATGTTTATACCAAGGCAGCCGGGTAATCCTGCTCTTCACGATTTTCAACTGCCGTGGGATCTTTTGTGTGCGCAGCCAGAAGGCACACGGATCCGACTCGTTTTCTTCCCCTTCCAAAGGACTAGACATTCAGTTCGACCGTGCATCAAACTGAGGAGAAAAACTGAGGCCTCTAAGGGGAATATATAGTAGAAAATAGAAATCAGTAAAAAAAAACGTGAAATCCCCTCATGCAAAATAACAGCAAACGGCACAACCTTGAGACAGGTTGATAAGTTTAAATATCTGGGAACGATCATTTCACCAGACAGCAGATGCACATCAGAAATAGCCAGCAGAATCGGCCAAGCCAAAACAGCATTCAAGAAGATGAAAAGCAATCTTACCAACAAATGCCTATCAATTAACATCAGGAAGAGAGTTCTTGATTGTTATATAGAACCGATAATGTGATACGGTTGTGAGGCGTGGACAGTCAACAAGCAAAGCCAGAATAAGAATGAGGCAGCCGAGATGTGGTTTCTAAGAAGGATGTTGAGAATTCCATGGACAGCAAAGAAAACAAACGAGATCTTGATGGAGGCAGACACAAGTAGATCATTCATGAGGAAGATTAGGAAAAGACAGGCAACATTTATAGGCCATTTATGAGGAAAGGGGAATTGGAGCACCTTGTCACAACAGAAAAGCTGGAGGGAAAGAGAGCACCAGGTAGACCCAGGGAGAAAATATTGGACTGACTCGCAGGGTGGCTGAGGTCAGAGAGGGTGGAAGATGTGCTTGCGTCAACAAGTGACAGATACATATGGAGGGCCATGATCCCCAACGCCATTCGGCAGGGCACACGATGTCATATGATGATGGTGTTCCGTGTCTTATGCTGTATCACAACCAACGTGTGTTTCAGGTTCCACTGGTGGTGCCAATACTGATGCTGATGGCCTGTCTGTATCTCCTGCTGGCACCAATCATCCAGAACCCGGGTGGCAGTGGTTCCTTCACTCTGATGATTCTTTTTGTTGGTCTTATAGCCTACGTTCCATTCGTGCACATGAACATCAAGACGCCAGGAATGGGTATGTATGGGAAATCGATTTGGATGAACTTGTCAGCCGGTTGATCAGGTGATCTGATTGTGCATACACACACACACACACACACACACACACACACACATATATATATATATATATATATATATATATATATATATATATATATGTATGTGTATGTGTGTGTGTGTGTGTGTGTATGTGTGTGTGTGTGTGTGTGTGTGTGTGTGTGTGTGTGCGTGTGTGTGTGTGTGTGTGTGTGTATGTGTGTGTATGTGTGTGTGTGTGTGCGTGTGTGTGTGTGTATACTCGTATACGTTTTATATATACATGACAGATGGATGTGTAAGAGATCATTAATGTACATTTGCCTTCGTCCTATGAAATGAAAATGTGTTCTTGTTCTTGTTTTCTCTCTCTCTGTTTCTATGTCTCTGTCTCTCTATCCCTTTGTCTCTGTCTCTCTGTCGCTCTCTTTCTCTCTCTCTCATTGTCTCTCTCTCTGTCTCTGTCTCTCTCTCTCTGTCTCTCTGTCTCTCTTTCTCTCTCAGTCTGTCTGTCTCTTTTTTTCTCTCTGCCTCTCTGTCTCTCTCTCTCTGTCTGCCTCTCTGTCTGTCTGTCTGTCTGTCTGTCTGTCTGTCTCTTTCTCTCTCCATCTGTCTATCTATCTATCTATTTATCTACCTATCTATCTGTCTATCTACATACTTACCTACCTACCTACTTACGTATCTATCTATCTATCTATCTATCTGTCTGACTATCTATCTGTCTATCTATCTATTTATCTAACTATCTATATCTATCTATCTATCTATCTATGTATCTACCTATCTATCTATCTGTCTGTCTGTGTATCTATCTATCTATATATCTATCTGTCTGTCTGTCTGTCTACCTATCTATCTGTTACTATCTATCTATCTATCTATATCTGTCTCTCTATCTGTCTACTTCTCTTTGTATCTCTCTCTCTCTCTCTATCTCTCTCTCTCTCCCTCTGTCTCTCTGTATTTCCTGATGAGCAGCATAATAATCATGTGTACCCATGTGCTGTTTCAGAATGTTTGACGAGAACACTACAAAAACTCTTCTGCATCGTTCCCACAGAGCAAGAGTAACAACCACAACTACTGCCATTCCTGTTCAGAAAGGTTTCTTCTTCACTCTTGACTTGAAGTGTTCAGAAAATATATTTTTTGGTTTCTTCACTCTTGACTTGAAGTGTTCAGAAAATATATTTTTCTTTAATGTGACAACAATAATGTAAATGCCATCTAAAGAAATTAGTGTAAGAATGCTTAAGAAACTGTTTTTGCCTGTGTGAGGGAACAGTCCCCCAAAAACTGTTTAACCCTTGAGTGGAAAACTTCTGTGTTCAAGGGAACAACGCTTTAGACTGCTTCCTTTCCCTGTGGGATGCTGGGGGCTCTTTCAGTGTAAATAGTATCCCCTCCTTCTTGAAATTCTGTGCTAGAAATTTTCCTCTTTTCCGTCACTCTTTATGTTTCTCTGCCTTACTCCTTTGCTTCCTGTCATTTCTCTCTATCGATTTCTGCCTCGCTGGTCCATTCACTTGTATGTGTTCGACAAAGTCTTACGTACTTTTTTTTTAGGACTGATAATTGGGTACATGTATTAAGTGCATTTTTGGGCTCTAGGGAAATGAGATATGCGGAAGCTGTATTAGGTAATTTAGGCCGGTTTTTACATATGTGACCTCCCACCACGAAATCAGTCTTAACTCGCAGTCAGTTGAACAGCATTAAGAGCTGAAAAGGTGACTGAGGGTCTATCTGGGGTGTTTTGACTTTTTCTCAAAATTGATTTCTGTAGACTATAATCTATCTCCCACAGAAATTTTTTTCTTGAAAAAATGTTATTAATCAATTTAAAATGGTATTTAAATGCAATGAAATGCAGAAAGAACGCATTTCCTACCAACAGTACCTATTTTTTCTCTTATTATGAACCGTAACCTGTACAGTACCCACACATGTAATATACTGATGGAAAGCTCTTTGGTACACCTTTCAGAAATTGACAGCGAAAATTAGAAAAAAACTGGGTCAAAGCCAACAAATAAAGAAATTTAAGGAAAACTGTGTAGAAGCGCACACAAAAACTTTAGAGGCCGTTTTCTCAAAATGGCCGTCATACAACTTAATGACTTTAAACATACATAACTTTTACTTTTTTTTTTTGAGTACAAGCTTTATTCAAGTACCAAAATAATCAGCAGAATGTACACGTTCCAGTGATATGTATACCTCAAAATGCCCAAAATGCTAGTTAAGACTTATTTCGTGGTGGGAGGTCACATGTTTTAGAGTTCTTAGTTATGTTTACGTTTGTGTTCAGGTATGTTTTTTTAAATCCCCTGCGAGATAAACTGGATGGAGTGGTCAATGCCAGGGGCATTTCCTCAGATTATGTGCACGAATGCATTGTTACGTGTACTTAATTTTCTTTTCCCTTTTTTTTTTCCTGTTGAAGTCTGTGTGTGTTTTTTAAACGGCTATAGGCCTGATAGGGCTCTACGCAGTTGGCTGGGCTTTTAAACAGCAATAGCAATAACAATAAACCTGCATCCTGAGTAATTTACAACCTTGAATCATGCGTCAGTAGGAAATTTCCTAGAGGTGGCATTTTGACACGGGGATGAAAAACATTTCAGCTCCAGTGGAGAAATGCCTCAAGAAAACAGTTTAACGTTAAGATAACAATTTTCATGATAACTTTCCTTTGAAATCAAGAAGGCTTCAAAACTGTATAGTAAGGTTGTTTTTGTTGTTTTTGTTATTGTTGTTGTTGTTGTTGTTGTTGTTGTTGTTGTTATTGTTATTGTTGTTGTTGTTGTTGTTGTTGTTGTTGTTGTTGTTGTTGTTAGGGGATTTTTGGGTTTTTTCCCCTCTATTCTTCACACTGCTTCACTAAGCATTACTCTCATGTCATGCCTTTCATTTCTCCAACATACTACCAGCACATAAAGTTTATGCTTTGTGCGTAGGATTAAGGCGTTTGTCGTGACTAATTTTGGATATTTCATCACGTATCCTCTGTGGTATGACGCGTCTATGGAATGACCCGAACACTTAACTTCGTCCTGGGTAACCTTGAACTGAAAATACAGTGTCAAACACGGATCCATTCAGTTGCTTAGCTAGAGCCAAAGATTCATCTATAATGATTTTGCCCCGAAGTCAAACCACCAAAGCGGAGTCTAAACTTTCTGAAAGCATCTCAATTTCCAGCAGAAACACAACGCACACACAACACACACACACACACACACACACACCACACACACACACACACACACACACAGACACAGACACACACACACACACACACAGACAGACACACACACACACACACACACACACACACACACACACACACACACACACACCAAAATGATATGATTCTCGATTTAAGTGCTTCTAAAAACAGCATCGGTGAGCGTAAAATGATTTAGACCGTATTTCAACTGCAGAATGGGGGACGGGAGGTGGATGGTTCAAACAGGCATTTTTTTTTTTCTTTACAGAGGAAATCTTTAACCCTTTAACTCCCGCACCCTATCCACCAACTGCAAAAGCTTAACCCTTTGACTCTCTGATACTGTCCACCAGTGAAAGAGTCAAAGGGTAACGTTTTTGCTTTGTCAGCATGGTTGGCAATGCAGGAAGGATGCCGGTGGGTAGGGTGTGGGAGTCTTAAGGGTTAAGAAAGCGTTTAACTGCGAAGTGAAATTGCTCATAAAAAAATTGCTTTAACTTCAGAAAAACCACCTCAAATCACTTTTCCTCTCATATAATAATAATAATAATAATAATAATGATAATAATTTTTATAATATAAAAATAAAATATAATGATAATAATAATAATAATAATAATAATAATAAAATAATAATAATATAATAATAAAAATAATAGTAATGATAATAATAACAATGATAATAACAGTATTTGTATTGCGCAAAATCTCGACAATTCAAATCAAGGCGTACCCACGAACCAGACATACGCAAGCAGTCAACGCAGACCTTTGCACCAGACGCATTATCAAACACTCCAAAACAGACACGAGACAGCGGCTCATAGTTTCAGTTTCAATGTCTGAAGATGACGTCTCCGCGCTCGGAACAAATTCCATATGCACTAACGTCACATGTGCCACGCGTATGGTGACCGTGTCACATGTCTTAAGCCTGCACATAAACTCATGAGCTGGCCAGGCCTTGAGGCCCTACCTAGGCTATGTTTTACCTAGTCTATACTTTATACTGGTATTTTATTAGCCTACCGATGGAATAATCTTGGTTACATGTAAATGACATGTGTATGTGTGTATATTACCTTCAAAAAAAAAAGGAACATATATATGAAGTAAATAATAAATCAGTAAAGGTCTGAATCACAACACAACTAGATATTCTGTATAAACTGGTCTCACATGACAGAACACCCAGAACTCCCCTCCTCCTAGTCAATGCCCAAATGCTCAGCCATCTATCAACTAGGTAAAGCCAATATTTTCTTAATCATAGATAGGTGAGTGAGTAAGTAAGCAAGTAAGTAAGCAGGCAAGTAAGCAAGCAAGTAAGTGAGTGAGTAAGTGAATAAGATGTAAGTAAGTAGGTGAATAAATTAATACAAAATAAGGGAGTATGTAGATAAATAAACAGGTAAGAGAAATTTGCCCTACCTCAGAACCCTTTGTTAAACGGCAAGGGAGCTTACTCTCACATTCACTCTTATGTGTCGATGTAACTTCTGTTGAAGCACATTTATCGTTATGTTAATATGTTATAGTGGCCAGACAATGGCTAACTGAAGCAATCGAATGCAGTCTGCGTTTTGTGTCTCCTTTTTGCATAATTCCGGTGTAAAGACAGGATAATATGCAACTATTGTGGTTTCGTTTCGTACAAATGCAGAATTTTTGTTTTTCAGTGTCTATTCCCGTTATGTACAAACGGAGGTTTTCAGGTGCCGGGGGTGCCGTGGTTGTTTTATTTTGTTTTCTTTCAGTCTCCCTTAGAAAAGGGTGGAAATTATTTACATCTATAGACTAAAAGAATTTCTGGTCGATTATATATATATATAATTTTGTATTTGAAAGAGAAAGGGAGAATGAGAGAGATAAAGAGAAAGAGAGAGATTGTGTGTGTGTGTGTGTGTGTGTGTGTGTGTGTGTGTGTGTGTGTGTGTGTGTGTGTGTGTGTGTGTTGTGTGTGTGTGTGAGTCTTGTGTGTGTGTGTGCGTGTGTGAGTCTCTCTGTGTGTGTGTGTGTGTGTGTGTGTGTGTGTGTGTGTGTGTGCGTGCGTGTGTGTGTTTGTGTGTGTGTGCAAACGAGTCAACGTATTTGTGAACAAATCTTTATCATGTTTGGGTCATACATCTGACCCATTGATGCACGAATTCACATGTGCGTTAACATTGAATGTGGCTAATGGAATTAACCCCTCGGAGGTAGAGGGATAGGCGCTTAGCAAATGATGATACTTTAGCAAGTTTTTGTCCTATGTTGACCACTCTGTGCCTCACAGACATTGATTAACCCTTTGACTCCCGCACCCTGTCCACCAGCATCCTCCTCCATTGCCAACCATGTTAGCAAAGCAAAAACTTAACCCTTTGACTCCCTCACCCTATCCACCAGCTTCTAACCCTTTGACTCCCTCACCCTATCCACCAGCTTCCTGCAGGAAGTCACCCTATCCACCAGCTTCCTGCAGGAAGCTGATGGATAGGGTGAGGGAGTCAAAGGGTTAAGTTTTTGCAGTAGGTGGACAGGGTGCAGGAGTCAAAGGGTTAATGATTTTTACTCTCTTTCCCCTCCTCCTCCACCTCCTCGATCTTCAGTGCACCCTACCCCCCTGTCTCCCAGCCTCCTATACCACACACGTTTCTTTCGTCCGATCATCAGCCTGGCAAATAATTATGGCGATCGTTCAAGTTTGTTGTCTGTCGTATGGGGAATTGTTGCCACATGTAACCCTTTTGGTGTGAAGCTGGACATGACGTTTGTTTGTTTGATTTTATGTTGCTGTGTATGTTAGATGAAATATTGTTGTACATACAATTTTTCTGACGTTTGAAAGCCAGCTTTTTGCTGGTTTGATTTTTTTGTTTGTTTTAATGTTTAGTTATAACTTTGCCTTACTGCTGGTTTGACGTCTGAACTCTGATGTGTAATCAACATATGCAAGCGGGATGCGTGTTTGTTTGTCTGAGTGTTCGTTTTCTTGTATTTTTGCCTATTGGTTTCATTGTTTAATTGCAGTTCTGCATTCAAAGTTACAGGTGTTCTTATAGTTGTACGTGTTTCTTCTTGTCTTCGTCTTTGTACCAATTTTCGTAGAAGTTTTCGATCTATGCACATTGTCTTCCATCTCTGTGTGTATATCTTGGGTTTGTTTGTTTCTTTGTTTGTTTGAGGTGATGGTATTGTGTTTGCTTTTTTGTAGAATTTTATTCATTCGATTGTTACTGTTTGTTTTTAAGAAATTTCTGATGCAACAGAACAAGCTCTCTTATGAAATGAATTTGTGAACTTTGAGCCCGACTAACGGAGAAATGAGACAGTACATGACAGACTGAAATAGTGGGGGCTCACACACACACAGAGACTGACAAAATGGAACTGTATTTGTGAGATGATCAGTATATGATTGTATAACTTTTCTCGGTTGGTGTCTGTGTCAAATGCTTTTCATGAATTATCTTAAAATATTGGAAATAGCTGGGACTTGAGTACAAAATATTGGGAACAGTTGGAATTTGACGATCCATGTACAAAGATATTTTTAACTCACGCGCGGTACCAACATTTATATATATGGAACTTTTTATTCAGATACTTGCTTTATTGCTACGTTGGTTTTCTTTAAGTTTGTTTCAGATATGAACCAGAAAAAAACGAAAAAAATAATCAGACAAGTATTAAATACGCGTTCTGATTCGTTTTTCGTTTTTTTTTTCTGTTTCCTGTTTTGCTTGAACGCGGGCAGTCACACTTGTTTTGGATTTCTTGTTTCAAATATGTTTTGTTATGATTTTTATCAACTTGTTAATGGTTCGTTAATCTTTCTCTTGAATAAAAAGAGATTGATCAACGTGATTTTTTTTAATTTTTCGCTGCTGGAAGTAATGATCTGAGTTAAACATACATGGGTACAGGCAGGCCTGTCCCCTGATATATATTGTCAGTTTTAATGTTGAATACTAGGTATGTTCAGCTATTCCCAGTTTTGCCTTTTTCTGTGTTACCTTTTTTTTTTTTTATATCACCAAGACTCGAAGCGTCCCCCGTGGGGATGCCGGGAACTCTTTCAGTATACATAGTTACCCCACCTTCTGGAAATTCTGTGCTAGAAATTTCCTCTTTTCTGTCACTCTCTTTCTTTCTGCCTTCTTGTTTTGCTTTCTGTCATTTCTTCCTATCATTTTCTGCCTTGCTGGTCCATTTGCCTGTATGTGTTTGATAAAGTCTTGTGTACTTTCTTAGGATTGACAATTGGTACATGTATTAAGTGCAATTTTAACTCTAGGAAAATGAGATATGCAAAAGCAATTTTGGGTATTTTAGGCCTGTTTTTATTGTTTTAAAATGAGATATGCAAAGCAATTTTGGTATTTTAGCTGTTTGTATATGTTTAATTCCTTGGTTATGTTTAAATCTGCATTCAGGTATGGTTTTTTTTTTCAAATCCGCTGTATGATAAATTGGACAGAGTGTTCAACGCCAAGGGCATTTCCTTAGATTATGTGCGCGAATGCATTGATATGCTTACTTCGTGTTCTTTCTTTTTTTTCTTTTTTTTGAAACTGGTTATAGCCCTGATATGGCTCTACGCAGTCGGCTGGGCATTAAACAAAAATAACAATAACAATAACTCGAAGAGTACGATGGATTATTTGCCTTCGGTGTTTCCATTTTGCCTGTACTTACCAAAGTCGTTTTGTTAGTCAACGATACTGTTCGGATTGCTGGTGCTCGCTTCCGGGAATTCCCCTTGTTCCTATCCCTGGTCATCCATTGTTTGATAGTGCTGACAGCTGAAGTGTAGCATCAAGTCTGTCTAGTCATGCTGTTACTTGCAACCAACGCATGGAGAGAAGTTCTGGTAATCGTCTCTGATTTTCTATTCTTCTTCTTCTTCTTCTTCTCCTATATTATCATTATTATTATTATTATTATTATTTTATTATATTATTATTTATATTATGTCTACTTCTTCTTCACTTCTTCTTTTTCTTCTTCTTCTTTTTTTCTTCTTCTTCATCTTCTACTACTATTACTACTTCTATTCTTCTTCTTCTCTTTTTCTTCTTCTTCTCTTCTTTTTTCTTCTTCTTCTCCTTATTATTATATTATTATTATTATTATATTATTATTATTATTATCTACTTCTTCTCCACTCTTCTTTTTCTTCTTCTCTTCTTCTTCTTCTTTTTCTTCTCTATCTTACTTTACTACTTCTACTTCTTCTTCTTCTTCTTCTTCTTCTTCTTCTTCTTCTTCTTCTTCTTCTCTTCTTCTTCTTCTTCTTCTTTCTCTTCTTTTCTTCTCTTCTTCTTCTTCTTTCTTCTTCTTCTTTTCTCTTCTTCTTCTCTTTTCTTCTTCTTCTTCTTCTTCTTGTACTACTACTATTACTTCTACTTCTTCTTCTTTTCTACTTTTCTTCTTTTCTTCTTCTTCTTCTTCTGCTTCTTCTTCTTCTTCTTCTTCTTCTTTTCTTACTACTACTATTACTTCTCTTCTTCTTCTTCTTCTTCTTCTTCTTCTTCTTCTCTGCTTCTTCTTCTCTTCTTTTTTTTTTTCTTGTACTACTACTATTACTACTTCTTCTTCTTCTTCTTCTTCTTCTTCTTCTTCTCTTCTTTTCTTGTACTACTCTATTACTTCTTCTTCTTCTTCTTCTTCTTCTTCTTCTCTTCTTTTCTTGTACTACTACTATTACTTCTTCTTCTTCTTCTTCTTTCTTCTTCTCTTCTTCTTCTTCTCTTCTCTTCTTCTTCTTGTACTACTACTATTACTTCTTCTTCTTCTTCTTTTTCTACTTTCTTCTTTTCTTTTCTCTTTCTTCTTTTTTTTCTTCTTCTTCTTCTTCTACTTCTACTTCTTCTTCTTCTTCTTTTCTTTTTCTTCTTCTTCTTCTTGCTCTTCTTCTCTTCTTCTGCTTCTTCTGCTTCTTCTTCTTCTTCTTCTACTACTATACTACTTCTACTATTACTACTACTTCTTCTCTTCTTTTTCTTCTTATCTTCTTCTTCTTTCCTTTTTCTTTTCTTTTCTTCTTTTCTCTTTTTTTGGGGGAGGAAGGGTTGTACTTACTTTCAAATCTAAACTAGCAAAGCGGGTCCTCAATAGCTCAGTGGGTTGAGCATTTGATTCACATACCAGTGGTTTTGTTCACATACCTGTGGTGAGCTGCAATGAACTATCCTTCTTACTGTACATATTGATATAGTGTCATTCTGGTGGTGTCAGTACAGTAGTAGATCAGATTCCTTTTCCCCAATTCCCTGGGCTGGTGATCTTCTCCACCTAAGGTGGGTGCTGATGTAAAATCAATTCGTCAATCGATGACCAAAAAATATTGACACTTTAAAGACGAGCTCCCGCTGGCCAAAAAAATATCTTCAAATCACTCAGGAACAGAGCACTCTATGAATCACAAAGTGACACCAGTAGGCTCCCTGTATCAATTTTTTGACATACTTCATATTGTATGTACATAAATTACAATAATACTTCAGATTGGGGTAGAGAAATGAAATACATACCTCAAATTGTACGTAGAGAAATGAAAATACGTACTTCAGATTCTAGTAGAGAAATGAAATACGTACTTCACATTGTACGTAGTCAAATAAAAATACATACTTCACATTTACGTACGTGTCAAATAACAATACATACTTCACATTGTACGTAGTCAAATAACGATACGTACTTCACATTGTACGTAGAAAATAACAATACATATTTCACATTGTACGTAATCAAATAACAATACATACTTCACATTGTACGTAGTCAAATAACAATACATACTTCACATGTACGTAGTCAAAATAACAATACATACTTCACATGGTACGTGGAGAAATAACAATACATACTTCACATGTACGTAGTCAAATAACAATACACACTTCACATTGTACGTAGTCAAATAACAATACATACTTCACATTGTACGTAGTCAAATAACAATACACACTTCACATTGTACGTAGTCAAATAACAATACATACTTCACATTGTACGTAGTCAAATAACAATACATACTTCACATTGTAATGGAGAAATAACAATACATACTTCACATTGTACGTAGTCAAATAACAATACATACTTCACATTGTACTGTGTCAAATAACAATACAACTTCACATTGTACGATGGTCAAATAACAATACATACTTCACATTGTACGTGGTCAAATAACAATACATACTTCACATTGTACGTGGTCAAATAACAATACATACTTCACATTGTACGTAGTCAAATAACAATACATACTTCACATTTTACGTACGTAGTCAAATAACAATACATACTTCACATTGTACGTAGTCAAATAACAATACATACTTCACATTGTACGTGGAGAAATGACAATGTATACTTCAGATTGTACATAGTCAAATGATAACAAACGCATCTCATTATGTAAGATATGGTCAGAATATTCTGTGTCTTTCAGTATAGATACAGGCAGACTATACAGATGCATATATCCAACTATTCAGATATACCATAGGCTGCGTCTGTGCTAGTAAATGGGTAGCGCAAACTAGTTTGGGTTTGAGAATTCTACATGGAGATAACTTCCGTGACTTCAAGAGTTATGTACTTAGTCAATATTCAGATATATATCCAAACATAAAAAAAAAACACATGTCAGTTTATACAGAGCATAGTCAAATCTTCCGGGCAGGATTTGTAAATTTTAGCCACCAAAACGAAAGCTGTTGGTTCGTTTTTTGACTCAGAATTGGTCTCCAGATTTGATGTCATGAGTCCAGTCGTAGCCCCACAACTTGAAAACCGGTCTGTTCGCTGTCCATCTTAATAATCTCCAATCATTCTGGTGGTGTCAGCTGAGTATTTCGTAGGTCCACACCTCCACACCCCACCCCACCCCACCCCCACCCCACCTGCCGATTTCAAGTCCTTGCTGACGTCTGGGGGGTTTGCGCAGGCTCAGGGAGTCTGCCAGATGATTACAGGTAGATTGGATGGAGCGAATATGCAATTACCCGAGTGTGATATATCCGTCTTGAACAATCCTCAGACTTGTAAATTCCTTCAGTCTGTGCTGTAGTGGTGAAAAATATGTTGGCGATACTCATGTTCATATTCATTTCCTTTTGCCACAGAGGATTTTTGTCATGTGATAATTGGGCTGCTCTCCCCTTTGAGAGCACGTCGCCGCAGCGCAGCGCCACCCAATTCTTTTTTTACCTAGACTTTAGAAAGGCAAGATGACTAATTGGCCTTCAAGGGGAGGGACATCGGAAATAGCAATCTATCTCTCCAATGTTTTATAGCAGGGCAGCCGGGGGATAGCCCAGCTTTTCACGATTTTCAACTCCCGTGGGATCTTCAGCGTGTGCAAGCCAGAAAGCACAAGGGTCCGACTCGTTTTTCGTACACTTCCGATTTTCCGGTCAAACTGAGGAGAAAAGTCGAAGCCTCAACGGGAATCAAACCTTGGAACCTCGAGTTTAGTTATTGGCAGGTGAACATCTGAACCACTCTGCTACTCTGCTCCTTATAAATAAATAAATATATACAGATATATATATATATATATATATATGTGTGTGTGTGTGTATGTATGTGTGTGTGTGTATGTGTGTGTGTGTGTGTGTGTGTGTGTGTGTGTGTGTGTGTGTGTGTGTGTGTGTGTGTGTGTGTGTGTGTGTGTGTTTAATTGTAGACGTGTTCTTAAAAATTTACAAATTAAAACCGGTCGTCATGAAATCTTGTCAAAACATCTGAATAGAGTTGCTATATTGATTGTTTGAACAAAATGTGTTCTAATTACAGATCTTATATTGATTTTTTTATATAGACTGTTTTATATATATATATATATATATATATATATATATATATATCTATATATAAAACAGTCTATATATATATCCCTTGACCCCTGTGTTTATCCTCGGATATGTTGATATTACATTATATTGCTATGATAATAACATTAATATTTCCTTTTCATTTCAAGATTATCTGATTATGACAGAAATGTCGAAAATATTAACATAAATTGTCCGAAAATTATACGTCGTGTATACATACATACATATATATATCTGTGTGTGTGTATGTGTTTATAGATAGACATACATACATACATACATACATACATACATACATACATACATACATACATACATACATACATACATACATACATACATATACGCCAACCCATACACACACACACATATATATATATATATATATATATATTATCGGTGTTACGAGAGACAAATGATTATTGTTACTGGTCGTCTGTTTTAAACTGTTAAAAACTATGACAGGTAGCATGACTACAGATGCAGCGTACATGTTATTATTCGTTATTGGAATGTTTCAGTCGGAATCTGTTCTGTTGTTGCCCTTTTGTATATGTGTCTTCTGTTTCCATTTGACCCTGCTCTGTACAGAATTTATCCATGGACAGCTGAGGAATCCTTGCCCCCTCCCACACACTCACACACACATACACAACACACACATGCTCACACATTCTTTCTCACGCATACACACATGCTCACTCACACATACACACACACATACTCTCTCTCTCTCTCTCTCTCTCTCTCTCTCTCTCACACACACACACACACACACACACATATTCTCTCACATACGCACATTCACACACATACAGAGACACACCGACACACACATTCACAAACACACACACACACACACACACACACACACACACACATATTCACAAACACACACACACACATACACACACACACTCTCTCTCTCTCTCACATACACACATTCTCACACACACACACACATATACACACATTCACACACACAGACACACGTACACACACACACACTCTCCCTCTCTCTCTCTCACACACACACATACACAATTCTCTCTCACAAAAACACACACACACACACACGTACACACATTCACACGCATATAATGCATGCACTCATACCCAGGCGCAAACACACACAGCATACACCATCATACATTTCAACGGGAAATTGTCTTCAGTTGAAAAAGTTTCCATATA
>JAPXFY010000020.1:55329263-55334263 GCA_030674185.1 Monoplex corrugatus
TTGGATCGACTTGTATTTGTGAGGGTGTTGGGCTCGGGTTCGGGGGTCTGCTGGGATTAGGGTGTTGCTTTGGAACATAGATGCTGGATGATGTTGATTAGTTTTTGGGTGCTGATTAGCTTCTGAAACACAGGATTGGATTCTTACGTGCGGCTGGTTTATTCCATCTTCATGTACGCATGTGACACGTGGATTCTCACAGCGGATTTGGAAAGATGAATCCAAATCATGGAGATGAGATGTTACCGCACAAACAAAGACACTGCGTGGGGAGAGAAAGGAGCAGTGATAAGGATGAGAGAGAGACAGAGACAGAGAGACAGAGACAGAGAGACAGGGAGAGAAACATACAGACAGACAGACAGACAGACAAACGTCAGACACGGAATTTCCCACAGAGAGAGAGAGAGAGACAGACAGACAGACAGACAGAGACAGACAGACAGAAAGACAGAGAGAGAGACAGAGAAAGAGAGAGAGAGAGACAGAGAGACAGACAGACAGAGAGAGACATAGAGAGAGATGCATTCACTTTCTTTGAATAACAATACTGACACTCACAGTTAGAGGTACAACAGAACATGCATGTCCCGCTTATGTTGAAGAGGAAGAGTAACTAATCACCAAGATACCCAAGCAGCATTACAGAATCTCCTCTGGTTGGTGGTCTCACTGCGTTAGGATCGTGAAAGACAGATAGACTGAACGAGTGGTTTGCTAGACAGCCTAAAAAGCAAAGCACGAGTGTAGTGTAATTGAGAGGACGTAAAAGATGAAATACAAACAAAACCCTTTATAGAGCTCGGATGGCAGCAGATGTCTATATAGCATGTCCACAGACAGAATTATCGAGAGTGAAAAATAGTTTGTATTATTAAACACAAAGTGTTTTCCTTGTGCTTTTACACACACACACAAAAGATGGAATGGATGGAATCTCTATTTAATGTCTATTCACAATAGCGATTTTAGAACACACACACACACACACACACACACACACACACACACACACACACACACACACACACACACACACACACACACACACACACACACACACACACACACACACACCTACACAAGGAGAGGGGTAAAAAGGGTGGGGGACGGGGATGGGAAGGGGTAATGGAAGTTTGAATGTAAGAAGGGGAACAATTACAATTAAGAATTCAGAACATTAAGTTAACAGTGTCAATTAATAACAGACAACAATTAATTAACTATTCATAACAATCTGCCGACAGGGGACCTGAGAATCAGCTGGACTACCGAAATAATATCATTATTTTTGTTGAAAAGAATATCTCTAGCGTCAGTACATGAAAAAATCGAGATTGTTATTTCTATATGTCGTAAGTAAAATAGGACATTCAAAGAGCAGATGATGGACAGATAATGCTTTTGAACAAATACATACATTCTGTGTATATTTTGTTTTCCAAGAGTTAAGCCTTAGTTTGTATATCAAGGACGCTAGCTGTCTGGGGCAGTTAGGTATCAGGCTTTGGGTATTGGAAAAATGTGTATAAAGTGAACATTCTAACACAGAACCAAGTTCATGAACTGACAGTCGTATGTTATGGAAAGTTACGGTATTTGCATTATTGTATGCACCATCTTTTGCTAATTTGTCCGAAACTTCATTCCAATGAAGTCCACAATGTGACGGAACCCAGCAAAAATTTATACCAACACCACTGGATGAAATACAATGTATCAAATGTTTAATCTCAAATACAGGGTGTTTCACACAGAACCAAGTTCATGAACTGACAGTCGTATGTTATGGAAAGTTACGGTATTTGCATTATTGTATGCACCATCTTTTGCTAATTTGTCCGAAACTTCATTCCAATGAAGTCCACAATGTGACGGAACCCAGCAAAAATTTATACCAACACCACTGGATGAAATACAATGTATCAAATGTTTAATCTCAAATACAGGGTGTTTCAAATAGAATACGCCAAAATCATTACGCAGTTTTTTCAGGTCTATAGCATTGTAGTGGACTGAATCAGTGGTTATTTGATAGAGTAGTTATCAAAGTTTGATTGGGTGTCAGTTTCATCGCTGTCGTTAGTATAACTTCCGGTGCAGCTGAATTGTGGGAAGATCAATCAAAATGGCGACTCCTCAGCAGAAGGCGTTTTGCGTGCTTGAGTTCGCGAAAACAAACGCCATTGTCACGGTGCAACGTGCTTTCAGAACAGAATTCGGCATTGATCCGCCCCATCGTGAGAGCATTCGACGGTGGGTTAGACACTTTAAAGAGAGTGGGTGTCTGTGCAAAGGAAAGAGTCCTGGAAGACCACGTGTTACAGAGGAGCAAGTGGAGAGGATTCATGATGCATTTGAGAGCAGCCCACGTAAGTCCGTACGTCGAGCAAGTCTTCAGCTTGCCATCCCTCATACCACTGTCTGGCGTGTGTTAAAGAGACGATTACACATGAAACCATACAAACTAAGCCTCGTCCAAGCACTTACTAATGATGACAAGGTGATGCGGAGGACATTCTGTGAGTCAATGCTGGAGATGGAGTAAGGTGATGAAACTCTCTTTTCACGTTTAGTTTTTAGTGACGAAGCGACTTTCCATTTGAGCGGCACAGTCAATCGTCACAATGTGCGCATTTGGGGAACAGATCACCCACATGAAACTGTTGAGCATGAAAGAGATTCCCCTAAAGTGAACGTCTTCTGTGCTGTGTCTCAAGACAAGGTCTATGGTCCCTTTTTCTTTGAAGGAATCACCGTTACCGGACAAACCTATCTCGAAATGCTCCAAAACTGGCTATTCACTTTACTGCAAGCAGATTCGAATGACTTCATTTTTCAGCAAGATGGAGCACCACCCCATTGGCATCTCGGGGTTAGAGCTTATCTGAATGAAAACGTGCCTCAGCGATGGATTGGGAGGAGAGGTGCTAAAGACCTTGCTCTCTGTGCTTGGCCTGCCAGATCCCCGGACCTCACTGTGTGTGACTTTTTCTTGTAGGGGTATGTTAAAGACCAATTTTATGTTCCACCACTTCCAGCAAGTATCGATGACTTGAAAGATCGAATAACAGCTGCAATCAACACGTGGACCGTGACATGCTGAGGCGCGTTTGGGAGGAATTCTCATATCGGCTTGATGTTGTCCGCGCTGCCGGTGGTGGCCACATTGAGCACTTATAAAACATGAAATGAAACTTGAATGTATATACAACACATGTGTTCATGCTAGAGGTTTGTAATTTTTTTCATTTTTGACACATCACGTGATGATTTTGGCGTATTCTTTTTGAAACACCCTGTATAATGTCATTTCGTATTACATTATCTGTTTGTTTCAAGCTACGTAACACTGATTTAGAATCAACACACAATAGTATATTGCAGATATCGTATTAGAGGCTATTAATATAGTTAAGAGCCATCAATATTGCATAATTCTGATGTAAAAATAGAGAAGCCCTTACCTATGTAAAAAGATTTTTGTACCTTTAAGGCAGGAATGACGAATCCAGCTCCGCTATTAGCTGTATCTAAATCAGACAAAAAAAGAAACAATCCCTAGATTTCTAAGCAAGCTTGTTGCTATCATCGGGGTCAAATCCAGTCAATACTTTCAAACCTGGTCTCTTTCTGTTTCTGTAATCCAAGTAGCTGGTGTCCCTGGCTATTGTCTGGTCATTAATTCTTATTGAAGGAATGAGCCCTCGATATTAACCTGCCATGACCACAACCATTTCGGGTTCGAGACTGAGAGTTATTAAGACGGTGTGGTTTCTCGCCCAAAATTTTTGTTGTTGTTTGACTCCCTCACCCTATCCACCAGCATCCTGCATTGTCAACCATTCCAGCAAAGCAAAAACTTAACCCTTTGACTCCCTCACCCTGTCCACCAGCATCCTGCATTGTCAACCATTCCAGCAAAGCAAAAACGTTACCCTTTGACTCCCTCACCCTATCCATCAGCATCCTGCATTGTCAACCATTCCAGCAAAGCAAAAACTTAACCCTTTGACTCCCTCACCCTGTCCACCAGCATCCTGCATTGTCAATCATTCCAGCAAAGCAAAAACGTTACCCTTTGACTCCCTCACCCTATCCATCAACATCCTGCATTGTCAACCATTCCAGCAAGGCAAAAACTTAACCCTTTGACTCCCTCACCTTATTCACCAGCATCTTGCATTGTCAACGTTTCCAGCAAAGCAAAACCTTAACCTTTTGACTCCCTCACCCTATCTGACAGCTTCCGGCAGGAAGCTTGTGGAGAGGGAGTCAAACGGTTAAGTTTTTGCAGTTGGTGGATAGGGTGCAAGTGTCAAAGGGTTAAGTGAAGAGAGCTGAGTCCAGTACACTTTAATTTCCGAATAACACTAACATCATTTTCAGCAGATCGTACAATGAGAGACGTAAAGCCTCTCGTTGATTCTTCATTATCGTTATATAAAGTATTCAGTCTAGTAACATCATCATCATCATCATCATCAGGTGCCCTGCCGCATGGCGTTGGCGATCATGGACTTCCATCTGTCTCTATCTCTCGTTGCTCCTAGCATCTCTCCCACCCACCCCCAGCCACTCTGCAAGTCCGTCCAGCATTTTCTCCCTGGGTCTTCCCGGTGCTCTCTTTCCCTCCAGCTTTCCCGTTGTGACCAGGTGCTCCAAATCCCCCTTCCTCATAAAATGGCCTATAAACAAAGACATCAGCTTTATCTGCTTTCCACTGTATGGTTCTGATCTCTAAACCATCGTCAGTGTTAATAAATGACCAGTCACATCGGAGTACAGCCCCTTGATTCACTGTTTTAAACAATTCTGATTGTTGTAAGTTTCAGTTTCAGTTTCAGTTTCGGTTTCTCAAGATGACGTCTCTGCGCTCGGAATGAATTCCATATGCACTAACGTCACAGGTGCCATGTGATGGAGAAGATCCAGAATGATCACGGCACAAGCCTTAAGCCTGCACATAAACCCACGAGCTGGTCAGGACCTAGATAGTT
>JAPXFY010000020.1:55344263-55346763 GCA_030674185.1 Monoplex corrugatus
TGGGGGGCCTTCAGCCTTCACCACAGAACACCCTTGTATCATGTACAGGGTAACCTGACTGGCCTCCGATACCGGGATGAGATCCTTCGACCGCTGGCTGTGCCTACACTGCGGCAGATGGGACCGACGGCTGTCTACCAGGATGACAACGCTCGCCCCCACAGGGCAAGGGTGGTCAACGACTTCCTGCAGCAGTCTGGAGTCAACAGAATGGAGTGGCCAGCATGCAGTCCCGATCTCAACCCGATTGAGAACCTCTGGGATGAGCTGGATCGCAAAGTGAGGAGCAACCACCCCCCTCCCAGGGATGCCCATCACCTCTACCAGATGCTGCAGGCTGAGTGGCAGGCGCTTCCACAGAGGATCTTCACCAACTTGGTCAACTCGATGAGGACTCGCTGCGTCGAGTGCCAGAACAGCCATGGCGGTTACACGCATTACTGAACTTTTGGGAGCATCAGAATGCCCTGTCTTGTGATTTCAATGACTTTGGGAAATCAAATTTCGATACGTATCCACTTTGATCAAATGTACACACCAAACGATTGCTTGCAATTGAAGGCAATTGTGTATCGTTATCACTAAAGCATGGAATTAAATGTTTGCCAAACTTCAACGCATTGGCTTTCTTATTTTGAAAGTTATGAATTTTTGTGCAAGTGATCCTTAACTTTTTGTGCGTAGTGTATTTGACGGACTTGCAGAGTGGCTGAGGACAGAGAGGGTGGAAGATGTGCTTTTTTGCAGCGAGAGGGGATAGATGCAGATGGAGGGCCATGATCGCCAACGCCTTGCGGCAGGGCACATGATGATGATGATGATGATGATGATGAGATGATGATGTGATGATGATGATGATGACGACGACGACGACGACGACGACGACGGGCGACGATGATGATGATGATGATGATGATGATGATGATAAACTTACATTACATACCCGACGGAAGAATAGGAATAGGTCTCCTAGTCCTTACAGCTCCTGGTATGAGTCTTCATGCGGGATACAACATCGAACCTGGAAGGAGAACAGAATGCCGCAAAATTCCATTTGTCCATTTTATGCAAACTTGGGCTGCTCTCCCATTTGAGAGCGTGTCGCCGCAGTGCGGCGCCACCCAACATTTTGTTGTTGACCAAGATCTCAGAAAGGCAAGAAGACTAATTGGTCTTCAAGGGAGGGACCTGGGAAGTCAACCCGGTCTTCAAGAGAGGGACCTGGGAAATCAACCCAGTCTTCAAGAGAGTGACCTGGGAAGTCAACCCGGTCTTCAGGAGGACTGGAATCAACCGGTCTTAAGGGAGGGACCTGGGAAATCAACCCGGTCTTCAAGGGAGAGGGACCTGGGAAATCAACCCGGTCTTCAAGGGAGAGGGACCTGGGAAATAAACCCCGGTCTTCAAGGGAGAGGGACCTGGGAAATCAACCCGGTCTTCAAGGGAGAGGGACCTGGGAAATCAACCCGGTCTTCAAGGGAGGGACCTGGGAAATCAGCCCGGTCTTCAAATGAGGACCTGGGAATCAACCGGTCTTCAAGGGAGGGACTGGGAAATCAACCCGGTCTTCAAGGGAGGGACTTGGGAAGTCAACCCGGTCTTCAAGGGAGGGACTGGGAAATCAACCCGGTCTTCAAGGGAGGGGACCTGGGAAATCAACCCGGTCTTCAAGGGAGGGGACCTGGGAAATCAACCCGGTCTCAGGAGGTGGATCACCGTCTCAAGGGAGGGACCTGGGAAATCAACCCGGTCTTCAAGGGAGGAGGGACCTGGGAAATCAACCCGGTCTTCAAGGGAGGGACCTGGGAAATCAACCTATCTCTCCAATGTTTTATACCAGGGCAGCCGGGCGAATGCCCCGCTCTTCACGATGTTCAACTGCCGTGGGATCTTTAGCGTGAGAAGGCCAGAAGGCACACGGATCCGACTCTTTTTTTGTTTTTTTTTGTCTCTTACCCTAACGTGCAAGCTCCATAAAAAAAATATTTTTTAAAAAAATGGGAAGAAACTGGGGAAAACAAAACAGTCACACTCATCGTCAAAATCAAAACCAAACAAACGAACCAGTCGCCGTGGTGTAGTGGTTAACGCAATGGACTACAGACTGGAAGGTTGTGGGTTCGAATCCCGATTAGTACCATCAAAAATCAATGTGGGATTTTTCGGCTCTAGCCGGCTCCTACCAGAGTTGGGCGTGCTATGGATTCATAGGGAAGACTGTGACCACACAGTCGAGTCTCATCCACTTCGCGGATGCGTCATTGAGGGTGTTGCTCAAATCTTCTGACCAACACCGCAGGTGTCTGTGTCTCTTGGGCCTGGTTGACGCCAGGATATATTACGATACTAAGCGTAGAGTACAACCCTGTCACGCAGTCTCAATCCTAGATGGAACTCCATGGCATCATGATTATCATCCTCATCGACATCATCATCATCATCGCATAATAAAAACTGTTTTAGCTTCTGTTGCCCTTAAAGTGGCGTAGAAAATGAGATG
>JAPXFY010000020.1:55351763-55364263 GCA_030674185.1 Monoplex corrugatus
GCTCTGGCCCTCAGGGACAAACTGACCATGCAGGTTAGTCTTGTTTTTATTGTTGTTGTTGTTGTTGTTGCTAACCATGCAGGTTAGTCTTGTTTTTATGTGTTGTTGGCTAACCATGCAGGTTATTCTTGTTTTTATTGTGTTGTGTTGTTGCTAACCATGCAGTTATTCTTGTTCTTATTGTTATCGTTGTCTAAAGCCCTGCCGACTGCGTAGAGCCATATCAGGGCTACAACCGTTTCAATACGCAGACATACTTCAACAGGAAAAAAAAAGGAACAGAAATTTCAGTAGACTTTTAATGCTTTAGCAAACTTAATCTAAAACATGACTTGGCGTTGACCACTCCGTATAATTTATCACAGAGTGGATTTAAAAAAACAAATACCCTAACAAAAGGCACTAAAACATACATAAAACCGGGCTTAAATTACCTAAAATTGCTCCCGCATATCTCATTCCCTAGAGCCCAAAATGCACTTAACACATGTACCCAATTATCAATCCTAAGAGAAAGTTTGTAAGATTTTATCGAACACATACAGGTGAGTGGACCAACAAGGCAGAAAATGATAGAAGAAATGACAGAAAGCAAAGGAGCAAGACAGAAACAAAGAGAGTGACAGAAAAGAGGAAATGTCCAAAAAAATTTCCAGAAGGTGGGGGATACTATCTATACTGAAAGAGCCTCCGGCATCCCCACGGAAGGTAGACTGCAGCCTGTCTCCACTCGGAGGGGAATCACATTGTAATATATAATTTGTATATAATATGCTCTCTATAATTTTCCATTGCTTTTATTCTTTCTCCCCATTTATAGCCGTGTGGTGTGTGTGTGTGTGTGTGTGTGTGTGTGTGGTGGTCGTGCGTGCGTGCGTGCGTGCGTGCGTGCGTGCGTGCGTGCGTGGTGTGTGCGTGCGTGCGTGTGTGTCTGTTTCAGGCTTAGATTTGATTTTATCAAGATTTTGCGCTATATAAATATTGTAATTATTATTATTATAGACTATTGCAGGTGTCACACCACAAACACATGACATGATAAAAAGACCAAACATTAGATGAAATAAGACAGGCACCAAACTTTCAACCTGCTGGCCCTTGTCGTGTATACAGAAGGACAAACCTGAAACAAAATCTGCAAGCTCACAACGTTAATTGGAGTGGTGGCCCACTGGACAAAACGCCTGTGTGAGAAGCGAGAGAAGGCAGAGCTCGGGTTCGAATCACGCTTGGACAGGGGTTTGCCCGTGCTAATCTGTTGCTTAAGCAGAGGCATTAAACCTGCATCCTTGATGCAGCCTACAGTTCGTGCACGTAAATGAACCCATGGCAAAAATCGTATTAAGAAGCTCAACGCCAGGTAGGAAGCAGTTTGCGGTGGGAAAAAAATCCGCAATTTTTTTTTCAATAGATGGCAGTTCAAATCTACGACCCCTCACAATAATCCGTTGCACTAACCATTTCAACGTTACGTGGTTATGTTTCCCTGATTAATTTTGTCTATTTAAACTCGTTTGGGGATTAAATTCCATACTGCCAACTGTTGAGATGAGGCAGCCGAGATGTGGTTTCTAAGAACGATGTTACAGTTCCACGGACAGCAAAGAAAACAAACGAGACAGTCTTGATGGAGGCAGACACAAGTAGATCATTCATAAGGAAGATTAGGAAAAGGCAGGCAACATTCACAGGTCATTTTATGAGGAAAGGGGAATTGGAACACTGGTCATAACGGGAAAGCTGGAGGGAAAGAGAGCACCGGTAGACCCAGGGATAAAATGCTGACGGACTTGCATGAGTGGCTGGGACGAGGGGGATGGGAGAGATGCTAGGGGCAACGAGAGATAGAGACAGATGGAAGTCCATGATCACCAACGCCATGTGGGAGGGCACCTGATGATGATGATGAGATGGCAGTTCAAATCTACGACCCCTCAGACAATAATCCGTTGCATTAACCACTTCAGCACGTTACGTGGTTATGTTTCCCTGATTATTTTGTCTATTTTAACTCGTTTTGGGATTAAATTCCATACTGCCAACTGTTAGTGTTATTTTTCTTTAAAGCCCAGTCGACTGCATAGAACCATATCAGAGCCATAACCGTTTCAAAACATATGCAATATTTCAACAACAACAAAAAGAGAAAAAATTAATTACACACATCAATGCATTCGCACATACAATCTAAGAAATGCCCCTGCTGCTGAATCTGCTGAATCTGAATCTGAATGTCAGCATCTTCATTGCCCAATGCTTTGAAACATTGGAAAGAAATTTATTTGACAAAAGCACTACAGATAACTTGTGCTGTTGAATTTTAACTTAGATGTTTGTAAAAATTTATCTTTGGTTTTCGATTCAGTTCCATTCAATACTCCTTTGTTCATCTGTATTTGGAAATGTTGTACAAGCATTAAATTTGAAAAAATAGCAAAATCATAGTGATGTATCATCATCATCATCAGGTGCCCTGCCGCATGGCGTTGGCGACACCATTTTGGACTTCCATCCATTCTCTCACTTCTCGTTGCCCCTAGCTATCTCCCCCACCCTCCCCTTCCCCAGGGCCAGTCTGCAAGTCCGTCCACATTCCTCATCCATGGCTTAAACTGTGCTCCTTTCCCTCCAGCTTTCCGTTATGATGACCTAGGTGATCAGAATCCCCCTTCCTCATATAAATGGCCTAAAATTTGCCTGTTTTTCGTACATCTTCTTTGATGATCTACATTGAGGAAAGTGATGTAACATGTAGTAATTAGCTCATACACCACTTACTTTGATGATTTTGTTGAACGTACTGCATGCATTTTCTGTACAATCCTCTGGAGTAAAGGACTGACATGAATGATACGATCGATCATTCTTTTCAGCGCTGATTTTCCTTTTTCTCATAATTTTTCAGTTTCTGATCAAACACTAAAAATTCGAATCAATCATTTCTGTTTCAGCCTCAGCAGATTTTCATTTTGTCGTCATATTCTTTCACATCCTGATCAAACAGGGCTGACATGAATAAATCGAATAATCATTCTCTTTCAACCTCAGCACACTTTTCATTTTGTCTTCATGTTCTTCACATCGTGATCAACACTAAGGGCTGACGTGTGAATAAATCGGAATAATCATTCTCTTTCAGTCTGCAGGCCTCAGTAGCTCTGTTGGTTTGAGCGTCGGATTCACATGGTGTGTGGGTTCGAATCCCAGGGAGCGTGCGCTACATTAAAACTGGCCTTCTCATTGTCCCATCCTAACATCATTGTTGTTCTGGTGGTGTCGGTATAGGATTAGGTAAGCCCCCTTTAGCTCTTCCCCCACTTCCCTGGGATGGTTATCCCCGTCGGCCATATCACCTGAGGTGGGTGTCGACGTAAAAACTGAACTAAATCAATCTGTCAAACTCTTTCAGTCTCAGCACAATTTTCATCTATCCTCGTACTTTTTTTCCAGATCCTCATCAACCCAGCCCTGCAAGCTTGAATTTTGCCACGCCATCCTATCAGGACAACGCTCGCCTGCTTCCTGGTATCACCTCCGCCGAAAAGGAAGCCACCAACTGGCTGCGTCTACGCAGGCGCAACGCCTGGCTTCCTGCCCAGCCTGTTGACCAATCAGCACGTTTCTCAGTCACACGTGACTCGTCTCTACTCGCACCTAGACAGTCGAAAACGGCTGCCGACGTACATGAACCTGACTAAACGTCACACGACCCATTCCCGTGGTTCCAAGCCCAATGTGGCCAAAGATATGGACGCCAGAGTGACGGACCCCAGGTTCTCCCCCATGCTGACGGCTGACGTCACTGGCGTGGCTGACGCTTACGTCATAGCGTCCCAGTATGACGTGTTGCGTGACGAGGCGGTGATGTATGCCCATAGGTTGCTGGAGAACAAGGTGAAGGTGAAGTTGAAGCATTATAGTAACGCCTTCCATGGCTTCTTCTCTTCTCTGGAGGAGGCTGGATCACTTTTCAAGACAGCGTAGAGGCTTTGAACGACTTGGTGGACTTTTTGAATGTGCATATTTTTGGTATTCTTTAATGTTACATTTTTTTTAAATGTTTAAGTTAACCCTTTGACTCCCGCACCCTATCAACCAACTGCAAAAACTTAACCCTATGACTCCTTCATCATATCCACCAGCGTCCTGCTGGAAGCTAGCGGATAGGATGAGCCAATCAAAGGGTTAAGGTTTTTTTTTTTTGCTTCGCTAACTACATGGTTGACAATGCAGGATGCTGGTCAACAGGGTGTAGGAGTCGAAGGGTTAATGGAATTGTGAGTGCAATTATTGCTTTTATTTGATTTGTTTTGTGCTTTTGATGATTGCCATTAAGAGGAGTTACTTGAATGAACAAAGTGGTGATGCTTGTTGGTGTGTGCACGCACATGCATGCGTGTGGTTGAGTGAGCGTATGTGGGGGGGGGGAGGGGAGGGGGATAAAGGGGTCAGGAAAAGCCCCAGGACCAGACAACATTACTACAGAGATGATTGAAGCCCTGGAGGAATTTGGCATAGAAAAAATAACAGTCCTCCTAAATGAAATTGATGACACTGGAAAAATCCCCAAAGATACGTCAAAATCAATTTTCATTGCACTTCCAAAGAAGACAGGGCTATAGAATGCGAACTCCATCGCACAATCAGTTTGATGAGTCATGTAACAAAAATCCTGTTAAGAATAATCATGATGAGGACAAGGAATAGAATCAAAAGAGAAATAAAGGGGTATGGAGTAAAAACAAATAAACAGAGAATGAGTGATAAAACCCTGATGACATACATCTCCGTAGGCGCCTGTCATGGACACGAAATGAAACTTTGCCTTCCATTGTATGCTGATAATACTTTTGCGTGTTCCAAGGAACCAGAAAAAAACACGAAAGAAGAATAAATATGAACGCGTACTTAATACAACAAAACAAGACAGGCGCAAATTTTCAGTCAACTGGCCTTTGCCAAGCGTACACGTGAGATCACAAACGAATAAACACCAAACACAAAAATTAGGAGAAAAAGACAAAAACTTCCCTGCTGCTTCGTTCAGTGGGAGACAAGGAACGGTTAGGAATGAAGGAATTACAGAACTAGCGAATGCCAGAGAACAAACGACGATGATATATTTACTTAAGATTAAAAAAAAAAAACCACTAATATCTTTTCTCACATTGATGACAGCAGCAGGGAAGTTTCAGTCTTTTTCTCTTTTTTTTGTTTTGTATCTAGTGTTTGTTTGTTTGTAATCTTACGCTTGACAAAGACCAGTTGGCCGAAAATTTGCGCCTGTCTTGTTTTGTTGTGTTAAATACGCGTTCATAGTCTTCTTTCGTGTTTTTTTTTTCTGGTTCCTGTTTGCTTGAACGCGGGCAGTCACACTTGTTTTGGATTACTTTTGCGTGTGTGTGTATGTATGTGTGTGTGTGCCTCTGTGTGTGTATGTGTTGTGTGTGTGTGTGTGTGTGTGCTGTGTGTGTGTGTGTGTGTGGTGTGTGTGCCTCTGTGTGTGTATGTGTGTGTGTGTGCCTCTGTGTGTGTATGTGTGTGTGTGTGTGTGTGTGCGCGCCTGTGTGTGTATATATGTGTGTGTTTTATTTATCATATCTTTTATATTTGTAGCGTCTGTGTAACTGTGTGTTTTGATTTTAAGCGTTGTGTACACAGCATCCTATGATTCACACACACATTTGACATAACATAGGTATCAGCTACAACCTTTAGTTTTAACCCTTTGACTCCTGCACCCTGTCCACCAGCATTCTTCATTGTCAACCACGCTAGCAAAGCAAAAACTTAACCCTTTGATTCGCTCATTGTATCCACCAGCTTCGTGCAGGCAGCTGGTGGATACAGTGAGGGAATCAAAGGGGTAAATTTCTGCAGTTGGTAAACAGGGTGTTTAAGTCAGAGGGTTAAACAATATAACACATATAACACAGTTATCAGCTACTGCCTCTAATCTTAAAGGAGATAACAATCGACAGCTGCAGTCTTCAGTCTTTTAATGTTTTTAGGTGTCAGAACCTTCTCAAACAGGCCGATGAAAGTCATCTCTAAATTTGTGTATTTTTCAAGTTCGCTAACTTCGGAGGCCATTTTCTCGGCCACTTTTCGCCAGAGACCAATTTGGATGGTAAATTTGGACTCGGCATGCCCAAAACAACCTGATCAGATGTGTCACAAGGGTAGGTTCGGATGCCGGCTTTTTCGTCGATTTTTTGGTCAAAAATGGCTGCCCGACAGGTCCGCGGCTGTGAAAAAGGCCGAAAAAATGGCCGAATTTCATTCTGCATTTTCTGGTGGAAAATGATAGATTAGAACACGGAGGTATTATTTATGCTCGGTTTAATGGTTTTAGACGGTCAGAACCTACTCAAACAGGCCGATAAAAGTCATCTCTAAATTTGTGTATTTTTCAAGTTCGCTAACTTCGGAGGCCATTTTCTCGGCCACTTTTCGTCAGAGACCAATTTGGATGATAAATTTGGACTCGGCATGCACGAAATAACCTGATGAGATGTGTCACAAGGGTAGGTTCGTATACCCGCTTTTTCATCGATTTTTAGTCAAAAATGGCTGCCACGACAGGTCCGCGGCTGTGAAAAATGCTGAAAGAATGGCCGAATTTGATTCTGCTTTTTCTGGTGGAAAATGATAGATTAGAACACGGAGGCATTATTTATGCTCAGTTAAACGTGACGTCTTTTTGTTGAATACCGTAAGAAATACCACAGCTGTCATTTATTTCATGAAACGCATCAACACTCCCAACTATGGAACACCAGCAGTTACAAAATAATAGCGAGTTTCTGAAAAAGTGTGGCATGCCAAGATTGTCTGTTCATGACATGTCAGCTTTGCTGGACAGCACACACAGTCCTTATGGAAGACCACCGTATCCCAAAATATGCTCCTGTATGGTCAGCTGACCCATGGACACTGCAATCAGGGGGGACCACAAAAGTGATACAACCAGAAAGACATTGCCTGCAACAAGCGGTCAGTATCGACAATGTACAAAGCGATTTTCTCCAGTCACACCCACGACACAATGTAGTCGAGTGGTTAGAGCGCTCGTCTGCGTGCGGAAGGTCGGTGGTTCGAATCCGCTAAAATGCTGGTTCGATTTTTCCGGCCTGAAAACTCCCTCTGTCCACCCAGCAGTGAATGGGTACCTGACTTGGTCGGGGGAGGTTTAAAAAAAAAAAAAAGGCGGCGAAAGGAGAGGGATGGGCTCCGCCTTTCATAATGCCGTGCCCTAGACACGGTGAATCTTTAACAGTTCACCGCCCCTACGGCCATATTGGCCATGGGACCTTTAACCTTTAACTTAACCCACGACACAAGTAGAGCTTTGCCAATCTGAACTGAAAATCGACTTTCACTACAACATCTCAGCAACATCCCCTCAACCAGATAAAAAAAAAACTGACGAGAATCAACCACGTTAAGTAAACACCTTGCCCATCGATTTACTTATTTAAACACAAAAACATACATGCAAGTGGAACAGAAAAGAGATGCATGCTTTCTCAATTTCTGCCAGCCCCAAAGGCAAACCGCAGTGTATTGTGGTAACGAACATAATGATCAGCACTTCTGACTTAGCTGAAGCTGGGCCTCATATCTACAGTGTCAGCAAGTGCATTATTTCCATTCAGAATGATTCAATTTAGTCACTTACAGCCGAGATGTGGTTTCTAAGAAAGATGTTGAGAGTTCCATGGACAGCAAAGAAAACAAACGAGACAGTCTTGATGGAAGCAGACACAAGTAGATCATTCATAAGGAAGATTAGGAAAAGGCAGGCAACATTCATAGGCCATTTTATGAGGAAAGGGAATTGGAATACCTGGTCACAACGGGAAGGATGGAGGGAAGGAGAGCACTGGGTAGACCCAGGGAGAAGATGCTAGACGGACTTGCAGAGTGGCTAAAGACAAGGAGGGTGGAAGAGATGCTTGAGGCAACAAGAGATAGAGACAGATGGAAGTCCATAATCGCCAACGCCATGCGGCAAGGCACCCGATGATGATGATGATGATGACAGTAGTATGTAGAAATAATCACCTGTTGTATTCAGTATTGATTTATAAAAGGTAAAGCTTGTCCCAAAAATCTAGGGTTGAGTTACAGTGAACTGCTAGACAGTCTTCCATTGAAAATTCACGATTCAGTGCATCAGTTTCGTAATAGCGATAATGAAATATTGAGATAAACATGACAGAAACATACACACACACAAATGTGGACAAAAAGGGACCTCTGTCATCCCACACATACACACACACACGTACACTTACGTGTAAAAATACTCATGTGAATAGACGTTAAAAGAAATTACCTATGTATACACACATATATACACAAACATACATGTACTCATAAAAACTACTTAAACAGACTTGGTTGATGACATCTATTTTGCAATAACTAACAGGGACAGTTGTAAAGAAAGGTGAAGTTTTTCATATCACATCATATGGCTGACAGTCTATATTCAACACACACACAAACACACACACACACACACACACACACACACACACACACACACACACACACACACACACACACACACACACACACACACACACACACACACACCATCCCCGACAAAGGGACACGTAACTTGAAGACGATTGTCTGGTGTTCATTGTGTTCAGAGGTTATGAAGAAACAAATTTGATTATGCATAAACATAATTAAGTAGGGCCTATTCCAAAATTTACAACTAAATTACCTAAACTGTCTCCGCACATCATCTATCTTCAGAGCCAAAAATGTAGTTAACATGTACATGTACGCAAATAACAATCCTAACAGAAAGTACGTGACGTTTTACAGAATACGTATAGATGAATGGACCAGCAAGGCAAAAGTTTCAGTTTCAGTTTCAGTTTCAGTTTCTCAAGATGACGTCTCCACGCTCGGAATGGATTCCATATGCACTAACGTCACAGGTGCCACGTGTATGGTGACCGTGTCACATGTCTTAAGCCTGCACATAAACCCATGAGCTGGCCAGGTCCTGAGGCCCTACCTAGACTATGTTTTACCTACCGGTAGTCTACATTTTCAACTAGTATTTTATCAGCCTACCACTGGAATAATACTGGTTACATATGAATGATATGTGTATCTGTGTAAGGCCAACAAAAAAAAATGAAAGGAAGAGATGGCAGACGGCGAAGGAGCCAGGCAGAAACAGAGAGTGACACACCAACTATGTGTGTGTTTCAAGACAGCTGAAATGGTATCGTCAGATCACATTCGATGACCTACTTCCAACGGGGTTAATTAAACTTGAGTTCAACTGTACTAACGAAGAGACGAGTTCATTGTACTCACCAGTGCATCCTCCAAGTCTGGTGCAACACTTTCTTCTACGACGAGGTCAGCGGCCATTGCTTACGTCAGCGTATGGCATATGACGCACCAGGCAATATGACGTCAGCTCCTGGATGGCTTTACTTCAAACTTCATTAAGGTAGAACTCAAACCAACACTTTAGGTCGTATTTAGGTCATAGTAAGTATGCCTCCCCCCCCCCCAAAAAAAAACAACAACAACAACAACAATAATTTTGGTTCTTCCCAAGCTATGCCGCACATCTGTCCAATGATGCCTCTAGATGTCTGTAGGTCACAGGACATAGTCTTAGTAACCCTAGTGGGGGTACCAGGGGCTCTTTGAGTATAAATGATATTCCCACCTTCTGGAAATTCTATGCTAGGAATGTCGTCTTTTCTGCCATTCTGTTCGTTTCTGCCTTGCTCCTGTCTGCCTTGTTCCTGTGCTTTCTGCCATTTCTTTTTATTTTCTGTCTTGCTAGTCCATTCACCTGTATGTGGTCAATAAAGCCTTACATAATTTCTCCTAGGATTGATAATTGGGCACATGTACTGCCTGTATTTTTGGCTGCAAGGAAATGTGATATACAGAAGTAATTTGGGGTATACCAAAGAAATAAAGGGAAGCAGGGAGAATTTTTATAACATTAATCAAAGGACATAACTCATGTTGTACTTCTCAAATTTAACACAGTTTGCGCTACCCATTCAGCTGGCATAGAAGCAGATACAAAGTACAAAAACAGTAAGCTCAGAACACTCCATAACTCTTGAGAATTATCTCCCATGTTGTATTTCTCTCAAATCTAACATATAGAGTGTTCTGAGCTTACTGTTTTTGTACTTTGTATCTGCTTCTGTGCTAGCTGAATGGGTAGCGCAAACTGTGTTAGATTTGAGAAGTACAATTTGGGGTAATTTAGATAAGTTTTCATATATGTTTTAGTATACATATTTAAATTTGTATACAGGTTTGTTTTTTAAACACTACCCCCCACCCCCAACCCTCGCCTCCCACTGATGATAATTTCGACGGAGTAGTCAACCCCAGAGCATATCCTTAGATTAGGCCTATGTGCGCCATTGCTTTGATATAAAATGTACTTAATATTTTCTTTTCCAGGTGTGTGCGTGCGTGCGAGCGCAAGTGTGTGTGTGTGTGTGTGTGTGTGTGTGTGTGTGTGTGTGTGTGTGTGTGTGTGTGTGTGTGTGTGCGTGTGTGTGTGTTCGACAAGGTGTCGTGTACAGTTTGAAATGGTTGTAGCCCTGAGATAAGGCTGTGCCCCACATCGCTGTGCAATTAAATTGTCACCTCATGCAAGGGAAACAACTGTACCAAAACTAAAATCCGAGACATTCTATGGGTTGTTTCCCTTAGACCGTGTAGAGCCTATCTCTCTTCACCGAGCTCTCAACGAATTTAGTAACGATGTTGGTGAATGAGACACGTGTTTTCGAGCGCTTTCGTATACTAAAAGAAGTGACCGAAAATTATTTCATAGAAGGGTGGGGATGAAGAGGAAGATGTCAGAATATTTCTAGATAGACTATATAAAATAAAATCCATTGTGGCATCAATGGAGTGGATTGCTACTAAAACTGAATGCTGAAAATGTGAGAGAAGTGTTGATGTAACTGTGTGGCCAGAACTTCATTATTCTTTGCTTGGAGTCCACCTCTTTTGTGTGCAGAATCATGTGACAGTGCGTAAGAAAACATCAAAGAAATTAGGAACGTTGTATTGAGTAAACATATGTGACCTCCCACCACGAAATCAGTTTTAACTAGCATTTTAGGCATTTTGAAATATACATATCACCGGAAAGTGTACATTCTGCTGATTATTTTGGTACTTGAATAAAGTTTGTACTCACAAATATGTAGAAGTTCTGTATGTTTAAAGTCATTCAGTTATATGAAGGCCAATTTCAGAAAACGGCCTCTAAAGTTTTTGTGTGCTCTCCTATACATTTTGCTTAAATTTATTTATTTGGTGGCTTTGACCCAGTTTGTTTCTAATTTTCACTGTCATTATCTGAAAGGTGCACCAAAGAGCTTTCCGTCAGTATATTATATGTGCGAGTACTGCACAGATTACGGTTTATAATAAGAGACAAAAATAGGTACTTTTGGTAGGAAATTGCGTTCTTTCTGCTACGATCAGTGCATTGAAATACCATTTTAAATTTATTAATAATGTTTTTTCGAGAAAAAAATTCTGTGGGGGATAGATTATAGTCTACAGAAATCAATTTTGAGAAAAAGTCAAAACACCCCAGATAGACCCTCAGTCACCTTTTCAGCTCCTAGTGCTGTTAGATTGACTGCGAGTTAATACTGATTTCGTGGTGGGAGGTCACATATGTCGGCAGAAATTTATTTTATGGTTGTTTTATGTGTGGTTCTTTTTATGTTCTTTAATTTAACACCCCCAAAGATCACAGTTTGAGGGAAAGACGGGTGCACAATTTGGTTAGTTTCATAAAAAGAATTGTAAAAAAGAACAGAAAGAAAGAAAAAAGAAGAAAGAGAAAAGAAAAAAATAGCAAAGTGTCACAAAATGAATCCATTTGCTTGGAATAAAGACAGGTTGGTCAAACCATACTGATATTCTTTCTTTCACATAATATAGATGGTAGGAAGTTAGTGGATGGGGTTAGGGTGTCAAAGGGCTAAGACTTTGCTCTGCGAACATGGTTGACGATGCATAATGCTGGTGAACAGGGCGCAGAAGTCATCATCATCATCACCAGGTGCCCTGCCGCATGGCGTTGGCGACCGTGGACTTCCAACCATCTCTATCTCTCGTTGCCCCAAGCATCTCCCCCACCCTCCTCATCCCCAGCCACTCTGCAAGTCCGTCCAGCATTCTCTCCCTGGGTCTACCTGGTGCTCTCTTTCCCTCCAGCTTTCCCGTTGTGACCAGGTGCTCCAAATCCCCCTTCCTCATAAAATGGCCTATAAATGTTGCCTGTCTTTTCCTAATCTTCCTTATGAGTGATCTACTTGTGTCTGCCTCCATCAAGACTGTCTCGTTTGTTTTCTTTGTTGTCCATGGAACTCTCAACATTCTTCTTAGAAACCACATCTTGGCTGCCTCAATCTTGCTCTGGCTTTGCTTGTTGACTGTCCACGCCTCACATCCGTACA
>JAPXFY010000020.1:55369263-55404263 GCA_030674185.1 Monoplex corrugatus
GCCTTCTGCTGAGGAGTCGCCATTTTGATTGATCTTCCCACAATTCAGCTGCACCGGAAGTTATACTAACGACAGCGGTGAAACTGACACCCAATCAAACTTTGATAACTACTCTATCAAATAACCACTGATTCAGTCCACTACAATGCTATAGACCTGAAAAAACTGCGTAATGATTTTGACGTATTCTTTTGAAACACCCTGTATATTACAATGTGATTCCCCTCCGAGTGGAGACAGGCTGCAGAGGGGATTGAGTGAGGTCAGGATTTTATGCAGAGGAGAAAAGGTGAGTTTTGAGAGCGGACTTGAAGGAGACAAAAGTACGGACTGAGAGAGGAAGTTTGTTCCAGGAAAGTGGACCAGAAACAGAGAAGGCTCGTGGACCATAGGTATTGAGCTTAGTGCGTGGAAAGCGAAAAGTCAGAGGATCGGAGGCAGAGCGGAGGGTACGTGAGGGAACATAGATCTCAAGTAGGCTTGACAGGTAATCGGAGGCTGCATTATTGAGGCTTTTGTAGCACATGGTGTCTAGTTTGTACTGTATGCGCTTTGATACAGGGAGCCAGTGAAGTTGTGCCAGGAGAGGAGATATGTGGTCAGCTTTTTTCTTTTTGAGTATAAGGCGTGCAGCATTGTTTTGAATGCGCTGCAGGATGTGAATGGTGGAGGCAGGAAGACCAGACAGGAGTGAATTGCAATAGTCAATGCGAGACATTATGAAGGAGAGAACGAGTTTTGCAGTTGTTTCGACAGAGAGATACTTCCTGATCAGGCTTATACGATGGAGGTGATAGTAGCAAGATCTGGCAGTTTGAGAAACAAAGTTGTTCATGGAGAGGGTAGAGTCAATGCAGACACCAAGGTTTTTAGCTGAATCAGAAATTGGGACTGATGTGTTACATAATGGGAGAGAAAGAGGAGGCAGCTGAGAAAGTTTTTGACGGGTGCCAATGAGGATAGCTTCTGTCTTGTCGTCATTAAGCTGAAGTTTGTTGAACGTCATCCAGTTCTTAATGTCCGAGTAACACTCTCACACACGCACACACACACACACACACACATACATACACACACACATACACACACACACACACACACACACACACACACACACACACACACACACACACACACACACATACACACACACACAAACCCAAGATAGTCCTGCCGTTCTAACGATCTCCCAGTTTGGAAAAGCCATTAGTTTCACTTTCAGTTTCAGTTTCGGTTTCTCACGATGTCTCCACGTTAGAAATGAATTCCATGAGCAGTTTCAGTTTCGGTTTGTTAAGTTGACGTCTCCGCGCTCTGAATGAAATCGATATGCAGTTTCAGTTTCGGTTTTTCAAGAATGACGTATCCGCGCTCGGAATGAATTACATAAGCACTAAAGTTACAAGAGCCACGTGATGGTAATCAAGGCACAAGCCTTTAACCCTGCACATAAACCCATGAGCAGGCCAGGTCCCGAGGTCTTACCTTTAAAAGAAATTGTGTTCAGGTTGGGGTTGAACTCACAACCCCTGAGTTATGTGCATAACGCTCTAACAACTGAGCTAAAGGGCCATCAGAATAGTTATAAATACAGAACTCCGATTGACAGCTTGCGCACTGCATAGCGAGAATCCAACGTTTATCATCGGTATCTCACAATGCAACCAAAATGTTTTACGGCTTCTTTGAGCACCATTCTTATAACTAGTCTTCATATACTCTGGGAGTGGAAGGACTTTAAACTCAACGAAACGAACGACTGAACAAGCCAACGACAGCTTGTGCGAGCCTCAATAGCCCAGTTGGTTGAACGTTGGATTCACATGCTAATGGTTGTGGGTTCGAATCCCGGAGTGTGCTACATTAACACTGACCTTCTCGCTGTCCTATCTTAACATCATTGTTGTTCTGGTGGTGTCAGTGTAGGATTAGATAAGTTCCCCCTTCCCCCACTTCCCTGGGATGGTTATCCCCGTCGGCCATATCACCCGAGGTACGTGCCGACGCAAAAACTGAACTAAATCAATCAATCGATCAGACAGCTAGCGGTCAAAGTCTCAGAGACTCATTCGCGAAAATAGTGAACGGACTTGCAGAGTGACTGAAGACAGAGAGGTTGGAAGAAGTACTTGCAACGAGAAGGGATAGATTCGTATTGAGGGCCAAGATCTCCAACGCCATGCGGCAGGGCACATGATGATGATGGTGGTGATGATGATGATGATGATGATGATGATGGTGATGACCACACTCGTTCTTCTTTAGTTCACCATCTACATGGTCAGGCCAGGCCACATCTGACGATGGCTGTGGCCTTTTCTTCCAGTTCATGTCGGCCAGGCTATGTGGATATGCCCTGGTGCCCACGAACCAGACCCCCAGCTATGGGTAAATAGCACCACTGCCAGGTGGATATCTCGGGAGAGAATAAGGCTGAAGAAGTAAACCCTGAAAAAAAAAAAATGACCCCCTACTGCCTTGCAGGTTGTCGTGGAAACGACAAAGGCTCACGGAGTGACCGTAAACAAACCGATGGAAGGCAACGGGAAACCACCATCGTACTTTCCCAGGGAAAAAAAATCATGGCCAGACAAAACAAGACTGAGGACAGAGAGGGTGGAAGATGTGCTTGCGGCAATAAGGGAAAGGGATAGATGCATAAGGAGGACCATGATCGCCAGAGCCATGTGGCAGGGCACTTGATGATGATGAGGCTATGTGTGTCATGAAAGGGGTGGGGGGAATGTCTTAGGTGGTTTTGTAGCTGTGGCATGCATATTTGTGTTATTTTTTATTTAAAGGGAAAGACAAGGAAAATAACTGTCTCGTGCTGAGCGTGGGCGGATTGAAGTACAGCTCAGAATTTAGTCTTGTTCGTGTGTGTGTGTGGCAAACTCGGAGCTGGCGTGTGCAATTTGATTAAATCCTTCAGCTTGACAGGTTGTTTTACTGGTGTTGGTCGTAGGATTTTTTTTCGTCAGGTGAGAAAATAAAATAAGTAAAGTTTAAATTATGTTGCTTCGGGAATGAGATTTTAATTTTTTGATTTCGTGAGTATAAGGTATTGGTGTATAAATCAATATAGTAAATTATTTTCGTGCTTCAATTTTTGTTTCTGAAAATTTATTGTTGACATTGTTGGTAATTCATGGAATTGTAAAGAAAAAGTGACAAATGGTAATATTGATAGCAACAACAACAACAATAACAACAATAACAATAACAATAATAATAATACGGTGATGATTTGTATTCATACTGGCGTTTTATCTATGGCTCAAGGCGCTTCCAAAAACTTTCTCCCACACACTCGCAGAAACAGACCTGTTCACAATCATACAATGGACACAGAACCAGGATATGTCAACGGTTCGGCCACATGTAGAATATGCAAATGATAAAACCCACATCTCGAACGCCAATCAGGAGCTGAACGAGTGCAGACGAGAGCGACCAAAAGAGCAAAAACAAAAAACAAAAAAAAACAAAAAAACAAACAAAAACGAAAAAAAAAAAATGTAAAGATAAAAATTATTGAGACAAACATTTAATTTACACTCATTAAAGGGCAGGAGTATAAATCAATAAGATGAGATCTCGCTGAAACCTGTAAATTATGAAGCAACTTAAAAGACATTACTGTTGCGCACAAAAACATTTGGACATCGCTCTTTCTCCTTCGCAGCCCCCACTATCTGGAACTCTCTTCCCTTTGAAATCCGACACCTAAAATCGACTTCTTCTTTCAAAACAGCTCTAAAAACACCTCTTTCAAAAATATTATCAGTAAGTTCAACCTCATTTCCCCCCAGCCTAATAGTAGAAAAGGTGTGTTAGTGTGTATGTATGTTATAGTAGGTAGGTGGGGGTGGGTGATTATAGAGCCCAATGTGCCTCACAGTACTTTGGGGTATAGCCGTGGGGGTTGTGGGGTGCATTTGGACTTGCGTGAGAATCCGTGTATGATTGTAGCGTATGTAGTATTTTTATGGATTTATTCTATTACTTTGTATTGTGTATTTAGTGTATGTACGTGAGGTCCGAGAGATTGAAAATTGTGAGTGAATGATTGTAAAGCGTCATAAGCTCCGCCGTAGGCAGAGATGTGCGCTTATAAATGGTCTCTTATTATTATTATTATTATTATTATTATTATTATTATTATTATTATTATTATTCTCCCTATCATTATATAACAAGACTGGAAACCAAGAGAGTAAAGAGCATATTAATAACAATACTAACAAGCGTAAACATTGTTTCAGTAGTAAGAGTTGCAAACCTCTGGAACTCGCCGCCAACTCAGTTTAAAACGGCACTGTCTGCTAGTATGTTTAATGGTATCCTAGACATGTTTAGAAATATTGATAATTTATATATATATATGTGTGTGTGTGTGTGTGTGTGAGAGAGAGAGAGAGAGAGAGAGAGAAAGACAGACGACAGATACATAGAGAGAGAGAGAGAGTGTGTGTGTGTGTGTGTGTGTGTGTGTGTGTGTGTGTGTGTGTGTGTGTGTTTGTGTGTACAAAGTCATTGATGAAAAAGATTAGGAAAAGACAAGTAACACTTATAGACATTTTATGACGAAAGGGGAATTAGAGCACTTGGGCACAACAGGAAAGCTGGAGGGAAAGAATACTAGGTAGACGCAGGGAGAAAATATTGGACGGACTTGCAATGTGGCTGAGGACAGACAGGGTGGAAGATGTATTGCAACAACAAGGGATAGATTCGTATAGAGGGCCATGATCGCCAACGCCAGTCGGCAGGGCACACGATGATGATGATAGATATAATCTGCATGTTGTGCCATTACCCTACACACGTGAGGAGAAAAAAACAAGTAAATGAACCCATTTATATATGACATCGAACGACTTCTAGATAATCTAAACCTGCCTTTCCGGCAGGAAGTTATTTCTTTTACCACTTATTCTCTAAGATGACCTGCAAAAAACAATTTTGTTTAATTTAATATATCTGTTAATAAGATCAAGAAAAACATATCTGTGGTCCAAAATGACCATTTCATGTTCCGATCTTTTACACGATTTGTTTCATGTTTTGACCTTTTTCAAAACTTGTTTGCAGGCTTTAATGTCAAGTTCTTAGATTCCAACTGTTAACAGTACTCAGTATTCGTGTTACTGAAATGTTGTTTTAATCAAACAAAAAGTACACAAAAGCATATCACCAGGAATTTTCAGCGTGAATGTTATACACATAATACATTCGTGAGAACAGAATGGAATATCGGCCTGTCTGCTAAAATGCAAGGAGCATTGAAAACACATGATCAATGACATAATTGACGACAGATAGTTGGAACGATCAAATTGTACAGATTGCTACAAAAAGATGAGGCTACTATTTCTGGCACCAACGCAAGGACGACAACGGAATTGTGGGAAGACGCAAAAAGGGATTTTCTGTTGTCAGCTGAGAGTGGAAGTCGGTCATCAACAAAAATATTCCAAACTTGACGTAATTCGCGAGGATCAGATAAGATCCGACGGGAAGAGTGAATCGAGTGTGAAGGAGACGGTCCTACTGTCATATTTTATAGTTTTTACATTTCTTTTTATTGTGCTGGCGAGGTCGAAATCACTGTTAAAAATAAATTTCAACAGTTATGGCGGCTGCTGTTGATGTTCCCACTCGTTGTGACTGTTTTCAACGTCATGAACAAAGCCGTTGCAGACTTTCTCCGTCAGTGTCACACCCGAAAAGCATTCTAAGAAACATTTGTGTGGTGGTCTTAAAGAGTTTGCCGAGTGTCTTTTAAAGTGTTTTTCGGTATTGTTGTAACAAGGAAGTATCAGAAACTGTAAACAACCTAGGCTGAACAGGTCCGATAATCAGCAGTTTTTGTTGTTTTGCCTTGACCTGTTTGTGGTGTTTAGTGCTTGTGATTTGGTTCATTCTTTAGGAATATTAACGGGCAAGATACCAACCATGAAGCTTCTGGAAAATGCTAAATTTGAAGAGGTGAATTCCGGCCTGACTATGGAGCTGGAGAGCTGCAGAATTAATGGAAGGTAAGAATTCTCGTTTGTTAAAAAAACCCATTAATTTCACATGTATGTGTGTGTGTGTAGTGTGTGTGTGTGTGTGTGTGTGTGTGTGTGTGTGTGTGTAGTGTGTGTGTGTAGTGTGTGTGTGTAACAGTTATATTGTGTCAGACAGCGAGTCAGCAGTTGAATTACTGTAGAATTTAGATCTGTGCATGACAATCAGCGGTATTGAATGCAAGCTGCTTTTCGGTACTATTAACTTATTAAGCATAGGCCTAGCTGGTCAGATCACTTGAGTGCCTTTTAAGTATGATACCGACAGAAAACGACAAAGAAGATTGATGGTGATTGACCATAGTCATGTTCAGAGCATGTACCATAAATTTCCTTAATCATTGGGTCTACATAATGTATAATTTGAGAGCAAGTAGAACATTAGTCTGGTACTGATCAGTGCAGAATTTGACAGTTTAACCATTTTGACTCCCTCACCTTATCCATTAGCATCCTGTTATCAATGATAGCACTGACTCCCTCACCCTTATCGTCCAGCTTCCTGCTCATATCAGAAGCACTTGGTAAAGTGTGGTAAATGTAGGACTTAAATTTGAAGATCTTGGTTTCAACTTGCCTGGACGTTTCTGCCTGATGGGTAAAGTGTGGAGATTTTTCTGATCTCCCAGTTCCAGGTCAGTTTGTGCAGACCTTCTAATGTCTGAATCCCCTTCGTATGCATGCATGCAGAATATTGAATATATTATATGCATGTTTATATGGAAGGCTGCATATTCAGCAAAGTGGAATGAGGTCAGCTCACCTAGCAGTTTTAAGTTGTCAGTGCTCCACTAAAGAGTTTATGTTCAGTGAGTCCAAATGAGTTTGGAGAATATTATCAAATTACATATTATGAATGTAAGATTTTTTTTTATTATTAACTTCAAGAACACAGTAATCTTTTTCATTAACTCTGGCAGAATTGAAAGTTACTCATGTAAGATGGCGGGAAATGACAAGCGGTTGTACAAACTTTTGGCGGAGGAGAACCGAGAGGCACCTGGAGGGCTGCAGGCATTGTCACCACCTCAGTCTGCCCTGGGATCCAGTGCTCAGTCCCACAGTCCTGGCAGGTAATCTGCTTGTGGATATTTCACGTAAAACTAATGCCTAATTAGTTTGATCTAGCTTTTTTGGTACCATTGGTGACATTACTGTTACATGCTAACTTACTTAAAATACAAAATTTTAATTGAACTATAATGCAGGACTTTAAGATTGTGCTACACTAGTAAGTTGTAGTGCTACACTAGTAAGTTGTAGTACTGTTCATAGTTGTTGTAGCGCAAGTTAAAATATGTAATTAATCGTAAGTCCAAGTTACCCCCCCACCACACCCCACACACACACACACCTACACACACACACACACACACACACACACCACACAAAAAAAAAAAGAAAATAGATTAGTATTAAAATTGCTTTTCAGCCTTAGGCACGGAATTTAGTGATGCTTTTATTGAGATATTCACAGAAATTTGAAACAATTTAAAACAAGATTTTCTAGTGTTGTGCAAATGGGACATGTTTCATTTTCTTCAGTTTGTAATTTTACCAGAATAGACATTGTGACAAATTTTAGCAGAAACTTGTCTTGATTTTCAGAAATTTGTCCACAGTTGAATAATTGAAAGGCATCACAGAATCAGAGAGAATGGTTGGTCACATGTTGGATATGGGAGGGAAATAAAAGTACTTATAAATAAAAGTGAGTTATACTGCATAACAGTATTAACACTGTATGAAAATAGTTGTATCGAAGGAAAACAGAATTTTGTCACTGAATAAAAATAGTGATACAGTGGAGTCCATGTACAATGACATTCAAGGAAAACACAAATTTGTGTTCATTGCAAGGCCCTAAGGAAAATTGGCAACCTTACTGAGTTACTCATAAGGAAAATTGGCAACCTTACTCACTAATTATGAATTATTTCCTTGATGGTGGAGTTAAGATATTTAGTTACAAGTACATTATTTCCTGTTTTGGACTTTGTTTTATGTTGACATTTATCAGTCGGTTTTATTAACTTTTAAGGCTGTGTCATTGAATAAGCTGAAAAGAAATGCACACACACACTGTGACGCTCACAAACAGCACATCGCCTATAGGCCTACCACTTCTGGTATTCCATCACACTCATCGCTGTGCTTTATATTTTCATGCAGTGCTGCATGTTCCAGGGTTTGCACAGGCTTTTTAAAATTTTGAAAATTCTTGAAAAATGACCTTTTTTTCAGTCAATTTAAAAGAAAACTTGTTTTTGGAAAGTTTTTAATTCTAGTTTTTATTTGGTGGGAGGGGGGGGGGGGGGGGAGTTTGCTGTTTACTGAAATGCAGCAACAGTGAAAATGATCCCTTTGAATATAAAAAGATGATGATGATGAATTTTTAAAAAATCCAGATTTTGTTTTTGTTTTTTTGTGGAAATCGCAATTCTTATCAGCGGACTATCATGATCATGGAAAGAGTCCAGATCTAGATGTGGAAGTATCATGGAAAATGTAGCTGCCTACAAACTTTATTTGCATATCAGCAAGTGTAATGACCTTGTGTGTGAAAAGAGGAATTAAAAGGCGAAGCTGTCAGGGATGTCAAGCAAGACTTACATAATTGTTGGCAGGCTTCCATGGAGTGGATGGGTTTAAGTATTGTTGTGTGTAGCCCAGCTGACAAAACAAAGCTAGATGATTATGAGGGCTATAAGGAAGAGGAGGGTTGAGAGACACAAACAGGATGGTTTGTCTGGATGAATAATATTAGACCTCCTTTTGATTATTGAGGAAAGAGAGGAGATACCCATTACAGGCCTATAATTATAATTTAAGTTTGGGTTAATTGGATTTTCTTTTTTATAAATTGATCTCTGTCTGGTCTGTCTGTCTCTCTCTCTCTCTGTGTCTCTCTCTCTTATAAATTGATCTCTCTGTCTCTCTCTCTCTTTCTGAAAGATAAGAGGGGGAGGATTGTATGTGTCAGCGTGTATAAGTAGACTGACATTTTGAAGGAAATTCTGTCATTCAGTCTGTATTGTAGTTGTACATGTGTGTATACGTACATGTACGCGAATATACTGTGTAATCGGTTTCATTGACTGTGTGTGATATAGCGTGCATCTGTTTGATAACGCTTTCCTGTTTTAATGCACTTAAATGCAAGTAGTTATCAAAAAAAACAAAATTAAGGTAAACATTTTCTCAGTATTATGTGTTATGTATATGTTTTGATCATAGTACTATCAAGTATGATGGCAGTGTTTCACCCAGACGTTTTTAAATTTTGGCCTTCATGACTTTTAATTTTCAAAAAGGCTTTAAAATTTAGTGACTGAAAGCCTGTACAAACCCTGTCGTTAATATACTTTGACTGTTCGTTGTAGGGCAAGATTGTATATTATATACAAGCTTGGCCTTTGGGAAGTACCTTGTTCATATATATATATATATAATATATAAAGAGGAAATTTATGTGTGATGTAGATTTTATGTATAAACAGCATTTTACTAGAAGGTAAGAGAAGGAAGTGAGTAGGGAAACGGTACGTTATTGCCCAAAATTTGTTGTAAGTATTTGAGAAGATACCATGAAAAATGGAGTCATTCATTTTAATATTTTAGAGGTTCTTGCATGTTTTATCATAATTTAAATCAGTGTCGGGTTTTGTTGTTTGTGAAAGTTATTTTTAATGTGTAACTGTGTTATTATCATTTTTACTAATTTTATTGTCATTTTTATAACTGTTGTTGTTGTTAATTTCTTATCCACTCCTGTGGACCACCTGAACAGTGCCATGATGTATGGCTCCAGCTGTGAGATGGACAACTGTGCCAGTTTTCAGTTGTGCGACACCATCTCTACCAAGACCTTATTCTACCTCATCTCCACTCTTAACGCCTCGTTTAGCCCCGACTACGACTTCAGTCAGGCCAAAAGTGAGGAGTTTAGCAGGGAACCAAGCCTCCAGGTTGGTCAGCTATTACTTGAGAGTGGTGGGGGTTCATGAACCGTACTGATTGCTTAGCCATTTGACTGCACCCTGTCTACCAGCTGTAAAAACGTAACCCTTTGACTCCCTCACCCTATCAACCTGCTTCCTGCAGGAAGTTGGTTAGGGTGACGGAGTCAGAGAGTTAATTTTTTGCTTTGCTTGCATGGTTGGCAAAGTCAGTCAGTATTTATATTTCATTTTCAACTAAATTTATATCAAATGAACAAACCTTTCTCAGACCTTAGAGAAAGTAACAGGGAGACAGACATTAGACAGATTTTTACAAAAAAGACAAATCAGATGAAAAGAATTCATACAAACTTGAGTATCAAATATCAATATCATGGTGCATGTGCGCATGTACTTGTGCACATAACAGACTTACACTCACAGTCACACTCGCACACGCTCACTAACACACACACTCACACAACACACACACACACACACACACACACACACACACACACACACACACACACACACACACACACACACACACACACACACACACACACACACACACACACACACACACACATGCCAATAGTATACAGATTAGACACACAGCAAAGGAATATTCTGTGCAAGTCATACTCAGTAGTCGGTACATCAATAGACAACAACAACAAAAAGGAGAATGGCCCTGTGCTTGTCTCAATGTCTGTATGTATACAGTATACAGCTGCATACAAACACAACAAATAGAGAATGGCTGTACTTGCCAGGGTGTACAGTGTATAGGACAAGTGTCACAAACAGTAATGGGTTAGTAATGCGTGTGTGACTGGCAGTGGTCCAGGCCAGGCCATTTGTACTTCTGGTACACCTGCCAATTGGCAAGGTCACTTTTCCACTGCAGTGCAGTATTGCGCAATTTTTTTTTTTTTGTCAAGTGAGCCTATACCCAGTGGTAGAGTTTTGCGATAGGCAGGATTGTTTTCATGGGACCGAGCAGGCAAAACCCGCTTGTGCGTGAAAAACACACCAACATGACATTTGATACTATTACTAACGGCACTGCACAGATTACAGTATGATCTCCATTCCATTCAGCTCTGAACAAGTACCTGACTGATTTTAGGTTGGGGAAGATAAAGCAGCAAGGGAGAAGAAAAGGGCTCTGCGTATTTAATGCAGGCCCCGAGAAAAATCTGTCACCTCACTTCCCTGTGACCTTGGGGTTATTGGATAATCTTCATCTTACCTGCAGTACAGTACAGTGAATATATTATTCATAGTTGCTTGATACGATTACATACTTAGGTTTTGGCCAGTGCAGTGCACATCTGTTGTACAGTGCTGTGCAGTTATGCTCTGAGTGTCCAACACGCAATATACTGATCACTACTTTTACAGTAAAGATGATTATGATGCATTGCAGATAAATTTATATATCTTTATATGCACATGCACTGCAAGTTTTACCTTAAGTTCACTCCATGCCATACCAAGCCGTCTTCTGTCATTAGTGAAACCACATGCAGTGCATTATTATTTTTATACATTATTGTACCTACATTGCACTATACAGTACATGCATTTCAGTGTAAAACTACTAGTACTTTACTCAGAAAGTTGCATTATATTCACATATTATTAGGTTTACAGTACCATGCAATACAAATTGCCATACTGTGTACAGTACCACACTGCACTATTATATTGCCATGCAGTGCAGATTGCCATGTTGTATACATATATATGCACACACTGTACACTACAGTTGCAGGTATCTGTCCAGTACAGTATACCTTTTGCAGCATATTTTACAATACAGCACTGCTCTGTGTTCAGTCTAGTGTTATTACATGTAGATATTGTGTACAGCAGTAACAAAAAATAACAAACCTTTCAGTGTTTCAGCAATCAATAACTGACTGCCTAGAGCCATGTATCAAAAGTAACAAAGTTTCTTTTGCTGTTCTTACTGGTTTTGTTTGTGTGCTTTTTGTTTGCTTGCTTTTTTTTTCCGTATTGTAATTACATTTTTTAAATATATTTAAGGCAGATCTATATCAAAATATTGGTTCATATCTGATTGTAACAAAGTTGTCAACTAATCTCTCCCTAGTAGTAAATAAAGTTTCATGGGTAAATTGCAATGCTGAATAATTGATAACAGAAATGTTTGTTGTCCGTTTTCAGGCTGTGATGACGGCTATCGACACTCAGCTGTTTGCCACAGCAGGAGATCATTTTGGGGCCCTAAAGCATCACCTGTGGACAGCCCTGGATGGAGAGATTGCTCTCAGGGACTGTCAGATTTACAGGTACATATACATACTACATGTTATAAAGGTAATAGCATGCAGCAGATGAAATGTCCCCAAAACAGCCAAGATATCCGTCTTGGCCATACATATGCACACACTTGTGCAGCAAACATTCTAGAAGCTATAAATGAATTCATGCACAGGTGCACATACTTACAGATACTTGCATATATATATAGATGTGCACATCAATGAAAAGGTCATGGTTTTGTGAGCAAAAGTGTTGGAGAGTGAGTTCCACCCACATGCACACATACATCAACACTGGTATGAGGATGCTAAGTGAAACCGAAGTTGAATGATTCATTCCATTGTCAGATGTTTATCATCTGTTATTGTGCTTGTATCTTTGTTTGCCATGTATCAGTTGGCTTAGGTACTCAAAAGTGATTCAGTGAAAGTGAAGTGATCACATTTAGACTTGTATTTTTGAATAGATCTCATTCTCCTGATTCCACAGATACCAGAATCAACTCTGTAGAGCAATTAGGAGCGAAGTTATGAATTTTTGAATTATTTAATTTTCGGCCGTTATTACGTCAAATTTACAGATGAGTGGAATGTCCATTTTTGTCAACCTGTAGCTGCAATTTGAGAGACTTTTCAAATATTGCAAGTGTTGATCCACAATCTCTATAATACTGAGACCATGTCCAATTTTTTCCAGCCCTCTCCTTCTGCTGAATTGGCTGTAATTAGGCCTCAAAAACGTGAAAAATTACAAAAACGCTACTCGGAAAACACAGTTTTACATCTGAGGAGATAACTTGACTTCTATGTAAGCTACAGAGATGTATCTGGTATCAAAATGCTCAGAATAACAAGGGTTACACAATGAAAACAAAATCAAAAGGATTCACAATACTTTTTTTTTCTTCATTTTTTTCATGGTCACTCATTTCATACCTCTAACAGCGCCAGAGTCAAATTTTGTCTCAATAGACTGCCCCCTACATCTTCAGTCTCCCGTATGCCTCGACAATGTCACTGATGCTGTCAACGACCCAAACACGGCCATCACTTGTGACGGGAGTCACCTCTACCGCCCAGCGGAACACATAACGGGACTCGGTCTCAGCCACATCGTCGACCCGCGGGAACCGGAAGTAGTCCTTCCTTCCCTTTGTGCGCTCCATGTATTGGATCAGGGCCTTAGTTGGACTGTCAACCCTGATGACCTGGCCAATGAAGAAGGATTCGTCATAATACACAGCCACCCATTCACCTTGGGTTTGGAATGTGTACTCGGAAACTTCCTCACTGTCCAGGCACAGGCGCTTTGCAGGTGGACTCCTATCTTCAGCAGCCTCAACATCCTGGTTATCCTCGTCCTCGCCGAGATGGGCCTTGAGGCGCAGGACGAGGTCCTCGATGTTGCCCCCCACTCTCAGGTCTCCAGTGTGTCCAAGGACCAGCTTCTGGTGCCGTAGTTGGTCTTTTAGTGCGTCTTGAAGCACAGCAGCTGGCTCTTGGCGTAGGCGACGGACAAGACAGTCAACATCGGCACTGGTGACGCAGGGTCCTCCTTTCTGCATCACACGGTGGATGAGCTGTTGTTTCGCCGCAGCTTTCTTCGCCTCCTTCTCTCTCCGGGTTTGTTCATCGCGGAGCATTTTCTCCCGTATCTTGCTCTTGACGATGGCCTCCTGACGCCGGTGTTTAAGACGAAGGGCCCTTCCGTGTTTACGCGCAAATTTCAGCAGTCTGGGGGTCTCCTCTTGAGGCTTGTTTGCTAACCACTGGGGAGTCTTGTTGTGGGCCAGGATGTGGGTCAAAGATCTGTTGTGGAGACTTGTGTGCCGCCGCTTTGACATGTCGAAATCTAGGTCCCCAAAGACGTTTTCTCCCAGCAGGTTGGTAAGGGGGCAGTGCTCTAGTCCTTCAATCGGTGGGGCTGGTGGCCCGCCAAACTTGCTCCCCTGGAACAAATCAAATAAAAATTCTAGAAATGAATAAAATCACCAGTCTTTCTTTTCCAAATTATTCAGCTTCCCCTGTTCCTGTCCTGGAAGATAAAGGCTGCTTATTTGTTCACACACACACACACACACACACACACACACACACACACACACACACAAACGCACAATCGTAATGCATTTCACCAAATGCCAAATATTGAAGTACATGTATGTTAATTATCATTGTTAATTGAAATCAGTTAATCAAATAGCAATATTTTGATAACAAAAAAAACAAACTTACATTCATGAAATCTATGAGCTGCCTGTGGTGCACAGTCTGGACTGCCTCCATCATCTTGACCAGGATTGCGTTGACTTTGTCCTTATGCTGGGTGGCGAAGTCGATCACACTGCCCATAAGGTCTGCCTGTGGCCCCTTCAGCTCAAACTCTTCCCCGAAGACACTCACGAAGGACTCGCTGAACAGGTCGCTGGCATCCTCTTCCAGGATACACCTGTAAATTACACATAAGTATATATAATAAATATGAGGAGTAGGGGCACACTAATTTGAACTAATTCGTACATGCATGTATGTAAGTCAGTGAATACATCATTTAATTGTAAGATTTGAAGTGCTTTCAATGGAAAATATTTATCTTTATAAATTATATATCTTTAATCACTGTTTCAATTTTTAGGCTTGGTAATGATTTGACATAAACTAAAAAGTAAACACTGCTGGTATCACTAACCTCTCCAAGCAGTCGTCCATGGCTTGCACATACTGGTAGAAGTCTGTGTACTGGACCTTGCTGTTGAGGACGTTCCAATATGGCCCGGTGAGTCTCACAAAGAGGATGGCGACCGCACACACCATGCACATCAGATCACCATCTTCCAGGTCTGCTGCCACGCTCTCAATCTTCAGGTTGCTGTGCCCCAGTGACCCACCAAAAAATCTCCGGAGGTCGTTCCTGTGGTGGATGACAGCTGCCGCCCCTTCGAAAATGCGTTGAATCTGTTTGATCGATAGCTGGTCATGTGTGATCGCTTTAGAAGTTCTTCGCCACAATAAACCACCCAGTCAACCCGGCATCCGTTTTTCTCATCCCCCCTGGGACCAACCACATCGCAGGCAGTACGGATGAGACGGGCAGCTGCAGACTCCGTGTTCCGAAAATGGGCAAACTTGGAGTCCTTCTCCCGCCCAACTTCTCGCCCTTGCCGACCGCAGACAGGACTGACTCTGTGGATCTGGACATGCCTAGTAAGAAATGGGCATTACAGTATAAGAAGTGGACTACTGTATCCTGTCCTAGTTGAGACTTGAGAAATTGCAGGAAGAGTTCATTATACTTCTTCATGGCAGCAGCCCTGTCACTCATTACGCTGGAAAATCTCTTCAGGAGCTCTTTGAAGACCACTGTGGTCTCTTCCTGGGAGTATTCCCCATAGAGGTCCGACATCTCCTCCAGCTGCTCTATGGTAACCTCAAGAAGCGTTGCAGCATCCTCGCTCGCCACCTGGCGGTACCCGAGACTAAGGGTCTCCCCACTCTCTAATGTGATCTGCTGGCTCACTATCTTCTTGTGGTCCCGTGATGTTCCATCCGTATGTAAGGTGCAGTTAGCTGAAGCCAGGATCTTCTCAGTTGCCTGAAGTTGGGCAAGGACCTGGCCTTCGTCACCAATGTTTATTGCTGTCTGCATACATGGCAACTCTAGTCTTTCTTCATACCGAACACCAAACATGGTGTCGGCTACAATCCGTATCACCGTTGAACAGCGACTGGCTGGAACCTGGGCCTCTGCCTGGAGGCGAAGAACTGTCACCCTGACCCCGTCCGTGAAACGATTGTGGTCTTTCTTGTTTCTGGTGTCCTGTCGACCCGTCGCTGCGATCAGATGCTCCTCCAGGACTAGTTTCTCTTGAGAGAGTTTATCAATTTCCACACGTGCGCTGTCCAGTTTTTGTCGCTGTCGTCTCGGGTATCTCTGTGTCGTCTCTTTTGTCCGCCGCCCATCTTCTCTCTCATCTTTCAGTTTCTCTTTCAGAGAATTGATCTCCGCAGACATCCTTTTCCGTGTGCCTGTAGCCGTGCGGATCGCACCTCTAAGCTCAGCAGCTCTCCTCTTCAGTTTATTGACTGTGGAGGGTTGCAGTGCCCGGATAGTGTCTTTCTGTTCTTGAATGGTTCCATTGAGGTCTTCAACCATTTTTTTCAATACTTCAGTCTCTGTGGCTCTCACAGTTTCAGCACGTCTGTCTTTACTGAGGTCCTCAATTGTCTCTTTCAGGAGCTTGATTTCCTTTCTTTGACTGGAGATGGTTTCCTCGGCGGCCCCTCTTTTCTTGATTTCTGCAGCAAGCAGCTCCAAATTTGGGTCTCTGGGCTGAGCTGCTGGGGTGTTTTCTTGACTGGGAGTGGGACTGTCACTGAGAGCGAACGATGATGCAAGAAATGAATGCATGTCATTCTCAGCGTAGCCTGTCAGTTTTGACCTCTTTTTGAGAGTGTTGTACGTCTTCATCGTCTTTGTGACAGCTTTACTGATGACCTTATCAGAAACATTGGTGTCTGCCATTACCCTCACCCATTTCACAGTAAAGGTTTCTCGCAACTTCTCGTGTGTTCTGAACTGCTCTAAATCAACTACCACTTCTGAAGTCAGAGTGATATCAGAGGGAAGCTCAAAGTCAGGTTTCTGTGAAAGCAAGTCACCTCTTTTGAGACCAAACTTGTTGAGGGATGAAGACACAAAGTCGAAGTCCACCTCTGTATCCAGGAAGTATTGGAGGCTGCTGATGTCTCCACTTGCTTGCGAATGCTTGGCTTTGACGGTCCTCAAAAGATGTGACAGTCGACCGCTCAGGCGCGATGTAGGGTAGGAAGACTCGGGAAAGAGTTTCTTATACCACGTCTCGACCTGAAACAGACAATTAACAACTCTTGTAAGCTCTAAGTACAAAAATGTGTACCTACCAGTACTTCTATGCAACTCTGCAGTGCAAGCCCTTCTTCAACTAGACGGGAGGTCTGACTCTGAGCACTGCTTTACTAGATCTTTAAGTTGAACACAGCAGAGTCATTCACACAATTCATTCAATCATTGAATCAATTATTCATTGTGATTGTCTCTCGGATTTTGGTGAGGTGGTCAGTATAAAATTAATATTAGTATATAGTACTGTTAGATTAATTCTGTCACTACAAGAGATACACTTACATCAGAGGTCTTCTTGTTCTTGCCTTGCTGCTTGAGAAGCTCCAACTGCAGCAGCAGACGGTTGGTGAGTGGCACTTGTGGGGGATCTGGGGGCCGCCCTTTCCCTTCCTTGAGAAAGCTAGCCTTCAGCAAATCGTAGGTAGTGTCAGCTGAAAAAAATAAAGTAAAGGTTTGCAAATATATTCTACGACTCTTCCGACAAGTATGCAGTCGAAAAATGCCTTCTTTCTGTCGAAAATACCTCGACTGTCAAGCCGTAGTTAGTGTAAACACAAGTCAGCCATGATGGCGGAAGCGATGATTGGGTCACGTGACCTCAGTATTTTTTTCGAAATTTCAGCGTGCATGCAGTCATTTTCTGCTTCTTTTTGTCGCTAAAACGAAGCCAATAGCTACAAGGCATACATCTGTATTGTTTATAAGTCGGAAAAGTTGCTAGAAATAATTATCGAAGTCATTCAGTGGATCGAGCAGCATTGCTATTTTTAGCAACACCTCCGCGATCGCCGATGTTGAAGTGACGTCGCAAAACATTGGATTTTTAATTTTTAGAGACATGAAATGCATAAAAATCTTTACAAAGGTGGATAAAAATGATCAAACTTACCGACTATTTCTTTCAAGTCGAATTCAGGCACGATTTCAGCCGAGAGAGTGTCTCGGACTGAAGCGACGGCACAAGCCATTGTGTCTAGCGTTGGCTCCACCATTGGGTCAGGCAGCGGTACGATAAATGCTTCACATGGTGTTTTTCGTCGCCTCTCACACGGTGTGGGTGTTCCAAATTGTTTTAATTTCTAGACAGACTTGTAGTTCAGAAGCTGCTCTACACGTGGATAACTTTCATGAAGCGATCCGATGTGTCGAAGTTGTGAATTTTGCCGACTGAAGTTTTCAACTTGAATTTTCGCACCGACCGGAACCACGTGGTCAATCTCATTAAATATGCGCGGATAGCTTAGAAACAGACCTTTTCATTGGTCCATTTCGCAACATTGTATGTTACTCTCACACCGAGTGAGCTCCTCTCAAAACAAAGACCCTGTTCGCGAAAGTTTGGTTTCGCTGCGTCGCAGCGAGCGCACCGCCTTGCAAGTGACCTTTTTAATCGGTAAATTTCAACAACTTAAACTATTCCAATGCACTTAAAAATGATATACACTGAAAGAATAAACGTCCAACAAGGATTCCAGAATAGATTTATTTTTTTCAACAAGAGGGAAGTTCAAGATATGTGTTGGGAAAGATGGTGAAATTCCAGGCCTACTCAGCCGGGCGGATAGAGCCCAATGAAGACTTTTGAGTACCTAGTTGGCTGATTCATGCAGTTTTGAGCAAAGAGACTTGAGAAATCAAAATTTGAGCAAATGCAACCAAAAAAGACAATATCGGCGTGATATAATAGAGGTCAGGGTGAAAAGCACAACTTTGGCTGAAAGTTAAGATTTCCCATGTATATCTGTTTGGTGTTTGGAATGTAATTCCGACCAGTCACTTTGGTGTAGTGGTTAATGCAACAGGCTACCAACCGGAAGGTTGTGGGTTCAAACCCCCATCAGTCCCTTAACAAAAATTATGGGATTTTTCAGCTCTAACCAGCTCCTACCCAGAGTTGGGCATGCTATGGGCTCATTGGGAAGACTGGGACCACACAGTCAAGTCTCGTCTACTTCACAGATGTGTCATTGAGGGTGTTGCTCAAATCTTCTGACCAGCACCACTGGTGTTTGTATCTCTTGGGCCTGGTTGATGCCAGGATACATATAGTAAGCATAAGAGTACGGCCCTGTCACACAGTCTCAGTCCTAGATGGAACTCAGTAGCGTCATGATTATCATCCTCATCGACATCGTGATCATCGCATTGTAAAAAAAAAAAACTGTCCCAGCTTCTGTGGCCATTAAGATGGTGGAGAGAATGGGGTGAAAAAAAAGTGAGCACAAAGGTAGCCTCCCTGAGTGCAATGATCCTATGAAAAATCTTTAAAATTGTTAGTAGGCTAGTGGGTTTTATCTGTGAAAGGGATGGAAGGGGGATCAATTGACAGCATTTTAACTGATCATAGTTTTAGACAGTGATGAAAATGTATTTTTAGACAGTGTCATTGCTGATGATTTTGTAGCGTTGAATTTGTGTCTTATGCAAGATAGGAAAAGCTGATTCAGATATGTTTTGTTCCAGTTACAACTCTGACCTGAATTCAGATCCTTATGGAGAAGAAGGGTGCATTTGGTCCTTCAACTATTTCTTCTTCAATCCCAAACTGAAGCGCATCGTGTTTTTCACCTGCAGTTCCACCAGGCAAGTACAATTCACTTTTACCTGAGGCTGGAGTTCAGGATGGATTCATAGCACCCAGGCAGTTCCATGGATGCTCCATCCAAATCTGCCAGCATTTGTCTGGCAGACTCTTCCAACCAGCACAAAATCCTGTGTGCTGACAAGGTCTTGAAATGGGACCTATGAAACATTGGTGCCACCAGAAGCATGGAGGACTGAGATTGTCTGTCAGCATGCCAACTTTTTTATGTTGCATGGAATAAATTTAAGAAATATCGGAAGTCTACGATAAGTATAATAAAATGATAATGTTGACAGAGTTCATACCTTGATTAATTAGCTCATGTTCGAGATTTTACCTACCGAGAAGGTACGCATGGCATGTTAAATTTATGAGATGAGAGACGTGGAATATGGATTATCTGAGTGTTCGAAGATGAACGTAGTGTCATTTATCAGATAGGTTATAATGACTGCAGATACTTTTTTAAGTTGTACTGTCTTTAAGTAGTTAAATGTTATTACTTTTTTCCATTCTATTACTTTTAGATCTTGCTTTTGTTTTCATCTTCCAAAGAAAATTTGTTCGTTTTTTTGTTCTGTTAAATATAAGTTATGCCAAGATCCTTGCAATACAAGTTAAGTTTTTGAAACAGCTGCACAAATTTTATGCTGATAATGTTAACAAGAAACATCTCGAGGGTGGAGATGGGACCCGGAGCACCAGTGCCAAGCCACTCTGTGGACAGTCACCTCCTAAGGTCATGATGCCATTTGATAGTCATTTCATCAAGCAAAGGGGGGGCTGTCCATGCATTGCATGACCCATTCGGACCCAGTCATCTGTTACTGATAACAGATTTTGTGCCATTACTGTATCATTAATTGCCATGCAGTGAAGAAGTGTGACATATGCTTGCAGGAGAAAGAAGGGAAATAACTAGATCTAGTACATAGGTCGTTACTTTGTGCTTTAAAACCCAAGTAGTTTCCATGTCCACCCATTGGGATGCCGGGGGATCTGTTCTGTATAAATAGTATCCCCACCTTCTGGATCCCAGAACGTCCTTTCTTGTCACTTGCTTTGTCCCTTGTTTCTTTGTTTTGTCATTTCTTCCTATCATTTTCTGCCTAGCTGGTCCATTCAGCTGTGTTTGAGAAAGCCTTACACTTTTCTGTTAGGACTGATAATTGGGAAGACGTATTGTGTGCATTTTTTGCTCTTAGGAAATGTGATATGCAGATGCAATTTTAGGTAATACAGGCCCATTTTTACAAGCATGTTTTAGTGGTCTTAGTTATGTTGTATTCAGGTATGTTTGTTTAAATTCCCTGATAAATTGCTTTTTTCTCTTCAGTGAGGTTAGGTGTACTTTTTGAGAATTAAAACAATTCTAGAAAGTTTCCATATAGATAAATAGATAGGTGTGCTGTGGCTGTTAGATTTATTTTAAGATGTCTGTGTGCAGCCGGTTAGCCTCTTTTGGTGATCCTGACTTTGACATGGAGGAAATGAACTATGGAGAAGACATGATGTTTGATCAGTGAGTCACTTCTTTATTCTTAAGCTGAGAGTTTGAATGGCAGTGTATTTGTGTGCGTGTGTGCTTGTGCATGCATGCATCTGTGCCTGCATGAGTGAATGTGTGTGCATTTTGTGTGTGTGTGTGTGTGTGTGTGTGTGTGTGTGTGGTGTGTGTGTGTGTGTGTGTGTGTGCGCACAGACTGAATCTTGTAAGATTTGATGGCCTCTCCTGGGATTCCTGATGCTACGACAGATGCAATGAAACCGAGTTCATTGAGTTGTTTGAAGAGTGCAGCTATGTGTGAGTAGTGCCGAAAATGAAATTGAGACTGTGTTTATCACCCGATACTGTTTTTTGTGTATGAAAGTGAACATGAAAGTACATCAGTGCTAAGTCAGACCCATATGTATTCCACTCCTCCTAAGTTAACAGTTCCCCCCGTGGGGATGCCGGGGCTCTTTCAGTATGAATGGTATCCCCCACCTTCTGGAAATTCTGTGCTAGAAATGTCCTCTTTTCTGTCATTTTCTTTGTTTCTGCCTTGTTTGTTTTCTTTCATTTCTTTCTATCATTTTCTGCCTTGCTGGTCCATTCATCTGTATGTGTTCAATAAAGTCTTACATACTTTTTCTCAGGATTGAGAATTGGGTACATATAGTAAGTGCATTTTTTGGTTCTAGGGAGGTGAGATATGCAGAAGCAAGTTTAGGTAATTTATACTCGTTTTTATGTTTTAGTATCCTTAGTTATGCTTAAGTTTGAGTTTTTTAAATCCCCTGTGTGATAAATTGGACAGAATTGTCAACGCCAGGGGCATGTTCTTTGATTATGTGCGTTGATGTATGTAGGCTACCCAGTTTTCTTTTTTTTTTTTTTTTTTCTTCATGTTGAAGTTTTGTATGTTTTGAAGCAGTTATAGCCCTGATATGGCTCAACGCAGTTGGCTGGGCTTTAACCTTTTCGCATTTGCACTGCTAGATGTAAAGCTGACCCCTAGTATTCGCATTCAAATGTAGCACAGCATCAGTACAAAGTCTTTCAGTAGTGAATGGAAAGTTCCTTGCATCCCAGAATGCTTGTACTATTTTTAGAACATTCAACGCAAGACTGACCAAGATTCTGACCACATGCGTGATAAGACAGCAAGGCCAGTAGTGATGGAAATTCCCCACACATGTGCCGGAAAAGGTCGGGTGATCTCAACCGCTACGAACGGATCGGCACATTCTTCCGCAGGGCTTTGTGAACAACTAAGGGTTAAACAAAACTAACACACAGTAACAAGTTAACAGTTGGGTGCCTGTTGGTTGTGGGGGATACGTCAGAGCAGCAGATTGTCAGTTTGTGCGGTAAATGCCAGTAAGATCTCGAGGTATATGTTTGCAGTGGTGGTTCGTGTTTCTGTTGAACTTTCTTTGGTCTGGTGTGTTGTGGGTGGCGAGTCAATTACCATTTGAGTTGAGTTGTCACTGGGTGGTTCTACAGTTGACAAGATTTTCTAGGGTAGTGTGGAAATTCTTCCAACTGCCGAAGGAATTTTACTCATAAAAGCAGTCGCACAGGTCCTCATTTTTGTTTTGCTTGTATTTTTTTCTTTAAATATTTAGTCATTTACATAGGGGAAGTAGGTCTTTTATGAAATTAAGGTATTTGTAAAATATTGTCTTGCTACTATGCTTGTGCGTGCGTGTGTGTGTGTGTGTGAGATGAGAGGGGGATGGCGGGTGGGGCTGGGGTGGTGATCGTTGTACTCCAATAGATGAAAAATGAATTTGTGTGTGTGTGTTTTGCTGCAGGTATGACGATGATCTGTAAGAAGTGCCTTCACTGGATTTGCACTTTTCCCAGCGGCAGCTGAACATGATTACATTACAGCACTTTCCATCATTGTTTCAGTCTTCATTCATGTGGATTCAAGATTTGATAGTGTGCAAGTTCTCTTAGTTTTGTCTGATCTTTGGGTTAGTAAAGCCTGTCACCACTCCTGTACCCCATATGTTGCATTATATTTGTGAGGCTTTGTTTTCAAAACAAGTGCGACTGCCTGTGCTCAAGCAAACTGGAACCAGAAAAAACACCAAAATAGAATCGGAACGCTTATTTGATATAACCAGACAATACAGGCGCAAATTTTTTGGCCAACTGGCCTTTGTCAAGCATGAATGTGAGACCACAAGCACACACCAAATACAAAAATTAGGAGAAAAAGACTGAAACTTACCTGCTGCTTTGTCCAGTAGGAGAAAAGGACTAAAATGAAATCATGTGTTTGTGAGTAATGGTAAGAAATGGGGAGAGGGGAGGCAAATATGTCAGAGGGACATTGAGATGAGTTAGTATTGTTTTATACTGAAGAGGGCCCAGGGCTAAAACTATGAAAACTATGATGCACTTGCTAAGATAGTTTTTGGAATGTAAAATATCTTACTATTGAATAATGCGCAAGTATACATACAAATTCATACATACATAGACACAATCATACATTACCATCCCTATACTTACTGCATACACTACACATAGCTTTACACACATGATACACATATACATATCCGCACATAAATATAAAAATAAGAGAAAATGATAGCATATGATCAACTGAATGGAAAAATATATATTCAGGAGGTAAGGCTGATGTAAATGAGATCGTGCCTAGTGCAACAAATCCAATCTGACCTTGGAATGGGAAGAAAAACATCCTAAACCAACCGCCAATGGGCTGAAGGGAAAACCAAGTCCACAGAGAAAAAATCCTTAGACACGGCTGGGTCTGTCTTGTGAAATGAGAACTATAACGCTGGACAAAGCAGCAGGGAAGTTTTTGGTCTTTTTTCCTAATTTTTGTATTTGGTGTCCATTCGTTTGTGGCCAACCCCGAAAATTTGCGAGATGCTTTGTTCGTAATTTAATTTGATTGGTGGGATTTAAGTACATAAAAATATTTTCAGGATTTGTAGAAATGGTAGCACAATGTGCAGACTCCGGTAAAAAAAACAAAAAAACAAAAAAAGCCTTCAGAGATGTTCATTCAGATGTAATTCTCAAGTTTTCATTAGAGATCAGTTGATTTTACCTTATAATACGTACATACAAGGATTTTTAAATGCCTTTTAGACTTGAAAAGATAATGTATCATGTGTTTGGATTTTAGCTGTCATTTTAAACTGGAATTGTTTTTAACTTGATGCTAGCCCTGTATGGCTTTTGTGGTTTGCTAGGCTCTAAACAAGATCTCATGTAATCACCAGGAGATAACAGTTAACATCAATAAAGAGTGATCTACATGTTTTATTGGGCATTGACATTTACTGGGTACTTATGTTAAGTACCACTCAAGTGAGAAATGTGTATTATTTGAAGATCCATCAGTTGCAACAGTTTTTGTCGGCCATTAATGCTGATATTTCTTAATAGCTTGCAATCCTGGATCTGTTTTGCACAAGACACACCAGCATGCACATGTGCAAAATGTGCGCCAAGTGAGGGGTACATGTACAATTTTTTTTTTATTAAAGAGAACTATTTTTCATATGTAACAATCATTACTGAGACAGTTTTTCCTTTGACATCATAAAGTTGAACTTATAATGTTGTCAGTTTGGACAGTTACATTCATGTTTTAATTTCAGGAATGTAGAGATATGGGGTTGAGAGGGAAATTTTGTCACCCTGCCATCCAAGTTTGTATACTTCTCAAAGAGAAAATAATGGGTTTCTGTAGAACATACTGGGTTTGTTTTTCATCGTAACTGGAAAGTGTGGCTTCCCCTACCACCCCTCTTTCTAAGAGACAGTTTCAGTTTCTTAAGAGAGCGTTTCCACATTTGGAATGAATTTTATATGAGCTGTTGCCACTTAAACCTGCATATAATGTCTAAACATTGGCAAGATCTTGAAGTCCTATCTAACATATGAGTTTTATATGAATGACATAAAAGATGGGATCTTGCTGTTTTATTCACATCATGCTGTTGTTTAGCTGGCTGCCTGGCCCTGTTAATAACTCTGAAGATCTGATGTGTGGAGTCCATTCCCATCCCACAACAAAAAATTTTTCTACATAATTACTGCAGATTTGGGTGAAGTGTATATGAAGCTACCTGAGATGCAGCGAATTCCTCTTAACCTTTTGACTCCAGCACCCTGTTCAGCAGCATCCTGCATGGTCACACATGCCAGCAAAGCAAAACTTTAACCCTTTGACTCTCACCCTATCCACCAGCTTCCTACAGGAAGCTGAGGGATAAGGTGAGGGAATCAGGTTGTGGGAGTCAAAGGGTTAAGCAAGCCGAACTCCGGCTCCAAACTGGTACCCATTTTAATTTCCATCATATATTTTCATCCCTGTCAGAAGTATTTTCATTCCTATTACTAGAGGTAATAGATTGCAATTTTCAGGTGTCTTTCTCTTAAGAGTTCCAGATTTAAAGATCTGAACTAGTTGAAGATTTTTTGTTGTTGGCCATTTTCTTTTATCAGTTGTGGTTTGTTTTAATTTGTGACAGTGTTTTGTGTTATAAAGTGATAATTTACATGTGAACGCTTTTGGGTGACATTTTGTTCTGCTTAAGTTTTGTGGTTTTGATGTGGACACCAAGCCAGAATTTGTTTGGCAAGTCTTTTGTATAGTACAGCCTGGTTTATGATGGATTTGCTCACTTGCATTCAGTGATGTGTGCATAGTGATTGCACCTGGTCCTGTGATAACATTGGGCTTCGTGTATTTCTGACTTGATGACACCAGAGTAGTGTTTAGTATTTATGTTAAATACTTTACTCGCGCCGTTTTGAACAGAACATGGCGGGAACAGGACATTTTAAATAATTTGTTGATGGCCCACCGTTTTGTGTGGGAATTGTCTGGCCCACTGTTGTGTGTGGGAAGTATCTGGCCCACTCTCGTGTGTGGGAAGTTTGTGTCCCACTGTTTTGTGTGGGAAGTATTCTAAAAAAAAGATTGTCTTGACCATGGGGAATGGATTAACAGTTCACATTGTGCCCTTTGGTATCGGAGTTGACTTTTGACTGGATTTTTGTTTTGCTTTGTTTTTTATAGCAGTTTGTATGACTATGGCAGATTTTGTATGGGTAGTGCACATGTTACATTGCTTTTGCACTCAAGTTTAGTTTGTGAGCTATTCTCCTTGTGTCCATTGTTCGATTCTTTGTAGTTTCTGTGTTTGAAAGTCTGCCACGCTTGAAATTGGATGTCTCTGAAGACCGGGTTTGTCAGATGGCAAAATGAACAAAGAACACAAGATCAAAGCCTGCTATTCATTTTGAGTGTTGCTGCTTTTTGTCTGTAATCCTTGCACTCGTATAAGTTGCAGTGCTTATTGAGTTTTTGTGTTCTGGGGAAAAATCAAAATACAGTTTCTCCCAATACTCTCCATTGTATCCATGATTGCAGTATTCTTTATCTGCTGTGTCTGATGTTTGACTGTTTTTCAACCTGTATATATGCTAGGTACACTAGACTGTATTTTCTGGCAGAAGTATTGCTATGAAATTAGTTCAGATGTTAAGTATGTATGTGTTTATAGATATGTTGCCCTTGTAAGGCAGTCATTTAGTAATGATGAAGAATAGAAATTGTAGTTATCAATGACTACACATTAATAATGGCAGAACTTGCAAGTCTTTCAGTAGATGTAAAACAATTTTCAGTAGATGTAAAACCATTTTCAGTAAATGTAAAACAAATTTGAAAGTGGAGTAATACTAATGATGATGATGCAAGTAATGAAAGATGTACAACCTTCAGTTATGTCTTTAGTATGGTGAGCTTTCGGCCTCTTCATAGGATATTTGTCAAACCGAATGATTTGCCGTTGTGTGGCTGGCTTCTAGAGCTGCATTTGACTTAAAAGATAGCTGCTTGTGACTTCGTTGTTATCCAGTAACATGTATAAAGAGCATGAGGACATGGCTGGTTCTAAAAGGACCAAATGCTGCAGCAGGGCAAAAGATGATACGGAATCCAGCAAATCATGCCAGAAGCTTTGTCTAGATGAAAGGGAAAAAGACTTGGGTCTGTAGACTTAAGTAGGATTGAATGTTCTGATGAATATGCACAGAAAATCAAATACGACTAATATTACAAAAGTGGAGGAAAAACAGCATGAAAAATAAACAGAAATAGGTACAAGACTGCCTTAGCAGTGTACTAGAATCCTGCAAAGCTTGTGTGTACAAGTTTATATTATGCTATAATACTATTGACATAAAGGCAGCAGACTGCAGCTTTGATGTATGATTATGTATCAGAGTATTTTATGGCTTTCCAGTTTTTGCGCATATATTTGCTTTTGTGTATTGTAATCAGATTGATGTACATGATTATGAACTGAGTTGCTCTTTATTTATTGTGACTGAGGTTTTGTTAAAAGACACCGTTTGGATGATGGTTGGATACAGGTTCCATACGTGGACAAGTTATGGCATATTGCAAGTGAGTTTGTTGCTTGGAACAATGGAGGATGGGGGATGGGCAGCCAGCTGAGTGAAAAAAGAGTAGATTGTGACACTGTGATATTGATATTGGAGGATAGATGAGGAATGGCAGATAATTGCTACAGAATTTGGAGGTGTGCAGTGTTGCTGAAAATTGGGAAAAGGTGATGGTGTACCTGTTCAGTATTGTACATTTTTGTGGTCTTGGATTCAGGTTTGGTAAAGTGTAGAAAGTTTTACATTGTTCAAGTGTGTAGACAGAATCGTCTGTTCATGTAAACAGAAGTTGCTAGGTTCAATTCATGAAAGTTCACAGTTGGGGCTAGGCAGTGTATGACAGTAAGCATACAAGACTAGGAGTATGTTGGCTGTCCATGCTATCCAGACTTCATTGGATACTCTCTATATGGAAAAGAGAAGTAAGCAAAATATACAGGAAAGCTTTCTGTTTCTTAGGACAACATTGAGGAATCCAGTCAGAAATGGCATGGCGCCCATGTGTATGGTCAGATTTGCATCATTCTTGAGAATTCCCTGCTGAGTATGACCAGTGCAGGTGCAGCAATCGATTCTAAGTATTTGAAGACAAGGTCAGTTTGGATTGAAAGCATTTAACATGTTTTCTTAACCCTTTGACTCCCTGTACCCTGTCCACCAGCATCCTGCATTGTCAACCACACTAGCAAAGCAAAAGCTTAACCCTTTGACTCCCTCACCCTATCCACCGGCTTCCTGTACCTTCCAGCTGGTTGATAGGTGAGGGAGTCAAAGGGTTAAATTTTTGCAGCTGGTGGATCGGGTGCGGGAGTCAAAGGGTTAAAGTCAGGGAGTGCTTGTTTAGTTATTGAGAATTAGCATGCTTGATCTGGACGTATGTCACATGAGCATCATTCATAGGCATAGGCAGCTGGGGAAAACGAAGTCGTTGGATTTGGACGCATTTGGTAGTAGTGGAGTGACAAATGTCTCAGAAATCTGCAGCAACAGATGTGAGGATACTGAGCAACTGCAGCAGCTAGCTGGATAATATGACGAAGCTTCACTCAGCAGTAGCTACTAATATGCCTTGTTTCCTGAAAGACAGTAAGAAGATGGCATTGATATTACATTTGTCCTCGCACTACAAAACAAACATGTGAAGTTGAAAATTACGGAAATGTGAAGTATCGAGTGTTCAGATTATCCCTTGTGGGGAGACCTTGAATTATAATTGTACTGTAGACCTGGGGTGTAAAGAGGATGTAATGAGCATCACCATGGAGAATGCTTTAAAACGAGAGAATGTCCTTACTGACAGAGCTTAGTCTTGTTGTAAAGAAACTACAGCATCTGGAAGTGACTGTCTTGTGGTGTATTTGCTGGAATTGCTTGTAAAGCTCGGAAGTTTTGTGCATGATTTTGTCTGATCAGTTGGTGGCTCTTTCTTGAAATTGCTTGTAATGTCTCTGTGGTCTGTTTATGGTCCTTTTATATCGAGTTTCTTTTTGTGTCTAGAGTTTTTAAAGTGTTAAGTCAGGTCCTGGTTTTATTTTGTTATTGTAAACTATAGGACATCACTTTGAGCCGTTTGATTTTATCTTGTGTATTATTTTAGTGTTCATGTCGTTGGTAAGCAAAGAATGACTGCCAGGACTCAGTTCTGAGAACTGTTGAAAGATCCCATGAAACATGATCTAGAATGATCTTTTATGACTGCAGCGCATAAGGCAGACATGTTACTACAATGTTTATGCAAGAACAGAAGGCACCTTAAGCTACACCATAAAATACCATACGATAGAATACACACGACAAATACCATAAGCCTGCATACACCATATTTCTGTATGTATGATGTAGTGGCTTGGCAACACTAGATCCAGTCTCCCGTTAGTGTAGACAGACTGGGATACATGTAATGTTGAATGGGGCTGTCAGTTTCTGATCTGCAGGATTATTGCAGCATTCATAATGAAACAGCCTTCTCACTTGCGTTCATTAGTGTTTGTGATTTGTATAATTCAGCAAACACATGCATTAATTTGTGGTGTTCTTTCCAGTGTTTCCCTACTGATACTGTCTGTCGTCCTTTATTTTGTTCTTTTTTTTTTCAGCACCATCTGATGCAACGTTTATTGTATAATTTCTTTGTAGTCGTTATGCACATTGACAATATTGTTTTGTACCTAAGAACGTGTAGAGTAATAGTTCTTAAATTCTCCTTCACAACCAATAAACCTGTTGTGGTGTTTTTAAACAATACATGTTTTGAAGTATGTTGAAAGATTGGTGTGTGGTACGTATTTCCATGAAACTAAGAATGACTACAATATACGTATGTAATGAGGGAAGGGGGCGATGCACACAGCACAACCACCAAATGGAGAAGTAAACAGGCATGCTTCTAAATCAAATATGTGACTGTAAAAGCCAAACTTGCAATGGGCATATAGTAGCTGACACAAAAGCAAATTCACTGGCATATTCAAGAGTTCAGATATTAAAATACCTTACCTAAGCAAAGTTGATTTGCAGAGTAAACTTTCACATTAAAAATTTCATTTCCTTGTTCTGAATGTACTAAGTCAGAAGAGTAGTTTCAGTTTCTCAAGATGACATCTCCACACTTGGAATGAATTTCATATGCACTAACATCAAAGGTGCCATGTGATGGTGAAGATCCTGAATGATCACTGCACAGGCCTTAACCCTTTCAGCCCTAAGTACATCTAGACCTCTGATACCCTCAACCTTGAGTATTTTTAGAGAAATTCTAGCGAAAACCGGTGTCTCAGAATAAATCCTTCTAATGCTTTAAAATTTGCCAGGAAGAAAGTATAGGGTGTCTGGAATTCGGTAATATAAACAGGATGTGGCAGAGGAGAGTAGGTGCCGGTAGGTCGCATACCGCACGCCAGCACCATACCAGGCCAGGTCAACCGGACATGTCAGGCTGCTCCTGTGGCCTGCCGGGTCCAGAGATATTAATCGCACTGGCCGCCGCATCAGCCAGCCGGGTTCAAAGGGTTAAGTTTAGAAGAGTACATAAAAATGCCAAGACTGCCAATGTCTGAGAGGTCCATCTCATGTTCCTGATTAAGTTTATAAACAAAGGCAATGTCTGGAATTTGTTTTTCTTTTCCTCGAAGTTGGGAGTATGCAGGCCTGCGCAGAGACGTTGCCTTCACATTGAGTTCATCCACCAGACACATGCATCTGAACCAACATAAGCATGCCAAGGATGGATATGTTGAAGTGCCATGATACTTGAATGCAGAAGTGTATGTTGGACATAAAGGATGCCAAGCTGCTTATGTTCAGTATCTGAGCGTAGGACATGAAGGATGTCAAGCTCCTTATGTTCACCATCAGAGCGTAGGACATGATGTCAAGCTTATGTTCACCATCAGAGCAAGGACATGATGTCAAGCTTATGTTCATCTGAGCGTAGGACATGAAGGATGTCAAGCTCCTTATGTTCACCATCTGAGCCTAGGACATGAAGGATGTCAAGCTCCTTATGTTCACCATCTGGGCCTAGATATGAAGGATGTCAAGCTGCGTATGTTCACCATCTGGGCCTAGGACATGAAGGATGTCAAGCTGCTTATGTTCACCATCTGAGTGTAGGACTTGAAGGATGTCAAGCTGCTTATGTTCATCTGAGCATAGGACATGAAGGATGTCAAGCTGTTTATGTTCACCATCTGGGCCTAGGACATGAAGGATGTCAAGCTGCTTATGTTCACCATCTGAGCATAGGACATGAAGGATGTCAAGCTGCTTATGTTCACCATCTGGGCCTAGGACATGAAGGATGTCAAGCTGCTTATGTTCATCTGAGCATAGGACATGAAGGATGTCAAGCTGCTTATGTTCATCTGAGCATAGGACATGAAGGATGTCAAGCTGCTTATGTTCATCTGAGCATAGGACATGAAGGATGTCAAGCTGTTTATGTTCATCTGAGCATAGGACATGAAGGATGTCAAGCTGCTTATGTTCACCATCTGGGCGTAGGACATGAAGGATGTCAAGCTGCTTATGTTCATCTGAGCATAGGACATGAAGGATGTCAAGCTGTTTATGTTCATCTGAGCATAGCACATGAAGGATGTCAAGCTGTTTATGTTCATCTGAGCATAGGACATGAAGGATGTCAAGCTGTTTATGTTCACCATCTGAGCATAGGACATGAAGGATTCAAGCTGCTTATGTTCATCTGAGCATAGGACATGAAGGATGTCAAGCTGTTTATGTTCACCATCTGAGCATAGGACATGAAGGATGTCAAGCTGCTTATGTTCATCTGAGCATAGGACATGAAGGATGTAAGCTGTTTATGTTCATCTGGGCCTAGGACATGTCAAGCTGCTTATGTTCACCATCTGGGCCTAGGACATGAAGGATGTCAAGCTGCTTATGGTCACCATCTGGGCCTAGGACATGAAGGATGTCAAGCTGCTTATGTTCACCATCTGAGTGTAGGACATGAAGGATGTCAAGCTGTTTATGTTTACCATCTGAGCATAGGACATGAAGGATGTCAAGCTGCTTATGTTCATCTGAGCATAGGACATGAAGGATGTCAAGCTGTTTATGTTCATCTGAGCCTAGGACATGATGTCAAGCTGCTTATGTTCACCATTGGCTAGGACATGAAGGATGTCAAGCTGCTTATGTTCACATCTGAGCATAGGACATGAAGGATGTCAAGCTGTTTATGTTCATCTGAGCATAGGACATGAAGGATGTCAAGCTGTTTATGTTCATCTGAGCATAGGACATGAAGGATGTCAAGCTGTTTATGTTCATCTGAGCATAGGACATGAAGGATGTCAAGCTGCTTCTGTTCATCTGAGCATAGGACATGAAGGATGTCAAGCTGTTTATGTTCACCATCTGGGCCTAGGACATGAAGGACGTCAAGCTGCATTTGTTCACCATCTGGGCCAACTTTCTGCTTTTATGACTATAGAAAACTGAAGTCTCTGTATAGTAAGAGGACATGCTGCTGAGGCTACAAATATTCAACTGGTCCTGTTCTGCTGTAAATTTGTACTACATAAAAGACAGGAATTGTATTTATACCATGGAAAAGATAGGAGTCGATCTATATTTTCCATAAATAGGAAGTCTGATAGGAATTGGTAAAAAAGAATCTTGACAACATAATTTTGTCTACGACATGTATGTAATTATTCATACAACTAACTCTTGGTCTTGAGGTACTTTGTCTCACATTGTTTTTAATCTGAACATATTACATGTTTAGAAATACTGACTCTACTTTCCTTCCCACTTTTCCAATGACCAGGAAAGTGGGCAGACAGTTCCATTATTTAGTAATTGTTCCCTGGCCCAAATGGATCTGTAAACCCACAGCACTCTTTTTTACAACATCACAAGAGAATACTGTTGCCAGTTTATTCAAACAGTAAAGCATCCCCCCATTGCTTGCTTCATAAATAACATTGCAAAAAAAAGTGAAACGTGTATTTTTCTCTTTAATCCTAATACAGTGAAACGCTTGATTTTTTCCCTTTAATTCTAATTTTCATTCTATGTTGCAAACAACCTTTAAAATGAAGTACTCCCGTCAGCCGTTTCTTTGAAAAGTATATGAAGAGGACACCAGACATACTAAAAAACACACACAATTTGTCTTTGGTTTGGTTTTCTTTAAAAGATACAATGTGTATTACAGGCAACGGTCAGTTTTAGCACATCAGCTTCTAACGGCTGAGGTTTCAATACAAAGGGTATATCACAACAAAATGAAACGTACTGTCAAAAGTCAGCTGAAATATGTAACTGATTCTGGCTGGTTAAAAAAAAGGGTGGAAAAATGAAAATGTTCCCAAATTTATTAGCGAATAAACTGTGCCTCGGGTATCATGTAATACACTTTGTTGAAACGAAAAATTTTAAAAAGAGAAAGATCACAACAATACAAGGGGAAAATCAACAATTCTACAAAGAAAATTGCACATTTAACATCACATCAAAATGAAATACAGAATATGATAGCTGATTTGATTAGGAAGATGGTCAAATGATAACAACGATAAATGTTTCAAAATGTACTAGCTGATGCAAAAGCAAAATTGGGTGAAGATGGCAGCACCATCTTTACTGTTAATAATTAAGACACAACACATACATGGCTATGCTGACCTTATCTGTATGTACTGAATATCGCTGGTACGCAATGACATACGTAAAAGCACCAGTTATAAAATGACAAAAATTGCGCTAAAAATGCCTTGCCTTGTACTGCAGCAACACAAAGAGACCAGAACAAACGGGCAGAAAAATACAAGATGAATGTAGTAATACACAAACAGCACAAAAAATATACATATAACAATGATACTGTATATATACATGTGACATACAGCTTTAATTTGGACAAGAACAGTTAACTCAGGACATACAATGCCCTATGACAACATCAAAATTTATGTATTTGGTCAAACAGCTACCAAGAGGTCGAGTGAAGAAGTTATGAACACAGATTCCGACACCTCTGCTGCGACACACATTCAAACCCATTTAGAGTTCAAAAATGCAGGTTCAAATCCTATTTAGTGTCTTAAAACTTGTGCCTAACAATGAGCAAAATTCTTTTTTCAGTGACACCTTTAGATTGGCAAGATGTCAGAGGGTTCGGAAATAATTGATCTCATCCCAAATTCAGGAATAGCTGCATTAAAAGATGTACTTAAACAAAAACTCAACAAAAATACCACTTCATGTCCTCATTACACAGGATTAGAATAAGCAACACCATATTGTAAGTACACTGGAACTGGAGGCACCATTACAGTGAAATATGATAGTGTGTCAGTGTTGTGCATACTGTCATGCTATAAACATGTGCATCTATGTAACAAGAGTGGTGTATATGAGCATTTTTAGAGATGAGACAGCTTGTTAGACCTTCTGTCACCTTTACCAATCAAGTTATGAGCATCAGTTAATCACTGAGTAAATGCACAACCAACACACTTTGGTTCTTCCACACAGATGATGACAAGAACCCAGTGACAGGAAGATAAGCAACAAATGGTTTGGGGTTGAGGGCTGGGAGCATAGAGTAGAAACTCAGTGTGAGTTACATTAATTATACATCTAACATAGAGTAGAAACTCAGTGTGAGTTACATTAATTATACATCTAAAACTATCAACTACAGATCGTTTATGGTTAGGGTACAGTTAACAGCCTGCCTTGGGTTCTGAAGAAAGACAACTACAGATCGTTTATGGTTAGAGTACAGTTAACAG
>JAPXFY010000020.1:55409263-55439263 GCA_030674185.1 Monoplex corrugatus
CAAGAGTTAAGATGAAAATTTCCTGATAACCCAGGAACACATGTCTCAGCAGGGCAAGAGTTAAGATGAAAATTCCTGATAACCCAGGAACACTGTCTCAGAGGGGCAAGTCTCTTTCACATTTAGTCTGGAAATGTATGTTAAAATCAAGAATCCACACACAAGTGAGCCAGATATAGGGTTCAATTCCTTGTGTTCACACACAAGTAGCATAACAGTGATTTTGAAAATTGCTCCTACATAGGCTACAGATGTCTGACAAGTTAAACTCTTGAAAACTGAACTACTATACTGACCTGTGGTCCAAATTTGAAAAGATCTATCCATGTAAATGTAAGAAACATCTGCGGTCACATTTTGTTCATAGCCAGCCAGCTTCCCTTCTGTTCCCCCCCCCCTCCCCTCTCCGACCCCATTTTAAAGGGATCATTAACCCCTTGAACCCTCAACCTTACTATCCATCAGCCTCCCTAAGCCTACCCATGAGCTTTCTGGGAAGCTGGTATAACCCTTCGACTCCCACACCCTATCCAACTGCAAAAACTTAACCCTTTGACTCCCTCACTCTATCCACCAGCTTCCTACAGGAAACTGGTGGATAGGGTGGGGGTATCAAAGGATTAAGTTTTTGCTTTGTTAGCATGCTTGACAATGCCACATGCTGGTGGACAGGGTACGGGAATCAAAGGGATAAACTGGTGATAAGCTGAAGGAATCAAACGGTTGAAAAAAACGACAACAACAAAAAAAGCTTCATCCTCGATGAATAAGATCCAGTAGATATTCAATGCCTGCAGAATAAATGTTGTGCACTAATACAGAGCCGAGATAATTCCATCTTGTCAACCCATTAATGTAGCAAGAAATGGTAGTCAGAAGCTCTCGCTGTTGTTTCTTGCTACTTCCAACAACAAATATGTCCAATACAGGATCAACAAATATTTCTCTTTGATTCAGCAACAGACTGATGAGCATCAACACCACTACATCCAACGTTTTGTTTGGACTATCTGCTACAGACTCAACTACAGACTGCCTGGTAATGAGTAAACAGTTGCATATTATGTGACCACCTGATGATTGTAGTACTGCTGCTTCTACAGGTTGGGGGGCTGTTGGCCCTCACTGTTTCAGTCTGGCCAGCAGTCCGTGGTGACCCTGAGCAAGGAGCTAGCACATCCACCAGGAGGCTGAAACACACAATGCATGCATGAATGAATGCTGCTAATCATTACACTTACATTATTATTGTTATTTCTGTTTAACCTTTAGCACACTGTAGGTGCACTGTGGCGCTGTACTGATTATTTCCCCTGCATCTGCAGGCGTACTGTGTCACCGAGCGAAGGGTGTTCAATATTCCTGGTTCGTAAACACTATATCCGTTACTAATAATAGAAACACTGCGACTTTCGGTTCAAACAAGGCTAAACTCTGCTCTTCCGTCAGCCATTTGCATTTCCTTTGATTCAACACGCGGTAATGAATTTTTGAATTGTGAACATCGATTTGGGGGATTTTTTCAACACCAAAATGGCGGAGGCTGATTTGGAAAAATAGTTGTATGAACTCTTCTACGATTGGGACTCTGAAAATGAGTTTGAAGGCTTCACACAAGCTGAAATGGACGGCGAAGCGATGGTGACAATGATAGTTTCAAGTGAAAGTGACACCCACAGTGACGGCTATGTTCCAAGTGGGTATGAACATTCATGGCTGACTAATTTCACCAAAACTTCTTGTGTTTTTTGTTTTTTTTCATTGTCAAAACATGCATGCAGAACATAATGCATTATATGAAGACATTCCTCATCCATTATTTTATTAGTACACACAAAAATCAAGTCTCTGCATACAATACAAGCAAAGTTATAACAATTCTAAACAAGTAGGTGCTCAAATTTTTTGCTCCCAGAGAAAGAATGCAGGGACAGAGAAAAGAAGTCCTGGAAAAATGTAGTGTGCTAAAAGTTAAAGTTCAGTCAACTGCGCAGACATATCAGGGTTACAACCATATCAAAACTGACACAATACTTCAACAGAAAAGAAAAGGAAATTAAGAATACATATCAATGCATTTGCACACAAAATCTATGTCCCTGGTGTTGACCAATTTATCACACAGGGAATGTAAAAAAACAAACACGGATACAAATATAAACATAACTGACGATACTAAAACACATTTTAAAACAGGTCTAAATTACCTGTAATAGTTTCTGCACATCATATTTCCTTAGCGCCAAAAACGCAGTCAATATATGTGCCCATTTATCAATCATATGAGAAACTATGTAAAGCTTTATAGAACATATGCAGGTGAATAGATCAGCAAGGCAGAAAACGAAAGAAAAAAATGACAGAAAGCAAAGAGAAAAAAAATGACAGAAAGCAAAGAAGCAAAAACAAAAGGGTGACAGAACAGAAGAAATTTCTAGCACAGAATTTCCTGAAGATAGGGATACCACTTGTACCGTAACAGCCCCCAGCATCCCCACAGGGGGATGCTTACATTAACTGCTCCCAAAACAAACAGACAAACAAACAAATCAACAAAATATAAAGATGGCTCCCACTCAAAATCTTAGAACACATTTACGCATGCTGAAACACAGCTACAAATTTATAATTTTGTAATCCTCAAAAACCATTAGCCTTGCATGACAATGTACACTTCAGACATTAGAATAAATGAACAGCTCACAGCAAAAAATTAAAGTGATTGTATGTGTGCCTGCTGCACATGTGTGGAAAGTGCTGGTTGACAAGAGCTGTGGAGTCAAGATCTGATGTTCTAAGTTCAATCCCAGCCCACAAAGTAAAAACTGGACTGTTCACTGCTTATCTTAATACTTCAATCATTCTGGTGGTGTCAGCTTAGTGATTCATAGTCATAGATCATTGGACTGTTCACTGCTTATCTTAATACTTCAATCATTCTGGTGGTGTCAGCTTAGTGATTCTAGTCATAGATCATTGGACTGTTCACTGCTTATCTTAATACTTCAATCATTCTGGTGGTGTCAGCTTAGTGATTCATAGTCATAGATCATGACTGTTCACTGTTATCTTAATACTTCAATCATTCTGGTGGTGTCAGCTTAGTGATTCATAGTCATAGATCACTGGACTGTTCACTGCTTATCTTAATACTTCAATCATTCTGGTGGTGTCAGCTTAGTGATTCATAGTCATAGATCACTGGACTGTTCACTGCTTATCTTAATACTTCAATCATTCTGGTGGTGTCAGCTTAGTGATTCATAGTCATAGATCACTGGACTGTTCACTGCTTATCTTAATACTTCAATCATTCTGGTGGTGTCAGCTTAGTGATTCATAGTCATAGATCACTGGACTGTTCACTGCTTATCTTAATACTTTAATCATTCTGGCGGTGTTAGTTTAGTGTTTCATAGTCATAGATCCCTTCCACCCCCACCATCTGTTCCCTCATGGCAAGACCTTGCCAGCACATAGGTTTTTGTGCAGGTTCAAAGAATCTGCCATATAACTGTACCTGCTGGTAGATTTGGGTGGAACACATGGCAGTGTGTGAGTGGAAGTGTCCCAGTGTGATGACTCCCTCTTGAACAAACTCCAAACTCACACAATGTAGGGGGAAAGTGAAAACAACAATTTGTTTAACCCTTTCCCATTTGCAGATTCTGCTCAAAAACTCTTCCTAGTATTCGGAGATTCCCCAAAGCGTGTGAATGAAAAGGTCAGACGCTGACCGATATCTTGTAAATGAGGCGATGTGTGGTACCTAACTCAGCATCGTTCTTTCATTGGTTTATCCTGACTTTTGCGGGAAACTTCATTCATGAGGTGTGTGTAACCCTTCGTGCTTAGAGCGTGATGGAAATTCCCCACCAGGCCTAAGTAACAGGCAGCGGGTGTAAATAAAAAGCGGGGTTTCCCGGTCAGTGGGCTGCGGCGGGATAAAATGGGAAAGGGTTAAGCGAGGAGAAAAATGATCTTTTATGAGGGTAGTGTCTCCTCTCACTCATTGTTTTATCTTCTAAACAGGTTTTCATTTACAGCTAGGTGACTTGGAAGGATGTGCAAATCAGGGCACAAACCTGGTCACCATTATTTCGATACCAAGCTTAACTATGTTTAACCTCAATTTTGGGAGTGACAGCTTTGAACACTATGCACAAGTGTGAGATACAAGTCCAAAGACTGCCAACAGGTATGATGAGTGCTACCTGGTATTTTCATGGAGTGGACCGTCTCTGGGGACACAAGTAGCTCAGCCGTCGTCTCTACCAGCTTCTTGGTAGCTGCACTGTCGCAGTTACTGTAACATACAATGACAATAATTATTGTAACACAAAACATCACAGTTACAGTACACAGTTATTGTAACAAAAATGTCCAAATCGCTGAGATTACCGTGCAGTCATTTTTCAGGTGGCGCTACATGAGCCCTACCAACAATGCCCAAGTCATGTGTAAATACTTCCTCTCCCTCTTTTTTCACACAACTCTTCGGCAAGATCACCAGAAGATCAAGATGAGGGGATGGCTGGGTGAGCTGAAGAATTAAATATGGGGAAGAGACCTAGAAAATGAACCTCTCTCTCCAATGTTTTATGCCTGGGTAGCCAGGCGAATGCCCTGCTCTTCACAATTTTCATCTACCATCAGATCTTTTAGCATATGCAGGCCAGAAGGCATGCAGGTCCCACTGTTTTTTAGTTCCCTTCCAAAGGACTAGACATTCAGTTTGACTTTCTGGTCAAACTGAGGAGAAAAGTCAAGACCTCAACAGGAAATGAACCCTGGAACCTCGAGTTCAGTTACTGGCAGGCAAATGTCTGAACCATCCCATCACCTTTATCCCTGGGCACATCATCAAGATCAGAAGCTTTGCAGGTCTCAATAACCCTGCCAGCTATGCTGGCTTTGGTTTCGCTTTCTGGTATGGTCTCAAATGAAGACAAGTCAAAAGTTAGAAGCCAGACAAAGAAAGATCCCTGGTTCTCCAGGCTGAGGGATGGAAATGGACTAACAACCAAATCCAGGAAAACTTGTTTGCTAAAGAAACCACAACAGTGTCACTGCTCCCAAAGGAGCTTCAGGAATAAGAAGGAAGTCAGGCGCCTGTATATACACAGACATATAAAAACTAGATACACACACAAAACAACTTCATGGAAGTCAAGCTGGTGTATACACACAGACAAAAAAAAATATACGAACACACATATACAAGACAACTTCAAGGAAGTCAAGCGTGTGTATCTACACAAAGACCAAAAAAAACTTTAAAAAAAAACTATGCACATACACATACAAAACAATAATTTCATATAAAAAAAAATTCATACACACAAAGAAACAGAACAAACTAAAACAAAGAACCAATGTAAAAGATGGTCTCACTCACTGGATGTATTCATTTTCCGTGCGCCACACCTCGTAGACAGAAAAAGTTCTGGTGTCTCGCAAGTCTCGAACACTGACACTGAAACACAAACATTCTGTAAATTAACACATGAATCTGGGTTCAGGTTCATATTACTTATAGCCCAGCAGACTACTAGAACCCATATCAGGTGTAACACCACATCAAAAATGATATCCAGCTTAAAAAAAGACAACAGTAAAAAAAAAAACCTTGCTCACTGTTAAAACACATACATCTGCTGCACACTTTCTTCTAAGTTCAGACAAGTTGTACCATCCTACTTTTTTTTATGGTAATGATATTAACTGTAAGTAACAGCCATGAGCATTTAATCTGCAAATTGACAAAGCTAAAACCTATTCCAATCTACGGATAAGACCATTCAGGATGGGGAAAAGTTCAAGTTTCATTTTCTTTCAGTTCTTGCTGATTTTGCTTTATATAGTAAATGCAAGCACACACACACACACCCTAGACACACACAAACTACATCATACACACACACACCACACCACACACATACACACTAGACACACAAGGGAGGGGATACAGTGCAAGAGCACTTAGTCAGAAAACCCCAAACACAATCAAGTGTGGTTGACCTGACTCATGTCTTGGCTTAAACAGTAACTCAACCCCAGCTGTAAATGGTTACATATCCCTCTTTAGAGACAGTAGGGTCAAGCAGGAAGTGAAAAGAAATGGCTCTACAGAAAGGCTAGACTTCAGGCAAACCAACCAACCACATACTGCTGAAGAGACTGACTTGCCTGCATGGGACAAGCCAGCCATCACAGACTGTTTCAATAACATGAGAAACATTACCCAGGAGCATTAAGACCAACTGTTTCTAGGATTTAAGGACGCCTATTAATTATTCATTATGAAGTCTTAGGCAATCCTTTCTTTTATGACTTACTTCAGACAGCCATGAAACCCCTGTGTGACATCCACATAGCTTCGGAGTGCAGCACGGAAGTCCTCCATGCTTGTCTCTTTCACCTGGAACTCTCTCTGAATCAGCAGCACCTGCCCACAAAATTCTGTCATGAACTATGGCATTATCATGTACCTTCCCACACAACCCTGTCATGTACCATGGCATTATCAATCTCTATTCTTCTTTATCCTAGGTATGCACACTACTGGTGAAATTATGTGGTCAAAGTCAAGTCTGAGAAGTAGGCTACTGATCCGTACTGCTTCCTTTTTGCCAGTTTTGAGCAGAGGTATGGATAGAGAGACACTTTGAGCAGAGGTATGGACAGAGAGACACTTAACTTTGAGCAGAGGTATAGATAAAGGATATTTAACTTTGAGCAAAGTATAGATAGAGAGTTAACTTTGAGCAGAGGTATGGATAGAGAGACACTTAACTTTGAGCAGAGGTATGGATGGAGACACAGTTCACTCTGAGCTGAGGTTTCGATAGAGAGACAGGTACTTTGAGCAGAGGTATGGATAGAGAGACACTTAACTTTGAGCAGAGGTATAGATGGAGACACAGTTCACTCTGAGCTGAGGTTTCGATAGAGAGACAGGTACTTCGAGCAGAGGTATGGACAGAGAAACTGTTAAATTTGAGCGGAGGTTTGGATAGAGAGACAGTTGACTTTGAGCAGAGGTATGGATAGACAGTTAACTTTGAGCAGAGGTATGGATAGAAACAGTTAACTTTGAGCAGAGATTTCGATAGAGAGACAGTTAACTTTGAGCAGAGGTATGGATAGACAGACAGTTAACTTTGAGTCGAGGTATGGATAGACAGACGGTTAACCTTGAGCGGAGGTTTGGATAGAGAAACCGTTAACTTTGAGCGGAGGTTTTGATGGAGAGACAGTTAACTTTGAGCAGAGGTATTGACAGAGAGACTCTTAACTTTGAGCAGAGGTATGGACAGAGAGACAGTTAACTTTGAGCAGAGGTATGGATAGAGAGACAGTTAACTTTGAGCAGAGGTATAGACATTTAACTTGAGCATAGTAGAGATAGAGAGTTAACTTTGAGCAGAAGTATGGATAGAGAGACTCTTAACTTTAAGCAGAGGTATGGATAGAGAGACAGTTAACTTTGAGCAGAGGTATGGATAGAGAGACAGTTAACTTTGAGCAGAGGTATAGACAGAGAGACAGTTAACTTTGAACAGAGGTATGGGTAGAAGATGGTTAACTTTGAACAGATATGGATAGAGAGATGGTTAACTTTGAGCAGAGGTATGGATAGAGAGATGGTTAACTTTTAGCAGAGGTATGGATAGAGACCAGAGTATGGATAGAGAGACGGTTAACTTTTAGCAAGGTATGGATAGAGACCAGAGTATGGATAGAGATACAGTTAACTTTTAGCAGAGGTATGGATAGAGACAGTTAACTTTGAGCAGAGGTATGGATAGAGAGACGGTTAACTTTGAGCCGAGGTATGCAGGGCTGGCGAAATCCACTCGCCCAGTTGCCCGAGGCGAGTAAAACACCTGTCGGGTGAGTCAAAATCAAAAACTACTCGTCATTGGGCGAGTGACAATTCTGACCCCTGTAGTAATAATTCATTTCGATTTTTCAAACTTTCTGATCTGCCGACTGATTTTGTCTGCAATGACAGAGTCTGTCAATGTTCGCGTGAAAATGAGGCTATCTAAGGAAAGGCAACTCTTGCTTCCCTTAGGCCTGTCAGTGAAGAGTCTGTGCGATACAATCGATGTTTACAGATCAGCGATCTTTCGCCCAATCTGTCAGTTTTGGTCGACCAGTTAGAAGCTTCCAAGTAAGTACAGTGACCAACAAAAAAAATAATGCAACATGTCTTATTGAGATCAAGGGATGGGGAGAGGAAGAGAATGTGTGTGCTGTTGGCAAGGAAATTCGAGAGACAAGAGCAAGTTTGATGCATCACTTGATAAGATGATTCCATCAAAGAAACTAACTCAGAAGGCATCGACGCTGCTTGACGATTTTTCTTGCATTATCTTCACTTGTCTCTTGGCACATAAATTTCAATTAGGGTGGATTAAATGTGTTCAAATGTTTTCCCTTCACACTGAACTACTGAAGTCAAGAACACAAACACACACACATACACACACACACACACTAAAGAGATATAATACTTGTACAACAACAAATAGAAAATTTGGAAAAACAACAATAATGAAATAAAATTAAAAATACAACAAAACAAAACAAAACACAAACATACACATCATCCTATCAACAAAAGCCAACAGGTACATAGTTCAGTACCACTACAGACCTAGCCAACAGATCGGTGTGGCTGATGATCCAATGAAACAAAATTATTTCAATTAAAAGGCTGCAAACTAACCATCTTTGTGTACAAAACTGCCAAGTGTTCTGCTAGAGTTGCTTTTAATGAGCATACTTACCAAGTCTCACAAGTGCCAACATTTCTTACTATGTGTTACACGCATGCTACACACACATATGTATACTCACTCTCTCTCTTTCTCTCTCTCCCCCCCCCCTCTTTTAATGATTTCATACTCTCTCTTTCTCTCCGTCACACACACTCACACTTTAAAAGTAGGTAATTAAAATTCTGAATGGGGAAAAATATTGCAGGATGATGAAGTAATTTGCTAGCAAAACGTAACAAATGATCAGTTGGATTAAAATAAGCTAAAGAACTCAAACTTACAAGAGAATTCATGTAAACTTTGACATCAGTCAGCTGCCTTTTACGTCTTCATGTTATCACTAGATTTCCCTCTGTACAACACATACACTTCGATGCCAAAATTTCTTCACTACATGTAAATTCATTCCCCTTACCTAGTTAATATTACTTGTAGATACAAGTGTATGCTATCAACATATTCATAATTATACTCAAGAATGACACTAAATTTTCATCTTTTGTGCATGCTAAGGTCCAAATTACACATCATATAAGATTGCCAACCAATGAACCTTGCAGGTAATCAGCTTTTAACCCTTTGACTCTCGCATCCTGTCCACCACATCCTGCATTGTCAACCATGCTAGCAAAGCAAAAACTTAACCCACTGACTCCCTCACCTTATCCGCCAGCTTCCTGCACGAAGGAGTCAAAGGGTTTAGTTTTTGCAGTTGGCAGACAGGGTGTGGAAGTCAAAGGGTTAATGGCAAAGGTCAGGAAACAATTCTCGTGCTGATTCATAGAAAAGTATACATCATCTTGAAATCACTGGCTCTTATACACTTCAAGGATGAGGGATTTCAACTGAATGAAATTCAGGTTGATGGTATGTTGTGACAAAATGATGACAAAAAAAAAAAAACTGAGGTGAAAAAAAAATAGGCTCACTTACCACCTTGTCCTCACCCTCTACAACTTCTTCGTCACGGAAATTATTGAAGTTGACCTGCAAAAAAACAGTGAATGTCATAAACAACATTCCATCAAAGGGAAAGATGTGGATTGCTGAATAACAAAACAGTAACTTTAGAATGCTCAAATATCTGACATATGCTGCATGAAAGAAATATTTAACTGAATTCTGTGCGTTTGCAAGCACACGCACGAGTGCGTATACACGCGTGCGTGTGCACACACACACACAAAAGAAATATTCAACTGAACTCTGTGTCTTAGCATGCATGCACGCACCACACACACACACACACACACACACACACACACACACACACACAAACAAAAGCACAAATTTGCCCAAACAAGCACTACTAAACTTTAAATTTTGATTCAAACTGCCCACCTACTTTTTTGTGTGATAACAGACTGGATACGGATCTTCTATTCAATAACCATACTGTAAAAACAATACAACATACCAGCAATAGTAATAGCATTTCATCAATACTACAATAAAGGTGCATTTTGTTAACCCCATTAACTTGCTCAGTATAACTATAAGTGCATCCTTTATACTGGTGAATACTTCACTTGCTATTGTCCATTCATTACATCTCAGAAACTACTTAGGAGTATCACCTGGTATTTTGCCCTCTGACCTGATAGATACTGTAGGTTACTTCCAAGCAAAATAAATCAATAAACATTATGTCATCACCCCAGAAAACTTCCAGACTAGAAGCATACAGAATGCACTTCCAGCCCAGAAAATTTCGGTGCTGGAGCATAATATGTACAAATGGGAACAGCCCATGAATGTGTGTACGTCTGTGCATATGTGTGGACATGCACGCTTGTTTGCATGCACAAACATGCGTACACTGTTAGACAAGAAGTTGCTTTCAATGGTTCTATCTCAGGCTTTGTGAATGTGATTGCGTATGTGTCAAAAAACATGTACATGCTTGCCTATGTGTGTGTTTGCAATGTATGTCTGCAAATGTATGCAAGGCCATGCGTATGCACAATCAAAGCAAGCTGCATTCACCACATACTCTCATACTGCGCCCCCACCTTGGACTCCAGGCGATCAAGCAGTTCAGCCAGCCTTTCCACCTGTGCACTGACTGCTGGACCTGAGCCTGGCAAGTCACACAGCACAGTGTATATAGTGGTCAGAGCACAGTGGGGGTGAGGAAAAAAGGAGAGAGAGAAGGGGGAAGAGAGAGAGGGAGAAAGAGGGACAAAAAAGAGAGGGGCACAGAAGAGGAGAAAGAGAGGGGGAGAGACGGTGAGAGAAAGGGACAGAAAGAGGGGGAGAGAGGGGAAGAGAGAGGGGGAACAGAAAGAGGAGAAAGGGGGGGAGAGAGAGAGAGGGAGGGGAGAGAGAAGGAGTTAGGAGAGAGGAGTGGAAGGGAGAAAGAGAGGAGAGAGAGAGAGAGAGAGAGAGAGAGAGAGAGGAGAGAGAGAGAGAGAGAGAGAGAGAGAGAGAGAGAGAGAGAGAGAACTGATGATTCATATTGGTTTGATAGACATGACAAAACTATCTGTGCTACTGTGTGCTGAAAAAATATCTGACAATAACATTTAATGCCGAACTGTCTTACTGGTCATTTTCCTGCATTATTTGCAATCTAAGAACAGATACTAAACACCAAAAATGCTTACACTTTTTTTTACAGGTTTTTTTATTCTAAATTTTTTTTAAGCATTACATTTTTCGCAGATGTATGCTGTGTACACTTACTTATTTTGAAAAACACTGTGCAGGTGGTGTATTGCTGCATAATCTGCATACCCTGTCTCTGGTGGGAGTGCATGTGGGTGTTTTCATATATCCATAAGCCATGGTACAGTGTCTTGACTTAATACATACTTGATATTCTGTGTGCTTACACACACAAAGGGGTTTAGGCATTACAAGGTCTACATACATGATGACCTGGGAGATACAAACACTATCTCCACCCTTTACCCACCATGCAAGAATTACCCAGGCAGAACCGAACCCAAATCTTCCAACTGTAAACTTGAAGGCTTACCCATGGGGTTATAGCTTCCATTTTTGTTGAAGTAAATACACTATTAGAATCAAAAAGAAAAGGAAAAAAATCAAATCTGATCTCTGAATAAATTATGTGGAGTTTGTTGGTATGGGTGTGCATATGTGGATGTTCGCAGTAAGTTGATACATGCAAGTGTGTGCTTGCTTGCAAGTGAGCTATATGATAAACATGTAATGAAAATCATATCATGGATTGTAGTTGGCAAACACCTAGATCTTGCAGGTAAGATGCTTTGATTACTGTGAGAATCTGTTCATGATCTTCTTGGCTGTTTACAGATAGATCCAGATGCAAGTTTTTGTTTCAACAAAAGAAGTTTGTAACAGTTAAATTTACACATGTTGGCCCCAGTTTAATACTTCAGACCAATTCAGCAAGTACTTCTACGTCAATGAAATTTATGGAAAGATAAGACAAATATGCTTGGCCCATTATGAAATGATGAAAAAACAAATCACTTGTGGCCACTTTAAAACCACAAATATCAAGTGTATAAAACAATCAGCAAAGATTCTTTGTAGTTGTTTACTGATGGAAATAACAGTTCCGTGCGTGTGTGTGTGTATGTGTGTGTGTATGTGTGTGTGTGTGTGTGTGTGTGTGTGTGCGCGTGCGCATGAGTGCGTGTGTGCATGTGTGTTTGTATGTGTGTGCGTTTGCTCCTTGTTTTAATATCTTTTTGTGTGTGTGTGTGTGTGTGTGTGTGTGTGTGTGTGTGTGTGTGTGTGTGTGTGTGGGTGTATGGGTGTGTGGGTGTTTATGTGTATGCATTTTTGTATGGGTGCATATGAGTAAGTATGTGATACATGCATGCATGCATGCATATGTGTGTATGTATGTGTGTGCATGCTTGAATGTAATGTGCATATTTCCAATTTTGGGCACATGCTACCCAACGACAAGCATGAACACGTAATTTGGTAAGGGCCTCTTTTACTTTTACTTTTAAAATTACAATTACCTGAAGCCATTGCCAAATTTGTCAGGAGAGGATGACTGCCTTCATGGCCTAATAATCTGATCTTTTCTTATTACCACTAAATGTTGCACTAGTCAAGACTTTGTCACACGCTAGGTTTTGTTTGAATGTTAACTGTTCACCTTTTCAATGAATTAAAATGAAAGATAAACCAACCAACCAAAAAACTTGAACAACAAAAACACATGCACAAAAATCCAAAATTAACACACACAAAAACTCAAAGAACTATACCCATACATGTATCCCCTCAAAACCCTTTAAAAAGTATTACTTCAGGGGTGCTACTTTCTACTTACAGTCCAGAGCCTTTATACTACAAATCTTACTGCAGCCATTTACTGGTATTAAAAGGTTCATTCCTTTCTACCATTACACTTCACATCAATTAGAATACCTTTCTATTGTTAGAAATACCTTCCCCTCCCCAAACAAACAACACACAAACATCTTGCACACATACTACTCTACTGCAATCGTCACAACCATCCCCAAAAACAACAAACAAAAAACATACCAAACACAAAAGCAACCAAGTAACCAACCAACAATCAACCAACCAATCAAACAAATCCGGCTCCCCACCCCCCCTTTTTTTTTTTTATACCAAAAAACAGGTAAGTTTTTCCCAGTTTCACTCACAAAACCAAGGCAAGGAACCAAAGTCCACTGAACCCATTAACACAAGAAAACAGAACAAATGTGTGTGATTACTCAATAAAAAATACGACAGGCACAAATTTTCAGCCAACTGGCCTTTGGCAAGCGAAAACAAAAGGCAACAAAGAAACACATTCACAAGGTTTAGGACAAAAAATAACAAACCAGATCAGCTGACAACCATGAAGTTCCACTGAGCTGAGAAGATGACACTGACATGAAATCATAAATCTGGTGAGAGAAGAGAAGCCTACAAGACTCTGACCACACAATGCTCATATTCTGTAATCAGCTCTTGGACGAACAGAAACACCCCGAAACCAATCGTAATCAAATTCCATGAAGCTTTAGAAGAAAACAAAATACTCCCCTCCCTTTCAAACAAAAATAAAAACAACAATAACAAAGAAGCCACAGGTCCATGTCAATTAATTATTCCCCCTTTTTTGTGGGTATTAAAATGGAAGCTGAAGAAAACAGAAAAAGAATGAACTGAAAAAAACAACATCAAATAAAAAAAGTCTGACTCTTTCACAGCCAAACTGCCAGAAACATACATCACCTGATCATGTATACCTGTCTACATGCTATGCCAGCCACATATGCAGCAACATTCTCCCTAGTATCACTTATTGTACAAAAAAAAAGAGCTCTGAATATCTTGAATAAAACTAAAACTGAATACTTATTGAAAGAAAAAATTCCCAGTAAACTATTTCTATCTGAAACTAAACGTAGCCTGCCTGTTAAATATAAAATGACACAGAACCAAGAATTTCAAAAAAAGATGTTGAGGAAAGGAGGGAGTTAACAAGAGAAGATGTCTTATTAAAAAATATTGTGCACAAAGCATGCAGTGAATAACTGTTTCCCGGAGACGGTTTATTTACAACAAGGAGAGAAAACAAGTCCACTGAACACAAACACATGAATGTATGTGTTGTGTGTGTGTGTGTGTGTTGTGTGTTGTGTGTGTGTGTTGGTGTTGTGTGTGTGTGTGTGTGTGTGTGTGTGTGTGTTGTGTGTGTGTGAGGGAGCGATGTGATGGCTGCATATGTGTATGCTGAAATGACAAGTGTGTGTGTGTGTGTGTGTGTGTTGGAGTGTGTGTGTGTGTGTGTGTGTGGTGTTGTGTGTGTGTGTGTGTGTGTGTGTGTGTTGGTGTGTGTGTGTGTGGGGATGTGTGTGATGGTGTTGTGTTGTGTGTGTGTGTGTGTGTGTGGGTGTGTTGTGTTGGTGTGTGTGGGGTGTGTGTGTGTGTGTGTGTGTGTGTGTGGTGTGTGTGTGTGTGTGTGTGTGTGTGTGTGTGTGTGTGTGTGTGTGTGTGTGTGTGTGTGTGTGTGTGTGTGTGTGTGTGTGTGTGTGTGTGTGTGTGTGTGTGTGTGTGTGTGTGTGTGGTGTGTGTGTGTGTGTGTGTGTGTGTTGTGTGTGTGTGTGTGGTGTGTGTGTTGTGTGTGTGTGTGTGTGTGTGTGTGTGTGTGTGTGTGTGTGTGTGTGTGTTGTGGTGTGTGTGTGGTGTGTGTGTGTGGGGTGGTTGTGTGGGTGTGTTGTGTTGTGTGTGTGTGGTTGGTGTGTTGTGTGTGGTGTGTTGGGTGTGGTGGTGTGTGTGTGTGTGGTGTGTGTGTGTGTGGTGTGTGGTGTGTGTTGGTGGTGGTGTGCGTGTGCGTGTGTGTGCTGTGTGAAATGACAAAGACTGTGTGTCTGCATGATGCCTTCTCACAATCCTGTCTTAAAATGAAGATCAAGTCATGAATGTTTGGTTTACTTTTTTTTTAATTTAATGATGATACATTGCTGTTAAACATAGGTAAAATTACAGTACCTTAGGCCATAAATGTATACACTGGTGTTATTTTCTTGATGGTCAACTCATACCGACTTTGCACAAAATCAACTTAAAACATTTATGCTCTGTAACTGCTTAACCTGGTCTGCCACTGGACTATAAATTGGCTCAAAGTGCCCATAATTTATAAAAAGATGCCTTTTCAAATTATAACTGACAAAAATTAACACAATCAAAAAGAAGCCCCTGAATAAAACACCTGAAGTAACAAGCCACACAATATTTTAAACAAAAATCAAAACAGCAGCATCTTCTGGTCAACAGTCCAAATTTTCCATGAGCTGGAAAGCCTCTACAAATTTTTTTTAAAAAAAGAAACGCTTCAGTTAAGACCATGTGGCTCCAGCAGGGCTGTTTCTGGTTCATCTTGGTACTAGTCCCTAAAATCGACCGAGATAGGGTGACCTACTGGTGCCATAAAGCTTACACTCCAAAATGGTAAGTATATATATAAAACTACTGCTATTCAGATACAGCAGAATGGTTAACTCTTTGGAGACGCGCCCTAAAATGGCTGCTGAAACTCTCGAGACGCACAGTTTTTGGTACTTCTTGAAAAAAATTATGGAGAATATCCAACGACAATAAACATATCTTGTTATAAAATATATGTTTTAAAAGGTCATTATGTCTACTTTGTAACTGTGCAGACCTCATGTTTATGCATGCTTTCATTTTTTTTTCTGGTTTACCATTGAAAAAGGCATGCAAAAAGCTAAAACAGAAAAGTTCCGGAAGTACACACACATGACTTATCAAACTGCTGCTTGTAATCCATTAAATATCCATGTCACAAAACTGCACTTAACATGTCACAGGATATGCATTCTTCACTGGAAGTCATTATGAGTTCTGCTTTTATGAACATTTTGTCCCAAAAATGAGTAAATACAGGCGTAGAGTCTTTTGACTCTTCAAAATTCCTTTGTTTTGGGTACCGCTAAAACAAGCCAAAAATAGAGTTCCAACAGTCTCCTATGGTCAAAGGGAAAGAAATCTACGTAGAAAAATGGTTAAACTCTACTGTCAGTATAATGGTTAAACTCTACTGTCAGTATAATCTCCCTTATTATAGTATCAAGTAGTCTCAGTAAAAAAACCATAACATCTCTGCACCAATAGCTGCGGAGCGTCACAACAGAGATACAGAGCATCGCCATCGAGTTAAACCTTGCAAGTAAAATCTTAAACTGTCAAACTGTAACTAACACTCTTTGGTGGTTTCTCTCATTTCCCAAACCCCTCCATTTCATTTCCAATGAAAGCACATCTGGCAACCATACAGAGAGGAAAAAATGCTGTACAACAGATGATAGCTGGAATTTAACAAATGCCATACATTAACATTAGAAATAGTATGTTACATGCATGTGAAATTAGTGAACATGTTACTCACATGTGAAATTAGTGAACAGCACTTTAATACACTTCGAGGGTAATTTATGCAAGACATGCCACTTATCAGAAAAAAAAATGATGCACAAAATGATAGAGAAAAAAACTTGGAAGAGCACAGCACTAAATTTTTCCTCCACAAAATATAACAAAAAAACAATCAAACAAAACTGTTCCTACGTGAACTTATCTGTATTTGTTAGGAATCCTAGAACTTGGTGTACAAAATTAATCTGACAAGTACCTGAATTTATGTACTGTTATCCAATACACTGTCTTAAAAATCTGGTGCCATGAGTGTATATTATTTATTATTTAAAAAGAGTTCACATCAACTATAAGTCTCACATGTGAAGTAAAATAATTAATAACACATACAGAAAGAAAGCAAAAAGATCATGCAGGAGTTTGCCAGTGATACCAAGGAGAAGAGTGAGAAATGAATATCCACAAAAACCAGCAGAAAGAGACAGAAAGACCCAAAGCATGATCAATGTTAATGACAAGCCATACGAATTGGTGGAATACCTGCCATGCTCTCATTCTGATCAACAGCTGCAATGACAATATGACAATGGTGATGAACAGAATGATATTCCATTTAAAGATAAATAGCAATGCCTTCAAATGAATTGACTACCGTTTTGGGGCAATACATTTTACGATCAAGAGTTCCTTACACTGAATGAAATCATAGTTATGTAACTCTGGACCTCTTTTAAAAGCATGGAGTTAATAATGACTTAAGTATAAATACTATTAATATAAGCCTGTTTCACAATGCATTCTTTTAAGTATGCCAGAAAAACAGAAAATGTCATAAAGATGGTGACCACAAACAGGAATGAGAACACTGACCAAGGATTAACATCAAAGATTGGAACTATACCTCTAGTTTTTATTACAGTTATGCTTCATGTGTTACTAAAACATTCTTTTTTGTTCAACAGGGTGCATAATCTTATTTCCTTTAAATAATTTTGAATGAAAATCAAGAATGCAGTATGATGTGAGATTCCCAATTTAGCTCACACTTGGGAGATTGTCTGACAAAGGACAGTTAGGGCAATGCCAGCAATTTTCTTCATGCCAATTTTTAACACAGAAATCCATCTCACAAATGTTAGTGTTGCAGAAAAAAAAAACTAAACCAAAAAATTCCAGTCTTACCTAGGAACGTCCCAGACATCACACAGACATTACCAACGTTTCGAACTACAAGTGCAATCAAAATTTCAAAAAACTACATCGAGATGTTCTGTAACATTTCTGGACTACTAGTAGCAAACTAAAGTCAAATTACACAGATGAAGTTAATGAAACTTATGTTCCTCTGAACACATATAACCACCACAATCAGCCAACACAAAAATACAAAAGACATATCAACTAAGGGTTCAATAGCGTCCCAAAGAAATATAGGCAACATCACTGCATACCTTTATTTCACAGCATTTCACATACACCTTGAGGTACAGTGCTTCAAAAAGGCTACAAAATGAGGTTAAGTCTGAGAAGCTTCCTGAGACTTTAATAGTCAACCACTTTTCCCCTTTCTGGGGGGGCCAGTATTGGAGAACGACTCATATATAAATGAACAGCTAATGACAACAGAAATGTTAAGTCATGAAAATTCAATGCCCTCAAATGCAAAGAAAGCATCTGGTTACAATGGAAACATATGATGGCTGAAAACCCAGCTTTGATACACATGCCACAATAATCCGGCTGACTAAAGGAAAAAACAAATGTGGCCAAGCTGAGGTTGTACCCACAAATCCCTGTGCCATCAGCATGAACTAACAGGCTATTAAATAAGGAGTATGTAGTTTATATAAACCACTAATTCAAAATACAAGAAGCTCTCTAGGCAACGTATGTGTGCTCACACTCGTATATATCATATATATGTGTATAAGCACACACACACGCACGCACGCACACGCACGCACGCACACACGCACGCACGCACGCACGCACGCACGCACGCACACACACACACACACACACACACACACACACACACACCAGGCTGGGTAAGAGAAGAAGATAGTTTCCTCTGAAAATTGGCTGGGGTCTGGGGGCAACATCCCTCCTGGGGATAGCCCCCCAGAAGCTGGAGAATTTCTGTAATTTTGAGGCATTATGGATGCATTTCCTGATGGCAAATAAAAATTCAGCAACATTTCCTCTGAAAAATATTTTTTTCCCTCTGAAACTAGGAGTTCATCCGCTGAAATTAGTGGATCCGCTGAGAGTTACCCAGCCTGACACACACACACTAGCACACACACACACACACACACACACACACACACTCACTCACCCACCCACGCACACACATCCTTCATCCAACCACACCTATCAAAAGTCACAGACACACAATTACACAGAGACAACTCATACCATCAGAGAGGACGCTCTGAGAGCTGACTTGTCTTTTGGTGCGACGAACAATACGGCCAGGGATAATGGCCTGACCATTCCCCTTCTTCACCAAGTCCTCTGGGCTCACTGGAGTCACGCTGCCACTGGAACAATAATGTGCTCTTTTTTTAAATCCCCCATTAACCAGAAAGCTGCTGGACAGGGTGAGAGAGATAAAGGGTTACCTAGACTGTCAAGAACCAGCTAGAAGATGATAGCAATGACACACAGTACACTGTGTCCTCTATGATAATTCTGTGATCAAGCAAGAAACAAAAAAACACATATGGGGGTGAGAGGGAGGGAGAGAGGGAAGGAGAGAGGGAAAGAGAGAGGGTGGGAGATGGAGAGACCGATTTTGATTGATTTGATTCAGTTTTATGTCAGTATCCATCACAGATATATGGCTGATGGGGATAACCATCCCACGAACATGGAGGAAGGGGACTTATCTAATCCTCACACTGACATCACCAGACAAAGATGGGCATTAAGAAGGCCAGTATAATGTAAACAGTCCCCAGGCCTGATCCTATAATCAATGCTATATGAACATGACATTTAACCAACTGAGCTATTGAGATCTTTGAGACAAAGACTGAAGAGAGTGAGAGAGGGAGAAAGAGACAGAGTAAGAGAGAGGAGACAGGGAGTGGAATAGGGAGAGAGAGGGAGAGAGAAACAGGACGGAAACAGAGGGAAAGAGGGGAGAGACAGAGAGAGAGGGAAAGACAGAGAGACAGAGAGAGAGATGAGGGGAGAGAAAGGAAAAGAGACAAGAGATGTGAGAAAAAGAGAAAGCAAACCAATCGTCATAGTGCAGTATTTAGCACAATGAACTACCATCTGGAAGGCTGTGGATTCCATTCCCATAAAAGTCCTGTCAAAATCATTGTGGTTTTTTTCAGCCCAATCCAGGTCCCGCCCTGAATTGAGCGTGTTACAGGCTCAATGGGAAGACTGGGACCATATCATTGAACCTTACCCACTTCTTGGATGTATCAACAAGGGTGTTTCTTAAATGCCCTCATCCACACAAAATGTGTCTGTATTTCTTGGGCCTGACTGATGCTGAGTACAGCCCTGTCATGTCTCAACCTAGATGGAACTACAAAGCATCATGATTAACCCCATCATTATAGCATTGTGAAAAACTGTCCTGTATTCTGTGGTCACTGATGTCTGTGAAAGAACATGGGACAGAAAACAGAAGGTAGACAAAGACAGACAGAGACAAAGAACAGAGAAAAGGGGAAGGGAGGCTAAAACTGAATTAATTAAGAGATAATAACAGATCATCATCATCATCAGATGCCCTGCCGCATTGTGTTGGCGATCATGGACTTCCATCTGTCTCTATCTCTTGTTGCCCCAAGCATCTCCTCCATCCTCCTCGTCTTCAGCCACTCCGTAAGTCCGTTTAGCATTTTCTCCCTGAGTCTACCTGGTGCTCTCTTTCCCTCCAGCTTTCCCATTGTGACCAGGTTCCCTATTCCTCATAAAATGGCCTATAAATGTTGCCTGTCTTTTCCTAATCTTCCTTATGAATGATCTACTTGAGTCTGCCTCCATCAAGACTGTCTCGTTTGTTTTCTTTGCTGTCCATGGAACTCTCAACATTCTTCTTAGAAACCACATCTCGTCTGCCTCAATCTTGTTCTGGCTTTGCTTGTTGACTGTCCATGCCTCACATCTGTACAACAGTATTGGTTCTATAAAACATTCAAGAACTCTCTTCCTGCTGTTACTTGATAGGCATTTGTTGGTAAGAATGCTTGCCAATAACAGACACAGAAACAAAATAAAGAGATCAGAAAAAGAAACAGGAATCCACTAAAACAGACACACCAAGTCACAATGACAGACAGACAAGAACACAGAAAAAACACACAGACAACATATTCATAATGCAGACATTCTTCAAACCTCTCCTGTCGAGCTTGTTCATCCAGAGTCTCTGCTGCAGCCTCCAGGGGGCGTTGCAAAGCTGACATCTGACTGATGATCTCTCGCATCAAGAAACGCATCACAAACTTGCCGGTTTTGTCAGCCGTCTTATACGCCTGAAATTCGAACCTTAATCAAGTATCAATATGTATAAGTGAGCAAGCGTGCATGCATGTGCATATGCATGCTTGTATGTGCGTGTGCTGTAATCATGCTCGTGTGCAAATAAATGATGGTCAAGCCGTATCATCTACTTCTCTCCTGCTTTGTGTACATGCTTCTAACATATTTGCACATGCACACATAAAATAGTCTATGCATTTTCATGCATGAGGATATACTTATTTCAAAATATGTTCTTTACTCATTATGATAAAAGCAATAACAATTATTTCATTTTACTTACAATAACCAAATGAATAAGCATAACTTTATATCAAAATGATCTTTCACACTGCAGTACAAATGAAGTAACTGAAGCCTACCATCTGGATGAATAGAGCTTTTTTTAACCTTTGACTCCTACACCCTGTTCACCAACATCCTGTATTGTCAAACATGCTAGCAAAGCAAAAACATGACCCTCTGACTCCCTCATCCATGCTAGCAAAGCAAAAACGTGACCCTTTGACTCCCTCATACATGCTAGCAAAGCAAAAACATAACCCTTTAACCCCCTCATCCTATCCACCAGCTTCTGATAGGGTGAGGGAGTCAAAAAGTTAACTTTTTGCAGTTGGTGGATAGGGTGGGGGAATCAAAGGGTTAAAGGGTTAAAAAAAAAAAAAAAGGTACAAAATTCAATATTAAAAAACGATGGTCAAGCCACATCATTCATCCTTATTTCTTCTATTAGCCTTTTGTGTGCGTGTTTCCCACACATTTTAGTTTCTCTGCCCTCATACACACATACATGTAATTGTAAATAAAACAGAGACACTCTGACACACTGAAAACACTCTGATATAAACAGTCTGTGGTGACAGGTACCTCTGCAGTGGAGTACAGAACTTTGGTCATGCTTTTGTTCAGGTCCTCACAGGTGCCAAAGATGTCCTTGAAGTCTCCAAGATGCTGGCTGAAGTACGAACACAGTTCCTCAGTGTCAATGTTGCTGTAAATACAAACAGGTAGATCATACACAACAGAGTCCTACTGAACTCTCTGGATGTCAGAAGCATGAAACTGAATGGAATTATTTCCTTGCCAAAGCAGGCCAGTTGGCTCTGTTAATAGAGCCATGGACCTGCCAGCTTGATGTCTAGAGTTCAATCCCAGCCTCCAACATAAAACTGGCCCGTTCAATGGCCATCTCCATGCTCCAGTCATTCTGGTAGTGTCAGATTAACGTTTCATATGTCCCAATGTCTCCTCCCTGCCTATTTCAAGACCTTTTCACAACATACAATTTTGCACCGACTCAAGAACACCTTTTCAACACACTATTTTGTACAGACTCAAGAACACCTTTTCAGCACATACAATTTTGCACAGACTCAAGAACACCTTTTCAACACATACAATTTTGCACAGACTCAAGAACACCTTTTCAGCACATACAATTTTGCACAGACTCAAGAACACCTTTTCACACATACTATTTTGTACAGACTCAAGAACACCTTTTCAGCACATACAATTTTGCACAGACTCAAGAACACCTTTTCAGCTCATACAATTTTGCACAGACTCAAGAACACTTTTCAGCTCATACAATTTTGCACAGACTCAAGAACACCTTTTCAGCTCATACAATTTTGCACAGACTCAAGAACACCTTTTCAGCTCATACAATTTTGCACAGACTCAAGAACACCTTTTCAGCACATACAATTTTGCACAGACTCAAGAACACCTTTTCAGCACGTACAATTTTGCACAGTCTCAAGGAACCTGCAAAAGTACACAGGGAATTGTATGAACATGATGAATACATCTAGACCAAACTCCAAAAGCCTTACTGTCAGGAATTCTGTTTTCACAAGCTCAACATTTGGTCATGTTTGCAGTTAAAGGCTGCCATGTACTTGTGTTACTCATAGTCTTTTACATCACCAATGATGTAGGCATACAGTAATCCAACTTGTAGCTTCTCAGTTCTGCCACTCTGACGACAAGGGTCAAATCAGTAGCAAAGTCACAGCGTCCAAAGGGTAATTAACTGCTTGTTAGTTCTTCGCAATTTAAAATTATTTTCTCATACAGATGAACAATGGCCAACAGTTACAACACTTAACACAAGCCACCAAATACTAACATGACCTACTGGATATTAACCTGTTCACTGCTTCCAACCGAATATTCGGTCGGAAGAAACATACACCTCCAATGCCACTGACCAAATATTCAGTCGACGAATTTTCCTATTTTTAGCCAGAAAACCCCAACACTGTCAGTGACGTATGAGATATCAACAGAAACTTCAGGATTCCCTCTATAAATAGATGCTAATTAGGTATGTGTGATGTTTCACAGTCTTTTCTGCCCTTGTAGATGAAAAGGTGACCCCTACAGCTGATTACTATTCAGCGACTGCAAACAATGGCGGACGAACTCGCTTCAACACTGAGCGTCAATCAGACCTGAAAAACAACTTATGCAGCAAAAGAACTTGCAGAAATCAAGTTGCAGAAATCATTACTTGCGGAGCTGATTCTGATTTGCAGTCTGTCTTTGATAAGAGTGAAAATGATGATAATTTGGCGCATGCAGGCGATATTTCAAGTGTTGATGTCCGAAGTCGGACTTGACCCAGATAAGAGTCGGAGTGACATTACTAGCATTGGCGATCATAAAAATGAAAGTACTGCTGCTCCTGGTGTGTTGTAAAGTATATTGAACAAGAAAATATATAGTGTTGTGGGGTTTTTTGGGCTGGGTGAAGAGATTTTTTTTTTTTTTTCATTTCAAGTCAAGATGTTTAAAACTCTGTGGCACATGCGATTCACCTTTTTATTTACACTTTGGCACTGAAAGGGTTAACATGACTTACTTTGTGTTGTGAGAATCAATCTCATTGAAGAGAGCCTGCAGCTCCTCCCTGCCCATCACTCCATCAGCGAAGTAGGACAGAAACTCATCCCATGAAATGAAGCCATCATCTGCAGCAGGCACCACACAGGAGAAATAGTAAACCCTTCATTCTGGGCACTGTAAATCTTAATTATTTGTTATTCTTAAAGGAATTCTTATTTCTCTCTCTTCAGGTTGTGTGTGTGTGCGCGCGCGTACGCGCATGCATGTGTGCGTTCGTGTATGCGTGCGTGCGTGCGTGTGTGTGTCTGTCTGTACACGTTCATATGTACAGACACATGGGTGCTACCTAGAATTTTCCAAAAATGTCAAAAAACAGGGGTCCAGGGGCCACTCAGGACCCTGGCAAGATAATGGGACAGTACCCCATCTGGGAGGTGATGGGAACAATGCCCACTTGAGCCGAAAGAAAACTGCAGTTTTTAAAAGAAAATTGGAAGGCTTTCACTGAACATAAAGTAGAAACTTAAGGTATGAAATTAATGTAAAAAGTACACAAATAAACACAGAAACACAACTAAAAATACAAAATTCTCAACAAAATCAAAGATCTGATCCAATCAAATCCAATCCTCATCAAAATCTGGGCCACCAACACATGCACCACAGCTGAAAATAACCGAATGAGTGAGCGAGTGTGCATAGTCTGAACAATATGTGTACTGTACTGCAGGGCACAGTTTCTTTGAATACTGAACATGGCAAACACAGATAATTCCTTGTTTTTCTTTTTTCAGCACTTAAAAGTGAATAAACAAGAAACAGCCAATGACAGTGCTTATCACATGTCCATTAATATCTGATCAGTCAACAAGCTGAATTACATATCAGTGAAACTGTGGAGTCCAAGTGAAGTTTATTTTCAGTTAAATCGATCAGCACAAGATTAAGTGTGTGATGTGAATTTTTCGTCATGAAGCATGCCCTTTGTCAAGGAGTGTGTATAAAAATACATACAGTTAATGACAATAAATCGAACAGATGTAAACTTGCAGTGTATACAAATAATGAATCATATCTGAACTCAAAGAATATTTTTGAGGTATAACACTGTTACCATATAATGCAGTTTCTTATTTGGAATGTTTCCAGGGCCTAAGTAAACTAAACATGAATGAATTTGATGTCCTGAATTTTTTAAGTTGTCCCAAGAATGGACTATACAACACAAAATTTATTTTTAATTTAATCTTCTATGATTTCTTTACACGACGGACATATCAGATCTCTGCGAGTATGACTATGGTGTATATACCTTTAAGCAAGATTAGATACTCAAAAAATGAGATCTAGTAACCAAATGCCTATTCATGTTTGTAAAAAAATATGTTTCCAAATTGTTCAAAGAATTACCAAACATTTGATGTATGTTGAATCTGTGGCTATTTTGCACATATTCATCCCAGTTATGCCACAATCAATTACTCTTTAAAATCAGTATTCAAAGTAAATTAATTTTTACCTAGCAGTAGTATGCAGATCTATGTATGTACTTACCATTCTTATCAGCTCTCCTGAAAACCTGGAAAATAATAAAAACCAAGAAATTAATCAAGTATTTTAATATGGAGGAGATAAGATGTATTTGTTTCTGATACTGCACTTTCTTTCTTTTCCTCCACCTGCCGTGCAGTATGGAGTCACTCATAAATCCATGTTAAGCCCCATTCTTTATGTTCTTTATAAACACTCAATCTCTGACATTGTTGCCCATCATAACCTTTCTCCTTAATTGTATCTCTGATATGAAAGCATGGATGACAAACAACAAACTCCAGCTGAACAATGATAAAACAAAAATCATATTCATTGCACCTAAAGTGTAAAAGACTTTTAGTTTGTCCATCAAATCCGTTCCCACTTCTGTCCAACTGGAAAGCTGCCTCATTCAAATCTCTGTCAGTGTTCGCAATCTGGATATTATACTTCAACAGACACTTTCTTTTCAGCATTATGTTTCCTCAATCAGTCGCACTTGCTCCCTGGAGCTTCGTTGCATTAGTTCTATTCACTATCTTCCATACTCTCAAGACTAGATTATTGTAATTCTTTCCTTACTATACTAGCTGTCTACAGAATCTTCTCCTCTAACTTCATCATCATCATCATTATCACATCAGGTGCCCTGCCGCATGGCGTTGGCGACCATGGACTTTCAACCATCTCTATCTCTCGTTGCCCCTAGCATCTCCCCACCCTCCTCATCCCCAGCCACTCCGCAAGTCCGTCCAGCATTCTCTCCCTGGGTCTACCTGGTGCTCTCTTTCCCTCCAGCTTTCCTGTTGTGACCAGGTGCTCCAAATCCCCCTTCCTAATAAAATGGCCTATAAATGTTGCCTGTCTTTTCCTAATCTTCCTTATAAGTGATCTACTTGTGTCTGCCTCCATCAAGACTGTCTCGTTTGTTTTCTTTGCTGTCCATGAAAGTTGAAACTCTCAACATTCTTCTGAGAAACCACATCTCGGCTGCCTCAATCTTGCTCTGGCTTTGCTTGCTGACTGTCCACGCCTCACATCCGTACAACAGTATTGGTTCTATATAACTGACTTCACAACGTACAAATCTTCGGTCTCTCAATCCACATGTCACTCCCTTGCTTCTTTCTTGTCCCTGGCTCCCTATCGAAAAACAAAATAGCTATAAATGCTCTCTGCTGTGCTTTAAATCCCTGAATGGTCTGGCCTTCCTCTTGTGCTGATCTGCTTCACCTGTACACTCCATCACCACAGATGCATTCCTCTTGAGTCCTCATCTGATACACATCCATCATTTTCGTACCAAGACTGATGATGACCAGTGTTCATTCTCCTTCCAGGTTCCATCTACATGGAACAAACTTCCTTTCTCATCTCATAGTTCTGATTCTTTGTCATCATTCAAATCTTCTCTGAAATACTCTTTTCTTTCACATCTTGATAAACATCCCTTTCATTATCCTTCTCCCATTGCCTTGCTCTATGTGTGTGTGTGTGTGTGTATGAATGTGTGTGTGTGTCTATTGTATGTCTGTGAGTCTGTGTGTGTGTCTGTGTCTGCGTTGATGTGAATATTGTATGAGTTAGTAAATATATGTATGGTATTGCCTATTGGTGCTGTTTGGCTTATACGTATTTTCATTATTGTAAGTACTTACAGCTTTTTCTTTAGATCGTACACAACAAATGTTCACTGTTATCATTATATGCAAAACAATGAAGCCCATGGAAAATATTCGAAGCAGCAGAACAAATATCATAATAGTGCTATTACACAACTAAACCATAGTAAACAGGAAGCTGATTTGCCTAATTTCAAGACCTTTGATTTGAAGAGTACACACTAGAATACAAACAATGACCTTAATTTAGCTATTAGGAGCACCACAATAGCATGATACAAAATAACAAATGCTTATCCTTAAAGAGTGATACATTATCACTAATATCAGCTTTCACTAAATTTTGTCAACAGGTGGTAGAAATGTTCATCCGTTCATCCTTTGACTCCCACAATCTGCTCACCAGCATCCTGCATTGTCAGCCATACTAGCAAAGCAAAAACTTAACCCTCTGACTCCCTCATCCTATCCACCAACTTCCTGCAGGAGGTTGGTGGATAGGATGAGGGGGTCAAAGAGTTAAGTTTTTGCAGTTGGTGGACATGGCGCAGGAGTCAAAGGGTTAAAGACTAAGAGTGACATTTAAATAGTGATTTACTAACAGCCTTTAGCTTAATTAACAGAATCAAAACTGTCATAAAAAAATTCAACAGCTGCACCTGCCTAGTATCAGGTATTTGAAGATACTGGTCAGCAGAAACAATTTAAACAACAACAACAAAACAAACAATGATAAATATATATATTAATATCAAGTGCAATCTACACTCAAATTGGACCCAGTGACTGGCTGCTGTGTACATTTTTTTCTCTCATCAGCTGTTGCTAAGAATTACATAGCCGACAGACTGAGTTATAATCTGCATGCCATATTGGCATATACTTTCTCTAATACATGCATGTATAATTGAGTACATCTGTGACTCTACAATCGCAAAAACATGCCTCCAAACCATCATAAATAACCCTAACTCCCTCTGCATTTCTCTGCTTGTCTGGCTGTGGCCACATAACTCTTTGACTTCCACACCCTGTCTACCGGCATCCTGCATTGTCAACCATGCTAGCAAAGCTGGTGGATAGGATGAGGGAGTCAAACTCAAAGGGTTAAGTTTTTCTAGTTGGTGGATGGGGTGAAGGAGTCAAAGGATTAATAGAAGAAGTTAGCACTGGCGAAAGTGTGACAAGTTTGTCACTTTATCAGTTTATGTAGAGACATGCACATTATTCACTGCCAGTGTGTGTAAAATCATTCTTTGACAAAAGAAGATTACAACTTAATTAAAATGTGACCACACACAGGCATATGGTCATGGCTACAAAATGGCGTTTAACATGCCATGCACACTATTACCCAACTTCAGAGCTAAATTTACATAAGTAATAACCTTTGTGCCTGGGTGCATTTTCCCCCACACCTACTGAAAACAGTTCCAAAAATCAATTTTTTGGTCATTTGTTCACACTATTGTCGGAGTTCATTTCTGTGACACTTCAAAGAGTGTGTGCAATCGATTAAGTGATACACCACAACAAGTAAAAGAAACTTTAATGTTTGGGACTTGATCAACATTAAAGTTAAACTGAATGCACAAAGCCCTCATACTTCTACATCGAACACAGAGGGTGAAGTGTGAAAAATCTCCGGCAGGAGGACTGGAGCAACCAGACAAACAACAAACTTTTCCAAATCTGCCCTAACTTTTAAACAGATTCTCAATGTCTTCCTGGGAACCGCAGGAACAAGATACTGTTAAGTGTTAGTGTTATGCAGTTACACATGGTTACACATTCTACACTCACATGAAGTCGTATTATGGTGCATACTGGGTGACAAGCCACTCAGCATCAAACAACTTCTTACTGAATGCTTTGAATTTGCAGGATGTGAGACATAAGCATTATTATGCAGACTCAAAAAGAAAAATCCTCCAGAAGCAACTTTCAAGTTTTTCTGAGAGTGAGACAGCAGTAGATTTCATCTTATATTGATTATACACACGGCAAAGATTTTTAAATGCAATTTAGATTTGAAAGGATAATCATGAACTTGGTTTTTACTGTTGTCTTTTCAATTAAAGTTTAAACAGAGTTGTTTTTAACATAGTGTTAGCCCTAACATGGCTCTAGTGCTTGGTGGGCTATAGGTAGTATAAATCTGAACTGAAGTGTTAAGAGGAGGTAGCAGTGCTGTTTACATTAGTCAGTTACTGGCAATGAGCCAGTTTGGTAGCATGGTCTGCATGTTTGTTTTTTTGTGAAACAGCCTAAACATAAGCCAGGGTTCAGTGCAACAAAGCAGAGAAAAAAAATTGTGCCTATTTTACTAAGTATATTGTGTCATTGTTTCTGTCTGAAAGATTTGGGGAAATGAAAATTAAAGGGTAGACATGGCAAGTGGGTGTGACAATGTGTGTATGTGCATGTAATTGGTGTGTGTGTGTGTGTGTGTGTGTGTGTGTGTGTGTGTGTGTGTGTGTGTGTGTGTGTGTGTGTGTGTGTATGTGTGTGTGTGAGGGTGTGTGTGCATGTACATGTGTGTGTGAGAGAGAATGTGTCCATAGCGGCATGATAGCCTAATACTTAGTAACAGATGTGCAGAATCTGCAAGGTTTAAATCACCTTCACGTACATGCACGCAACATAATCAAACATGTACATTAAAGATAATGCAAGTGTCGTCACTGAGCAGCTTATGGAAAAGTGAAAACACCCAGAATGCAAGCCTATAAAACTAGATTGACATATACTGATTATCTCAGTATGTAGACTAAGCAGCAACATACTGTCTGCTCAGCGTGGGCAAAAAGAATATGTGTGTG
>JAPXFY010000020.1:55441763-55539263 GCA_030674185.1 Monoplex corrugatus
TGTTTGTTAGATTGATGAAGACCATCTAGTCATCTGGGGGTTGGGTTGGTCAAGTGTTGTAGGTATGCAATTGGTTGGTCAGTCCTGTCTGCACCCAGAAAAGTCTCTGATGGTGTGGATAGGAATAGTGACCGCAGATAGTGGGTAATTGACTCTGTTCTTCCTGGTGTGCGAGTATTCCTCAGCTGTACCAGTTCTGATGGCTTCATCATGGATTTTCAAGCCCTTGTGGACAGCCAGTCACTACTTTCCTCTGTCCAGAGCTGTCTCAGTGTTGATGTTGAAGGCCTTAAGTAATGCTTTTGGAGTATCTTTGAAGCACTTCTTCTGACCTCCCAGGGAGCGTTTGCCTTGCTGTAGTTTGCTAAATACAATACAGTTTCTTTGGAAGCCGGTGATCTGACATGCAAACTACATGCCCTGCCCATAGCAGTTATGACTGCATCAAGATGGTGAAGATGCTGGGCGCAAATGAGGACCTCATTGTCTGGGATCTTGTCTTGCCACTTTATTCCAAGAAGTTTTCTGAGGCAAGTGGTGTAGAAGTGGTTCAGCTTGCTAGCATGATACTGATAGACTGTCCATGTTTCACATCCATGGAGCAGTGTGATGAGAACTACAACCTGGCACACCTTGATCTTTGTCTCCTGGGTGATGCCTCTTCTGTTCCACATGTTCATTTAGAGTTTGCTGAAGGCAGCATTCATTTTGGGAAATCTTGCATTTTCCTCATCATCGATGACAACATTTCTGGAGAAGGTGCTGCTGGAGTAGGTGAACTTGTAAAGTTTACAACTGACAGTTGTTACCCATTGACAGTAATGTTGGATTTCTGAGTACTTAGGGTTTTTCGTTGTGCTGATTGATTATGTTTATGATTAGTTTTGTTTGCAATTGTTCAGTTCCATTTGATATAATATATGTAATGATAAAGTGTCCTTTATGAAGTCATAATCCAGAACATAGCTATCTTTTTGTCTTTTTCCATTGTTCCTCTTTCTGTGTGTTGGTTTGTTTTATCTTCTTTGCTAATTTTTCTAAGCAAAGTATTTGAATATTTTAACTTTCTTAACACAAATTAGAACATGTATAGGATTTTGGTTGACATGAGTACATCTGGTATAATGAAATCTGAATCAAATGAGATGGTACTCAGGGTAGCGACCATCTGATATAGGATCCCTCAGAAGACCAGAGTCCAACAAGCACTGGTCCAGATTTCATAGCGAGCTGCAACATATGTTCCAGTCATGCAGTTTCACTAAACTTATACTTGAATAACTCAAACTTTGTGATGTACTTCCACTAATGTTTGGACTAATTTCTCAGGAAATCTCTTTAGGGGTGTCAGTGGGCTTGCCAACCCTTTGAGCCTACAACTCCAGATACTGGGGTTTCAGAGCAATGTGAAGGTCATGGCAGTACTGGATAGATAGAATAGCAGACATGCCCCATGTCTACAACATGACTTAAAGTTAAAGCCGTATGTCTGTCTAGCTGTGGAGGATAGATAGAATAGCAGACATATCCCATATCTTCAACATGATTTAATGCCATATGTCTGTCAAGCTGTAGAGCACCAGACATTTCCCTGTGACACAACTAGTATAAATAAGCAGATGGAACAAAGAAAAGTACAAGTGTGTGTTTGTGTGTGTGTGTGCGTGCACGCGCGCGTGCGTGCATGTGTGTGTGTGTGTGTGTGTGTGTGTGTCTGTGTGTGTGTGTGTGTGTACTTGTAAAGCGCCAGAAGCAATTTTTTGGACTGTGCGCTATATAAATGCTCATTATTATTATTATTATTATTATTACGAAAGGTCTGTTGTTGTTTCATTGCGTAAGTCAGTGTTTGAACTTGAATATTCTGTGGTTTTTGATGTATCTTCTTACTTGTGTAGCTTTGATGGTGGTTGTTTTCTCATTGTATACGTAGTTGTGAACATTTTTTGTTTTGCGAAATGTAAAGCGCTGGTGAGCATGTTTGCATGGAATATGCGCTATATAAATAAACATTATTATATTATTATTATTAAGTAAATGAAACATAAGAGAGTTTATTCGTCAGTGAGATCTGCATTGTGTACTATTATGTTTTGAAAGATGTAGTATATTCTATAATAATTTACAAAGGAACAGCTAAACGGAAAAATATACCTTTTCACAAAACCTGCACATTTAACAGTGACAATAACAGCAGCAGCAACAACAACAATAACAACAATTCAACAAACAATGACAAAAACAATAATATAATAGATTGTAATAGTAGTAAACTACTGACACTGAGCAGGAAGTTGATGCATTTTGCTGTAAGTTTTAATACTTAATTTTATTGTAATGTACTTTATTCTTTCTGTTACAGGGTACGGGGTATATGTGTATGAAAATCAGTTCTTCAGGTATGAGGGTGAATGGAAAAACGGAAAGAAGCATGGTAAGATTTATTTTATTTCAATACATTTAGTTTTATGGTGTGGGTCAAGGATTTTGAATGTCATTTTATCATACATTGCAAAACTCATTGTAGTCTTGGATTGGAACATTCTCCTCCTTGGAGTTTGGAAAAGAATAGATCATATTATGTCATGGCATAATAAAGCTTTTGTGTGTGTGTGATTTTGTTGTTGTTGTTGTTGTTGTTTTGGGGGGATGGATGCGAAAATTAAGATATGTATACAACAGTATTTTCATAATGTATTATTTGCTGATAAATATTGACTTGTATTGATGATCTTTGCCGTGCATTTTTATTATGTATTATTCGCTGATAAATATTGACTTGTATTGATGATTTTTGCCATTCACTTTGTTAAGTCTTCTACTTGATCTGTTTTACATCAACTTTGATTAAGAGCAGAATTCACACCAGTTTTATTCGTCACGACTGCTGAATTGTTACAAAATTAAGGATTGCTATTGAAATTTGTTGTATTTTGAATATATTTTCATGATTGCATGGACAGACTATATGAAATAGAGAATCTTTCTTTTCCCTAATTTTTTCTTCTTTTCCATAATTTTTTTTAACCTTCAATGACAATGTCTTTTAAGTTTCATACTAGAGTAAACATTTCCTGTCCCATAAAATACACACCGTTTGTTCACCACTGGTTTTGGTTTTTTAAAATTTCTTGTTGTTTGCATGTTCATTTTATTTTCATTCTCTGATCTCTGTGAATTTTGTGCTACTGTTTGTTTCATTTTGTTCAGTTAAGCTTTTGACAGTAAGCAATAGTTCTCTCTCTCTCTCTCTCTCTCTCTCTCTCTCTCTCTCTCTCTCTCTCTCTCTCTCTCTCTCTCTCTCTCTCTCTCTCTCACTGAAGTGTTTTAGGCATAGTTTGTACAAATATATTAAATAAACGACTTACGAAATGGGCAGTGAGGGAAGAAAAAATAATAGAAGAACAAGCAGGATTTCGATCTGGATACAGTACAATAGATCACATTTTCATGCTGTACGCTTTAGTCCAAAAATACCTTCTTAATCACACTAAACTATACGTAGTATTTGTAGATTTTCGCAAAGCATTTGACTCAGTTAATAGAAATGTACTTTGGGGTATTCTGCGAAAGAATGGAGTAAATGGTAAATTATAATTCTGTGTTAGCATGTGTTCGTGACAAAGATATGTACACCAATTTTTTCGAATGTCCACAAGGAGTGAAACAAGGATGTCTCCTCAGCCCCTTACTATTTTCATTTTTTATTAATGAGTTAGCGTTAGAAATAGCCAAAAAAGGGAGACATGGTGTACAGCTATTGCCTGGTGCTGTTGAAGTTTTCTTACTGCTATTTGCTGATGATGTGGTGCTTTTGTCAGACACTGTCATAGGGTTACAAAATCAACTAAATGCTTTAAATCATGAATCTGATAGGTTATTACTGTCTGTGAACCTAGAAAAGATGAATGTGATGATTTTCCGTAAGGGAGGACATCTTTCGGCTCGAGAAAAATGGGTTTATGGTGAGTCTGAAGTTAAAGTAACAAACTCATATAAATATCTAGGTATTATTTTTACAACAAAACTGGGTCGCCAAAGCGCATGGGTGGAAAGCAGCAAAAAAGGGAAAAGAGGAACAATGGAAATTTTAAGATCTTTAAGAAAATTGAACTGCACTGACTTCTCGATTTTTTGGAAACTTTTCGACTCACAAATTGAACCAATCTTAACATATGGCTCAGAAATATGGGGGTTTTCGAGCAATCATAAAATGGAAAAGGTACATACGATACATTTGCCATCAAACGCTTCCTTTCGGTACCATTGCATTCATCTAATAAAATGTTATATGGAGAAACTGGCCGTTATCCTTTGTTTTTGAAAACTCAAATGAAGTGTATTAAATACTGGTTGAAATTAACCCAGCTCCCAATGTCAAGATTGTGCAAGCAGGCATATGAGATGTTACTGAATCAATTAGACTCGGGTAAACAAAACTGGGCATATTTCGCTAAGAAAATATTAACCACACATGGATTTGGTATTGTATGGATGTGCCAGGGAGTTGGTTATGAACAAGGATTTATTTCAGAATTTAGGGATAGACTAGTTGAATCGTACAAACAAAACTGACACGCTCAAATAGAAGAATCTGAGAAATATGATTGGTTCTTTTCCTTTAAAAGTATATTTCAAACCGAAAAATATATAAAGGCCGTAACAAATAAATGGCACAGAAGCAATCTTGCTCGTTTTAGACTAAGAGCCCTAGGGCTAAATGCAACAACAAGATGTTTTTACTCAAATTCATCGGCACACTCTATTTGTCCCATGTGTAATGTAGAGACAGAAGATGAAATGCATTTTTTGTTTGTTTGCAAGTCGTATGAAAGTATACGACAAAAATGCATAATCTTTGATGAGGACATTTCGAGTCAAAGGGTCATTACCAGAATACTCATGACTGAAGATGAAAACTATCGAAAATCCCTCGCGAAATTTATCGCCCTTGCTTGGGAAAGTCGGAGAAAGAAGATATCACTTTATACTGTTCTTATGTTTATCTTATGTTTATTTGCCGGATTTAGGTCTTCCTTTTACTTATATGACTAATTACGTCGGGTGGTCAACTGTTTCTTCAACTTTTTGTTCAACTTTTTAAATTAATGTACGTTTATCTCCAGTGAAGATGTTACGTTATATTGTTTTTTTGTTTGTTTTCTGGATTTGGGTCTTCCTCTTATATGACTAATTATGTCAGGTGGTTAACTATTTAACTTTTTGTTCAACTTTTTAAATTAATGTAAGTTTATATTCAGTGAAGATATTACTTTATACTGTTCTTATGTTTATTTGGCGGATTTGGGTCTTCCTCTTACCTATATGACTAATTACGTTGGGTGGTCAACTGTTTCTTCAACTTTTTGTTCAACATTTTGTTCAACTTTTTCCGTTCAGTTTTTTCTTCATCTTTAGGGAATAAATTCAAATGGATGTATTGTCAGCCATGACTATATTTATAAATCTTTGTTTCGAGAAAACATCGCCGAAAAATTTAATGACTTTGTTTTATGCTCCTTGCCACAAGGACAAAAATGTCAATGGCAATAAACCATTTTCAGTTTCAGTTTCAGTTTCTCTCTCTCTCTCTCTCTCTCTCTCTCTCTCTCTCTCTCTCGAGGGACTGATTACGTTAAGTGATTGTTACTGAAGTGATATCGATTGTACAGTTGGATGATGCATCTGACCCAGTCAATTGAAAGCTGATTTGTCAGTTGAATCACGGGCTGAATGGCGGATTCTTTGATTGATCAACTGGTAAATCAGTTGATTGATTGGTTAATTGATTGGTTGACTGTTTGATTGATTGGTTGTTTGGTTGATCGATTGATGGATTGAGTGTTTATGTCAAGTACCTGTGGTTGAATATATTGATCAACTGTATGATCTCCGAAGGGTACAAGAAATGTCAGATCTGTGCACTAATTGAATGGTTTGTTTGTCTGATAGCCAGTTATTGTAAAATTGACAGTTGGATGAATGATATAGATGCGGTTAATGACAAATATTCTTAGCTGGCCAGTTAAGGAATATGGACTAGAATACAAATGAAAAGACCACTGTAAATGCAAAGATGAATGTATCCCAGCTTATGTGACGGTAAACGATAGAAGGGGACAATGTGACAGAGTTCACTGCAGTTTGAAAGTATAACTTGTATGAATGTATAAGAAAACCTGATCTCCTCCCCTCCCCTTCCCCATGCATGTATTGTGGCCTAAGGCCGATGTACAATAAACATTTTCTGAGTTCTGAGTTCTGAGTTCTCTCTCTCTCTCTCTCTCTCTCTCACTCTCTCTCTCACACACACACACACACACACACACACACACATCTGTCCTCATGTAATCATATTTTCTTCCTCAGATAGGCTGGTAATACACAAGATATAAATGGCTTTGTTTCTAAATGACAGGCCATGGGAAGCTGACAATGAAGGATGGGACATATTACGAGGGTCAGTTTGTCAATGGAGAAATCAACGGCCATGGCTTCAAGTTCTTTGCGGGATCAAACTGTAAATACACAGGCCAGTTCCTCAACGGTGAACTGCACGGCCATGGCGTCATGCAGTATCGTGACCAGAGTATCTACGAGGGTCAATGGGTGAAGAATAAGAAGCAAGGTAAGAATGTTCATATGATATCAGGGACATTTTGTTTTTTATTTTGCGTCTTAGATTTACTATCCTGTTGGGTGGAGTGTTTTAGATGAAATGGTTTCTGTGGAAATTGTCAAATTAATTGTAGTTACATTGAATAAGTTTTCATTGTGCTATAGATCATTTTGTAGAATATGCATATGCTTGACTGTATTTTTGTATATGTATACATTTGTGTATTTTTTGTGTGTATTCATGTGTGCATGCATGCACATGTGTGTGTGTAGATTTTTATGAATTATCTTGGCAGTATACTGTGATCAAGTGCTGTGTGATTAATCTAAGTATAGGAAGTATAATGGTTAATGGACAGGCCTGAACATGTATACATTGTTTGATTTCCCATCTTTCTCCCTCTTCCTACAGCCACCTCACTTAGAGCCTCACCAAATGATAACTTACTTAGCATAGACTCGTATGGAATCCTAGGCTCATGTTCCAGACCTAGATTTGTCAGTAATGATTCTGAAACAAAAAATGGTTATTCGGTCTGTTTTTCAGATTGTGTGTGTGTAAATGTGTGAACCACAAAGATATCAGTGGAAATGTATTATGCAGTTTACATACTTTCCTGCAGGTTGTTCGACTGATCAGTGTTCAGGGTCAGCATAGAAAATACTGAAGTGAACATGGGCCTAAGCAGACAGATGATACTCAGGTTTCTAAAAATATGTAGTGGCACGCATGCACACCAAATAGTTTTGTTTCACCACCAGGCAGACAGAATTCAGCAGCTTGTTCTACAGTTGCCTAAACTGGTTACAGTCGGTCATTGTCTTAAGCAGGAGCTTATATCATGTTATACTGTGATAGTTTATAATGCCCCCAAAGAAAAAGCCAAGGCTGTTGGAAAGACAGCTTGATTTGTTTGGTTGGAAGGCAGGGAAACCAGTTAAATGGGTCATTACTGTGTCAGTGTCATCTTCATTCATCATCAACAGATTGTGAGAGAGGTTTCATTGACCAGAACAGAATCCTTTCATCCTTGTGAAACAGGCATTTGCCAAAAAACGACCAAACAAACTGCTCCTTGTCAAATTCAGATGATCTGACTTTTGTCAGATCTTGTGCATGTGGAAGGCAGCTGAAGTTAGGGTCATCCAAAAAAAAAAAAAAACCACACACACAAAAAATCAGTAAATGTGTGTCTGGAATTGAAGGAGACCTCTATCATAGTTACTTCCTGTTGGTGACAGTTTAAAGTGGTAATGTTTATTCCTTCTTTCACAGTGAATGGTGTGAGTGTGTGTTTGGGTCTGTGTGTGTGCTCTTAGCGGTTTAAAGCATGTGTCAGTGTGCGTGCGAGAACAGAGTGCTTCAGGCAAAAGAAAGCTGGTGGATAGTGTGAGGGAGTCAAAGGGTTAAGTTTTTGCAGTTGGTAGATGGGTGCAGGAGTCAAAGGGTTAACCTGTTGCTACCTAGACCTAAGCTAATCTCTGTTTTTGTGTTCCAGGTTTTGGTATTTTGCGAACTTCTAGCAAGGCGGTGTATGAAGGGGCATTTGAGAGACATCGCAAAAATGGAGAAGGGACTCAGACTTACGAGTAAGTGTTTTCATACATTATATGTATGTGTTATTCTTGAGTTATCAGTGAAACGGTATAATGATAGCTTCCAGTGTCTTCCCTTCCCCCTTTCATCATGTGGTTTCCAAGCCCACCTCTCACTTATCGTTATGAGAAAATGTCTTACTTTTGCTGTTCTGGTAAGTGTCTAGCATTTTTAATATAAAAAAAAAAGATGTCCCTCTAAAGACCTTACTTAATCTTTCAGCATGTCGGTTGTTTCCTTCCTAACCAAAAGTGATGTGCACTTTGTTTATGACATGCATGTTTTACATGTTAATTCTGTTACCAAGCTTTTCTCTTGTGTCTTTGAAAACTGGATTTGACAGTCTGGTCTTACTTTCCATATTTCCATGTCAGCTTTCTTGCCTCTGTTGTTTAGTTATATGTAAGATGATTTTTTTGTTGTTTAAACATTGTTGGTTGTTGGTGATGAACGTTTTTACTGAGATCTACAGACAGTATTTTATTTGATTTCCTCCCTTTCCTGCCTGTTGTTGTTTAAAGATGTGATAAATGTGAAATAAATGCACATTTGTTAAGAATGAAAAGCTGATAGAGGGACAAAAGGAATGGGGGTAGAGCGAGGAAAAGAGTATGTGTGAGACTGAGAGAGAAAGTAGGATACATTTGGGAATCTAGTCACCAATGGTTTGCCTCTGTGCAACTAATTTGTTCATCACTCTTGCTCTGTTTGAGTCTTTCATTCTTCGTGTCTGCATTCATTCCTTTTCTCTTGCCCACTTTCCCCCTAATTACAGTGGTAATATTGTTTGTCATTTTTAGTCATATTTATAAATAATATATTTTATCATCAGCTTGTCATTGTACCAGCATTTGACATATTCTGTGAATCAAAGAAACTGCAAACTTTCAAGCAAACAGAAACCAAAAATACATGAACATAGAATGCAAAACAGGACTTTGTTTCTTTGTTACCTTTTGACTGTTTGTTTTTGTCGTTTTTTTATTTTGACTTCATAATGCTCAGTATGAATTGATAATGTCACTGTCAGCCTTTAATCATATCCGCATTTGACATGTTGGTTCAGGGGTAGATTTTTGAAGATTTTGATTTATGGGGAATTGCAGCCTGGTGCTGATTTATCCTGGGTCTGGATCAAGCAAACAGTTCAGTATTGCCAAATGTTTAAGTATCAGCCTTGTGTTGCTTAGCTAAACCTCTATTGCCCACTCATTATTTCACACTGTCATTCTGTTATTTCCTGCCATTGATATTAGAACCATGTTATGTATGTACTCTTCCTTGTAAGAAGAGGGACCGTTTTCAAATTTTCATGTTGTTTCAGTATAGCACATGAGGAATGATAGTAAACATGTAGGTGGAAATGAATTTCTGAACTCTGCTGTTGCTTTAGTAGTTTAGAAAACGAATGAACTGACAGATTGAAAAAATTTGGTTTCGAGTCGTTCAGAAAGAAAAAGTTTTCAGGTAATCAGTTGTGAAATACCACTTTGTACTTCCATATTCAAATGCCTATAGGAGGTGTAATCCATGAAGGCAAAAAAATCAAGAAAAACAAAACCCCTAAGTAGAAATCTGATCATTAAGATTTAAGTTAACCCTTTGACTCCCACACCATAGCCACCAGTTACAAAAACTTAACCCTTTGACTCCCTCACCCTATCCACCAGCTTCCTGCAGGAAACTGGTGGATAGGGTGAGGGAATCAAAGGGTTAAGTTTTTGCTATGCTAGCATTGTTGGAAATCTAGGATGCTGGTGGACTGGGTATGGGAGTCAAAGGGTTAGAGTTTTCTGAGTTTCCCATCATTTAAGCAACCTTACAGTGCAGAGTGTCAGAGACCATAATTTCTCTTGAGAGCTAGCTAATGTGGGTGGTACCCATCTCCTTTCCATTGCTGCATTACCCTCCCCATCTCTAAAGAGGGATAGGTACCCATTCACAGCTGGATGGGCTGGGAGCCAGCACATGGAACTTGTCACATATTTATTTGGCAACCGTGGTCCGTCATTCTTAACTTCAACTTTTGGAAGCAAATACTCGAAACATAGACTTTCCAGTTACACACATCTGATCACTAAATGTATAAATCAGAGAAAAATCCAGGCATGGACCATATGCGATAAGATATTGTCCATTTTACAGACAGACAATAGAGTTTGTGTGTAGTAATGTGCTGTAAAGTCAACAACAACAAAAAAAGTAAAGATCGTCATGTTTTGTAGCAGGAAAGCAGTGCTGTGTGGCCTGCATGCAATTAAGGTTTTAAAAAAATCCCCAACCAGGACAAAACACATATAAATGTGTTTAATGGAATGATTATGATTAGCTGAAAATAGTTGTTTGACAATTGTTGAAGTCAGATAGTAATAATTCCCTAAAAATTAATTGTTTGAGAATTGAAGTCTCCTGTTAGACTATGTCACACCAAAGTTTGAAATCTGTCAGTAAACAACAAAAATTCTTTCTGAAACATTTTCAGTTTTTTGATCATTTTGACCCAAATAATGGGGCATGTGATTGAAACATATACACTCATGACTTTATGAAATTAAAAATACAGATCCTCATTATTATTGTTTGTTTTCACAAATGTAGATAGCACATCAGCATCGTGGTTAGAATGTGAGATTTTTGTGTCTTTCTTGTTTGTTTGTTGTTTGTTTTTTGTTGTTATCTGGATGAAAAACAAGATATATTCAGTCTGTAGTATTAATTATCTAGCACATCAAATTTTCTGTAGAAATACTGATATATCTTTATTTATAAAGATTGATTACATATTTGTCTTTGGGATCACGCATGCGTGCACGCTTACACGCTAGCACGCATGCGCATACACTTACATGCGTGAGATGCACCACACAAAGTGACAAACACACATGCACGCACTCATGCACGCACGTATGCACGCGCACGCGCACACATACACACACACACACACACACACACACACACACACACACACACACACACACACACACACACACACACACACACACACACACACACACACACACACACACACACACACACACCAACACACCGCACAGCCTTTGTGTTGACTTGATAGGTGAATTAAGCTCCCCTGAACTCAAAGTTCTGAAAAAACAAAAGATGCGAACAACAACAACAATATTGTCCAATTCACTGCCATTGAAAATACAGCTTCTTAATTTAGAACCTCACAGTATTGAGAATTCATCCTTAACTCATTCTGTATGGGCCGTTTGCTTTCTTCATTATATTTTCTAAACTGGTTGTTTGTACAGGTTACAAAAAATAATAGTCTAGATAAAGAATGCAAGTACCCACATACAAGTAAAGTTGTGGTATCATGGCCAACAGATTGGATTGCTAATTTCAAAAGGGAATGTATTCACTTTATTATTGACTGATTTATCATTTGTTGAAAAATAATCAATTTTTTCACAACTGATGCAGAGTGGGTAACTTCCATCTCTTAAAATAGAAGAATTGTACATGTGATCTTTTTTTTATCCATAGACACTTTCAAATTGTATTGTAGAAATAGAAAGGACCAATAGAATGGGCATGCATTGTGGATATTCACTGTAGAGTCAATATCAATGTCACTAGGTCACATATAAACTGACACGATCACACTCACATTCATGCACATGCCATACTGGCTGTAAGTATATTCTTGTGCATAGCACTCATCAGACACAGGCTCTCACAGCCAATCTAATGGTGCATATGCACTTTAGGATGATTGTTGAACAGAGCTGTACCTCTTAGTTTTTCAATCTACTTTTGAACCATGGTCCAGGAATTTTTAAACTTAAGGTACACTGTATCGCAATTGAGTAACAAACATATGCGTGTATGAAGTATGCTATGAAGATACAAGATACAAGAATTTTATTTAGCCCAAAGCATCACAATGGGAAATTGTTTTGGCATTCGCATTAAAATACATATAGGCACAAGAACGCATAAACACATGTACACACATACTCTTACTCTCTATCTTAGCAAAGAAAGAATGGATAGATATGGTCCTTTTGAGATTCTGTTGCTGTTCTGATCATCAACAAAGTCTATTTGCAGTCATAATCGCAGCATTCACCTGAAGTCTGACTCTTTGAAAAATTGCAAACTTCTCGTAAATGCTCAGAACTATTTTTACAGAAGCAGTTTTTTTAAAGGAATATGGAAAAGGAGTTTTTCCAAAGAAAGTATAAGTTTTTTAGAGTCTATTGTGTTTTTCATCTAGAATGTTAACTGTTTTCAATGAAAATTGTGCACAAGTTTGTCCCAAAGTTTAGGAAGTATTTAGTTAGTGTTCAGCATCTAGTTTTTACTTTGTGCAAAATGTCAGTGTGCCTAATGACGGTCTTGATTAATGATTAACATGGTTTGTTTCTGGTGTGTTCTCATTACAACACCCTCATCCACACATTCTTATTCTTCTGAGTGGAGTTTTGGTTAGGCACGACAGAATAATGATGACTTTAAATGATTTGTTTTAGATCCTAATATTGTAACAAATGAATAACAAATGAGAACTTGTTTTGATCAGACTGTATGTAGTGTGTGTGCGTGTGTGTGTGTGTGCATGTGTGCGTGTGTGTGTGTATGTGTGTGTGTGTGTGTGTGTGTGTGTGTGTGTGTGTATGTGTGTGTGTGTGTGTGTGTGTGAGTGAGAGAGAGAGAGAGAGAGAGACTTACAGTCTGCAATCAAAAAAAATCTTACTTGGCATCTTTTACACATACCATTAATTTATATGTATATTATGACAAGACTAAAATAATTGTTTTGATATATGAATTCTTCCCCATAAGCAACTGTTTGGTTTGAGTGTGGGTCAGTCGAGCGTTTAACCAGGGGGTGAATCGGTGCATGTATGCACGCGCATGCATGTGTGCGTGCGTGTGTGCGTGCATGCGTGTATGTGTGTGTGTGTCTGTGTGTGTGTGTGTGTGTGAGTATGTGTGTTTGCTTTTGTTGATTTTTGATTTTATTTCAAAATGTTTCTAGAATGATTGTTAATGATTAACTGTGTTTGATTTATTAATTCTACATGCTTCTAGCGGAAAGCACATCCTCAGGTACAAACTGCTGAACTGTCTTGCTTCTTTAGCTTTTAACTTCATCGTCTTTTGTCCATTTTATCATCCAGTTAAGTGTGTGATAGTTTCTTTAACATTTTCTTCAAATTGTAGAATAACATTTCTTCTTTCGTTTATCATATATATCTACATTGTCAAACTTATGTAACTGCTTTATTATTTCTCTTTCAATTACTGATAAATTATAGAATTGAAATCCAGAGCTATTTGGCTGTCATTCTCCTAACTTGATTTTCAGATTTGTTTGTATTATATTCTGTACTTTTATCTGGACTTTATAACATGTTCACCTTATGATCTGTGATAATCATATTTCTTACAAAATATTAGTTTCTAACATTCGTGGATAATGTGTAAGTTTGACTCATATTTGGACATGTATGATATTCATGGAAAGCTGTGATTTAACTGTTGTATATTTCTGGTTTTCTGTGTATAGAGTTGTTCCTAAGTGTGTCACTATAACTAGCAAGATACATAACTGCATGTACCTGTCTTGCATCAACATTAGCAGACGTTTGCGCTTTGCTGCTTTGAGAGTCATCTGCATGAGCTATCATCAGTTGCATGCAGCAGTAATTCAGTTGATTTTTGTCCTTTTGTTTATTCAAATTTGTTTTGCATCATTTTTTTTTTTTGAAGAATTATTTTGGTTTTTACTATCCAGACTAAGATTGCTGATTATTATGATATTAGTTACTTATAATAAACATTTGTTGGAACTTATTTTCTTATTGGAAATGTGAATAGAAACCAAATCTGCTTTCTTGTCACCAGAGCATTTGAGAGTTGGGTGGCCTTTGATGATTTAGAGTGTGCATACCTCCAAATTGTTGAGCTTTTAAGGCATAGGAAATAGTATATAAAAAGAAATGCTTAAAAAATTACGGATTATTTTCATGCATTCCAGCACACTGTATGATAGTTGATACATACGACACATGATTTGTGCTACTGTACCATTTGGTGATGAAATTCTGTTCATAACACACATGCACAATGCGTAGACATAGAACACATATGCGCATTGAACAGACCAGTCTCACAGTCAGCATATCAGTTGAGGGAGGAGACAGGTCTGGACATTTATGATCATGCATTTGATAACTTAATGCTACCAATTTTGAAGAACAAGGTCTCCCAACAGTGTAAAAATCGCTACTCACAGTTCCGTAGCTTTCGATGGCGTTCTCGCCATCTTCGTCAGCGCTCTAATGCTGTCTGCGTGAATCTCTACTCAGATCTCGCGAACATGGGATGAACCCAGTTCACGAGATCGAATCAGAGAATGGTACACCGGGGGCAGGGTGTAACGGCCCCGGTCCCTGTTGAGCGGGGGGTTGGTGGCTGCGATGTAGATGGCCTCCTTGACTCCTCGCTGGAACCACTTATTTTCTCTGTCCAGGATGTTGACATTGTCCGCACTGAATTGATGTTTTTCGGCGTGTAGGTGAGCTCCTACTGGAGAAGAGTCCCTCTTGTTTCTGTTAGTCTCTTCTGAAGGGGGCGTTCAGTTTCACCGACATAATGTTGGTTACAGTCCTGGCAGTCTATTCTGTATATAATGCCAGCTTTGTCGAGTTTGCTGGTTTTGTCCTTGGGGGTGACCAGCTGGCTGCGTATGGTGTTGGAAGGTTTGGAATGTACAGCCACCCCCAGTTTTCTGATCTTTCTGGACAGAGCGTCACTCACACCTCCTAACACCTGACACCTGATAACTGTTTCAGAAACTTTATGATCATGCATTTGAAAACCTGTTTGTATGCTGTAGTGATATTTTAAGTGTAAATATGACAAATCAAAGTATCATGAAAGCTTACAAATTTGTACAGTTAGTGTTTGCATTAATGCACAGATGCATACTACAGGTCTGCTAAAAATTGTGTGCTGTAAGATAAAGGAACACACTGTGGTAAAATCCAGGATAATTGACAGCAACCTCCTTTTGATCTTCTGACCTGCACTGATAGAATCCTGCACAGGACAGGAAGTTATGAAAATTTCACATCATAAAAAAAACAGTGTCTTATGGGGTGGTGTATGTACTTCCAGATTTTTTTCTGTTTGTGACCTAGCATGGGAAAATCTGGCTCAGCCCACAGTCCGTCTTAGATTTAGCCGAACGTAGGTGGGTGGGTTCAAAATTGGGTCAGCTGAGATCTGTCCATATTTCAGATCTTTAATATCTAGTGTTTATTTTCTGAAAGTTTTATCATATCTCTCAAAGCACCCTAAAAACCAAACTTTATCAAGAATGTTTTCAAACTTTATTGAGCATATTACTCCTCTTGTCAAAAATATGCTTAATAGGTTCAGATGCTTCTGAAGATAAAACTGTAATAGATATATTAAAAACATTTGTTGTTTGCATATCTGTTTAATTTTTTTGCATATTAATTCATAAACTTTGAGAATAAATACTGAGATGAATCAAAAACTCAAAAATGAAAAAGTAGCCCTTTAACTGGGTTTTTACCATGATGAGTCATGTTTAATTTTAACTTCTTGCTCATTCAGAAGGGTATTCCTCCCTGTGATCTTTTCACCCTTTCTCACTGCCATACTGTGGTCATACCTATTTCTGGCTAATTTGCACATTTTAAAAAAGGGAACATTACATCAGAAAACCACAAATCTTAACAGTTAATCAGCCCTCTGACTCCTGCACTCTGTCCACCAGCATCCTGCATTATCAACCATGCTAGCAAAGCAAAAACTTAACCTTTTGACTCCCTTATCCTATCCACCAGCTTCCTGCAGGAAGCTGGTGGTTAAGGGGAGGGAATCAAAAAGTCAAGTTTTTGCTGTTGGTGGATAGGGTGCAGGAGTCAAAGGGTTAAGTTATCTCCTGCTTTTGTTGGGTATATTGGTAAGCTACCACACAGTTCATGCATACACTAGTCAAAACTCACACAGCACTGTCCATTGTACCTGGATCATTTAAGAAAAAAAAAAAAGAAAGAAACAGAAGGTGGGGGCAGGAAGAGGAAGAAAAAGAGGGAGAAGATGAAGAAAATATGATATTACACCATGATTTTTGCATAGAGACAATTTTTACTAACATTTTAGAAATCTTGTACATGTAAATAGATCATAACCTAAGTGATGGTGTTGGGGGTGGAACCCGTGTTCTTGAAGAATTCCTTCAATATCTGTGCAAATCAATGCCACATATTGCCAGGAAAAAAATCTCGCCTTTGTGGAATTTGAATTTAGGATCTGAAATTTGAATAGTTAGGAAGATCACCGAAGAGAATGCATATTATCCATTATATCACTGGCAGTCGGCTTCAGTACAGTTTTACTGTGTTGATGCCAAAAAATGTAACGTAATCTTTTCTTTTGTAGAACCCTAAAAAATAATATCTAATAATTAGTGCAAGACTTCAAATACATATGAATTTGTTCGAGTGGGGTGACAAGTTTTGGTGTAGGATTTTGTGTTTTAACTGAAAAAAATTCATAAGTAATCACATTATTACATACCTGATCATAAATGCTGAAATAAATCACATATATAGTCGTGGTGTATCATAAATGAATACCTGTGGCAGCAGAAAATTGTTTTCTTAAAAGTAACACTTATAAACATGCAGTATGCATGATGAAATCTGACTAATAAGATAGAAAACATGTGGGCATGAGATAGCCCATGCTACAAACATGTTTTAAAATTATGTTTCTATTTATTTAGGATGGATCTTTGACTTTTGACGTTCCTAATGCATCTATTTATCTAATGCATTTTTTTTTCATAAAGATCTCATTTGTCTGTTTTGCTGTTGTTATTATATACATATTTTCAATATCCATTTTGATGTTGTAATTAACCCTTTTTGGCTTTTATTTACAGTCCATACATTGATACTTATATTGTTTAATTTTTGGTCCGAAGGACAAACAATGACTGTGTTTGTGTAGACGGTCATTGCTGTGTGACAGAATGTTATTCTTTCCATTGTTTTATGTCCTCCTCCCACCCCCACCCCACTCCAGTATTTTTAACCCTCTCTTTTATTGTTTTATGTCCCCCCCCCCCCCCACGTCTTCTTTAACCACCATCTTAATATGTTTGTTTCTTTTTAAAAATTTAGTATGTTTTCTTGTTTGTTTGTTTGTTTATTTAGTTTTTAGGTCCGTTTGTAAAAGGGAGATAATGATTCAGATCTCTTTTGATGCTGTTGCTTGTTGTTGTTTTTACCTTCTTCATGTCCGACAAAAAGGATGGTTGATTTGAATCAGCTTACAGCGTTTCTATATCTGTTTCTATGTGTCTGTCAGTTGTCTTAGTTTCTTTTTGCTCAAGAAGGCATCATAACGTGCAGGCAGTTCCATGTGTGCTTTCATTGTAGAAGTTATGTGATGGACATCTAGAATAATTTTGGTTAATGCTGTTGGCCTGTACCAAAACCTGATGTGGTTGTGAGGTCTCAAAAATAGTGATAACAAATATTGATCAGTGATGGTTTGATGTTCATGCTGTGTGTATGTATTCTTATTTCCTTAGATTGGTTGTCAGCTAAGATGACACTGAAAATGCATGACCGATTTTGCTGGATCACATAGAGTGTGTGTGTGGTGTGTGTGAGTGTTGTGTGTACATATATATATATATATTATATATATATATATATATATATTATTATATTTTATATATTATTATATATAATTTATATATATATGCATGGAGAGAGAGAGAGACAGAGAGTTTGGAGTGTTTGTTCAAGAGGGATTCATCACATTTAGACAATTCCATATGTGCTCCACCCAACTCTGCCAAGAATTATCTGGCAGATTCCCTGAGCCTGCACAAAACCCTATGCGCTGGCAAGGTCTTGAAATTGGGGAGGGGGAACTTTTGAAATACTAAGCTGACACCGCCAGAATGATGGAAACACTAAGATGGGCAGCTAACAGGCCAGTGTTTAATGTTGCAGGCTGGGGCTGAACTCGAGATATCAGATCTTGAGTCTGTGACTCTGTAAATAGAATCAGCCAGCCTGTGGGGTGCTGTGACCAGGAGAGAGAGAGAGAGAGAGAGAGAGAGAGATTTTGTTTTTACAAGTTCATTGTCACAAATTCAAAAATTTTATTTTTCAGTTTAAGTTTGCTCCGTCATGACATGTGGATAATTCCATATAGTACTAAAACATGTTTCATTCAGTTTTCATATTGATATTCCATATTACACATTACATAACAATTCCATGTACACTTTGTCATATTTGCCTTCACATAGGGTTCCTAGGTCATGAATGACAGTCTCATAACACCACTGTGACTGTGAAGTCTTGACAATATCTGCTTAGGAACCTGTGTTAAGGAGTGAGCAGTGACATGTAAAACTGCGATTCAGTCACTTTATAGCCAACACAGTTAGCGCGTGTGTGATAGCTATGTGGAATGCTCCAGTTACCGGTATGGCATAGTGATAAACTTTCGTTGAAAATCTGTGCCTAGCGTGGAATGCTCTAGTTACGGTATGGCATAGTGATAAACTTTTGTTGAAAATCTGTGCCTAGGCAGCCAAGGAATTCTTTCCATTTAAAGGAGAGTGTTTTATTTTCAAAGACTCACTTTCGCAAAGAAATGCATTGTGTTACTAGAACAGAGATTTTTCAGTATGGTTTCACTGTTTTGGTTTGTTGTTGTTGCTTTTATTGTTTGTTGGATTTGTTGTTTGTTGTTGTTTTTTCTTATTCTTTTCTCTGCTGCACTTTTCTTTAAGTCTATGGGACATATACCATGGATTTGTCCCATGGTCCTTATAGTTATATGAATTCTTGCCTTGCATGTCTTTTTTTGTTGTTGTTGTTGCATATTCTTGGTTTGAAATGTCTACCTGTGTCTTATATCATGGGTACATAGAAGATGCGATGCTATTGTCAGTTCTTTTTTCTTTTGATTTTGTGTTCCTTCATTGACATTCTTTATACACCATACAAACTAGATGCTAATTCTTTCTTTCATATTGAAAAAAAATATTTGCCTCATATATGTGTGAGACATCAGCTTTGTCATACAGCTTTCTTCAGACATATGAAGGAGTTTGGAGTTTGTTCAGAAGGAATTCATCGCTCTTGGACAGTTCTAAAAGTGCGCCTTTATCATCTTTATGTTGGTCATTGACATGATATGGCAATATGTAAAAATGGTAAAATGCACCCAAAGAAACCTCTGTGATAAGACCAAAGCATTATGAATAACAAAATATAAGATCTTTTGAATTAACCTTTCTTTTTCCTTCAGTATTTCCTAATTTGTTTACTGTATGGTTCTGAGACTGACAGCTGGTTTTAGACGGTGGTTATGCAAAGTTATTCCCAAGTTATATTCAAGCCAGGCAAATTTGTAAGTCTCGAGGTTCATTCTATGATACATTGATGAATATAGTAATAAATAATGAACTACGCTGTAGTTTTCATTGTGTATATTTGAAATCACCGCCATTTCATTCATTCATGATTAAGATTGATGCATGTTTTGGTTGGTTTTGCCTTTGTTTTTTGTTGCTATCATTGAAAAACAAATTTCTTTATAGTGCATGTGGTTAGTTGTCCAGTTAGTTGCAGTTATTTTCTAGTAGTTGATTAGTTGACAAAGGAATAGAGCTCTGTGGTGTGTTTAATTGGTGCAGTTGTTTGTTACTTCATTTGCTTTTTCATTATAACTTCATTTGGTTTTTCGTTATAACTTCGTATGTTTTTTTATCAGTTGTTAGCTGTTTTAATCATTATGTCATTGTGTGCCGTTATGTGCATTGGAGAAGGAGGGGGGGGGGGGGGGGGGAGAGAGCGTGGAAATTTGACATGACAGAGACTTGGTAGATTCTTTTTACTGTTTATGTTATTGCTCTGTCTTTCTTTCAAGAAAATAAGCTTGATTGTGTATACCATAATGATTGTGATTATGTTTTGATTTGGATTATTTTGAAATTTTGTATAATTTATATGCTTCAGTTCTCAGCCCTTCAGAAGGGGCTGTGGTTTACTCGCTAAAACCAACTACTGTTCACATTCTCTCTCTCTCTCTCTCTTCTCTCTCTCTCTCTCTCTCTCTCTCTCTCTCTCTTCTCTCTCCTCTCTCTCTCTCTTCTCTCTCTCTCTCTCTCTCTCTCTCTCTTCTCTACGTCTCTCTCTCTTTCTCTCTGTCATACACACACACATACACACAACACACACACACACACACACACACACACACACACACACACACACACACACACACCACACACACACACACACACACACACACACACACACACACACACACACACACACACGTCTAATATCACTTATAGTGAAAAGACGTTAAATCAAAGAACGATGAACACACACACCACACACACACACAGCCGTCCCATGTCCCTTTAAAAATATAAATGACTAAAAATAAAGAAAAAAAAAATATTCAGGCTTTCAGTAACTGGTTGTTGTCAATGTTATGGATTTGTATTATTTACAAATTGTGTAAACTTCTTGTTTTGTTGGTTGAAAGAATTTTAAAGACAATTCTGGAAATGATGTAGATTTATGCCATATGTTTGTTTATATTGTATGTTAGCACAGCACAACTATTTTGCAAAGAAAGGAAACTTTTATACTAGTCAGGGTAAACAAAATGTGTATGATGTAGTGCAATAACATGTATTATTATTGCTAATTCTGTTGTATGTTTTTTTCATTTTGTTTTGTTTTGTTTTGTTGTAGTTGTTATTGTTGCTGTTGTAATTTTTGTTCCAAGAATAGTACAGAAGTTACTTGAATCATCACATGACTATTGAGTCTAGCTTATGCAACTTGTTTTTGGAAGCGTGAGAATTGTTGGGTAACACACACAGAGATACATGTACACAAATTCACACGCACACGCCACAACACGCACACACGCACACACCACACACACACACACACACACACACACACACACACACACACACACAACACACACAACACACACACACATATGTATTTATGTGAAATGTGGTCAGTTTTATACATTGTGAAAGTTGCTTAGCTGTTATTTGATACAATCATTCATGAGTATTCTGTTATACCCAAATGTCCGGTAAGAGTGTTGATTATTGAGAGTATTGAAGTTACTTGGATAATAATGAGTATTATGCATAGTTTTTGCATTAAATATAATAAGATGTTTTTATTTTATGTTATCCGTAGTGACTGTGTATCATATTGTAACTGTATAGTATGTTGTGACTGTGTAATATGTTTGTGACTGTGTAGTGTGTTTGTGACTGTGTAGTGTGTTTGTGACTGTGTAGTGTGTTTTGTGACTGTGTAGTGTATTGTGACTGTGTAGTGTGATTGTGACTGTGTAGTGTGAGTATGTCTGTGAATGTGTTTGTGAGTGTGTAGTGTGTTTGTGACTGTGTAGTGTATTGTGACTGTGTAGTGTGTTTGTGATGTGTAGTGTGTTTGTGACTGTGTAGTGTGGTTTGTGACTGTGTAGTGTGTTTGTGACTGTGCAGTGTGTTTGTGACTGTGTAGTGTGTTTGTGACTGTAGTGTGTTTGTGACTGTGTAGTGTATTTGTGACTGTGTAGTGTGTTTGTGACTGTGTAGTGTGTTTGTGACTGTGTGTATGTTTGTGACTGTGTAGTGTGTTTGTGACTGTAGTGTGTTTGCAACTATGCAGTGTGTTTGTGACTGTGTAGTGTGTTTGTGACTGTGTAGTGTGTTTGTGACTGTGAGTAGTGTGTTTGCGACTATGCAGTGTGTTTGTAATTGTGTAGTGTGTTTGTGACTGTGTAGTGTGTTTGCGACTATGCGGTGTGTTTGTTACTGTGTAGTGTGTTTGTGACTGGGTAGTGTATTTGTGACTGTGTAGTGTGTTTGTGATTGTGTATATGTTATTGACTGTGTAGTGTTTGTGACTGTATAGTGTGTTTGTGACTGTAGTGTGTTTGTGACTGTGTAGTGTGTTTGTGACTGTGTAGTGTGTTTGTGACTGTGTAGTATGATTGTGATTGTGTAGTGTTGTGACTGTGTAGTGTGTTGTGACTGTGTGGTGTGTTTGTGACTGTGTATATGTTTGTGACTGTGTAGTGTGTTTGCGACTGAGTAGTGTGTTTGTGACTGTGTATGTGTTTGTGACAGTGTAGTGTGTTTGTGACTGTGTAGTGTATTGTGACTGTGTAGTGTGTTTGTGACTGTGTAGTGTGTTTATGACTGTGTATATGTTTGTGACTGTGTAGTGTGTTGTCACTGTGTAGTGTGTTTTCGACTGTGTAGTGTATTGTGATTGCATAGTGTGTTGTGACTGTGTAGTGTGTTTGTGACTGTGTAGTGTGTTTGTGAATGTGTTTGTGAGTGTGCAGTGTGTTTGTGACTGTGTAGTGTGTTGTGACTGTGTAGTGTATTTGACTGTGTAGTGTGTTTGTGGATGTGTAGTGTGTTTGTGATTGTGTAGGTGTGTTTGTGACTGTGTAGTGTGTTTGTGACTGTGTAGTGTATTATGACTGTGTAGTGTGTTGTGACTGTGTAGTGTGTTTGTGAGTGTGTTTGTGACTGTGTAGTGTGTTGTGACTGTGTAGTGTATTATGACTGTGTAGTGTGTTTGTGGCTGTGTAGTGTGTTTGTGATTGTGTTTGTGACTGTGTAGTGTGTTGTGACTGTGTAGTGTTTGTGACTGTGTAGAGTGTTTGTGACTGTGCAGTGTGTTTGTGAGTGTGTGTGTTTGTGAGTGTGTAGTGTGTTGTGACTGTAGTATGTTGTGACTGTGTGTTTGTGACTGTGTTGTGTATTGTGACTGTATAGTGTATTGTACTGTGTAGTGTATTGTGACAGTATAGTGTGTTTGTGACTGTGTAGTGTATTGTGACTGTGTGTTGTGACTGTGTAGTGTGTTGTGACTGTGTAGTGTATTTGTGGCTGTGCAGTATGTTGTGACTGTGTCATATGTTGTGATTGTGTAGTATGTTGTGACTGTGTAGTGTGTTGTGAGTGTGTAGTATGTTGTGACTGTGTGTTGTGACTGTGTAGTGTGTTGTGATTGTGTAGTGTGTTGCAACTGTATAGTGTGTTGCGACTGTGTAGTGTGTTTGTGACTGTGCAGTATGTTGTGACTGTGCAGTGTGTTATGACTGTGTAGTATGTTTATGACTGTGTAGTGTGTTGTGACTGTGTAGTGTGTTGCGACTGTGTAGTGTGTTGTGACTGTATAGAATGTTTGTGACTGTGTGGTGTGTTGTGACTGTGTAGCAATGGAGACCGGTATGAAGGCTACTGGGTGATGGACCAGCGTCACGGACATGGTGAACTGTTCTGTGCCGATGGAACCTATTACACGGTTAGTGACATTTGCCTTCCATTTCCCAAAGAACACACACACACACACACACACACTCACACACACACACACACACACACACACACACACACACACACACACACACACACACACACACACACACACACACACACACACACACACACACACACACACACACACACACACACACACACACACACACATCATTGCAAGGTTTCAGCACTTTTCTGACTGGTTATAAGGTCCAGCTAAGTGCCTCCATTACTTGGCTACATGTGCACTCATAGCAAGTGAATCGTCTGCACCACAAAGAACATGTGCACTCATAGCAGATGAATTGCCTCCACACTTGGGTACATGCATACTCAGTAACAGACAAATTGCCACCACCACTTGGCTACATGTGTGTTAAGTAACATGAATTGTCACCACCACTGGGCTATATCTGTACCAGTAGCAGATGAATTGCTACCATTACTTTGGTACATGTGTACCCAGCAGATGAATAGCCACCACCACCTGGTTTCATGTGTACTTATAGGAGGTGAATTACCACCACCTTCTGGTTACTTGTGTACTTATAGCAGATGAATTGCCTGTAACGCCAGACTACATGTGTACTCATAGCAGATGAATTGCCATTATCACCTGGTTACATGTGTACTCGTAGCAGATGAATTGCCTCCACCATCAGGTACATGTGTACTTATATTAGAGGAATTGCCACCACCATCAGGGTACATGTATACTCATTGCAGATGAATTTCCACTACCACTATTGTACATGCATACTCATACCAGATGAATTGTCACCACACTTGGTCACATATGTACTCCTAGCAGATGAATTGCCTCAAACCACTTGGCTATGTATGTACTAAGTAACAGATGAATTTCCGCCACCATTTGGCATCATATATACTAAGTAACAGATGAATTGCCACCACCATTTGGCTACATATGTACTAAGTAACAGATGAATTGCCACCACCACTTGGCATCATATATGTACTAAGTGACAGATGAATTTCCGCCACCACTTGGCTACATATGTACTAAGTAACAGATGAATTGCCACCACCACTTGGCTACGTATGTACTAAGTAACAGATGAATTGCCACCACCACTTAGCATCATATGTACTAAGTATCAGATGAATTGCCACCACCACTTGGCAACGTATGTACTAAGTATCAGATGAATTACCACCATCACTTAGCATCATATGTACTAAGTAACAGATGAATTGCCACCACCACTTGGCTACATATGTACTAAGTGACAGATGAATTGCCACCACCACTTGGCTATGTATGTACTAAGTGACAGATGAATTGCCACCACCACTTGGCTACATATGTACTAAGTAACAGATGAATTGCCACCACCACTTGGCTACATAATGTACTAAGTGACAGATGAATTGCCACCACCACTTGGCTATGTATGTACTAAGTAACAGATGAATTGCCACCACCACTTGGCAACGTATGTACTAAGTATCAGATGAATTGCCACCACCACTTGGCATCAGATATGTACTAAATAACAGATGAATTGCCGCCACCACTTCACTACGTATGTACTAAGTAACAGAAGAATTGCCACCACCACTAGGCATCATATGTACTAAGTAACAGTTGAATTGTCACCACCACTTGGCTACATATGTACTAACAGATGAATTGCCACCACTGCTTGGCTACATGTGTGCTAAGTAACAGATGAATTGTCAGCACCACTTGGCTACATCTGTACTCATAGCAGATGGATTGCTACCATTACTTGGCTGCATGTGTACTCAGCAGATGAATAGCCACCACCACCTGGTTTCATGTGTATTCATAGCAGATGAATTGCCACCACCATCTGATTATATGTATACTTATAGCAGATGAATTGCCTGTAACACCAGGCTACATGTGTACTTGTAACAGATGAATTGCCTCCACCAGCAGGGTACATGTGTACTCATAGCACATGAATTGGCATTATCACCTGGTTACATGTGTACTCTTAGCAGATGAATTGCCTCCATCATGTTCATATGTACTCATAGTAGAGGAATTAGCACCACCACCTGGTACATGTTTACCCATAGCAGATCAATTGCCTCCACCATCAGGTTCATGTGTACTCATACTAGATGAATTGCCACTACCACCTGGTACTTGTGTACTCATAGCAGATGAATTGCCATTACCATCTGGTTACATGTGTACTCATAGCAGATGAATTGCCTTCACCAGCAGGTACATGTGTACTCATAGTAGATGAACTGCCACCACCACCAGGATACAAATATACTTGTAATGAAATAATACACTAGATAAAAACTTGACTCCTTTGCTTCAGTAGTTTTGGTCCGTTTACAAAAAAAAAGAAAAAAAAGAAAAGGGAATTGATGCTGTCTTTTTATTTTGTTTTGCTTTGCTTTCACAATTTAAGGCAGAATTGCACACATGCAGATTGTTATCACCCAGATTAGCGTTTGTTGTTAAGGGTCATAGATTGAGACAGATATGTATGCTATGCATATTTGGGACACTATGCATATTTTGAGACACTATGCATATTTGAAACAGAAGTTATGGGCTGAAACCCTTGCTTGACAGGGGTTCCTCTTCTGAGGACCTTGTGCTATCCGTCCGGCTGTCCCCAGTTTCTTACTGCTGTATATTTGAGACAGGTAACTATACTATACGTATGTGTGCAGGGCCAGTTTCAGTTTGATGTGTACCATGGTGAAGGCAAGATGCAGCATGCGTCTGGTATGTTGTACGTGGGGCAGTGGCTGCATGGCTTCCCCACCCGCTTAGCCACCAAATTGGTCATCATTGCAGAGGAGTCGCCCCTGATCATCCGTCAGGGCCAGCCTTTCAAAATCGCAGTCAAGTGCCAGGACGATGATGGCAACGAGGTGCTTGAAGGTAAGAACAGGTGTCTTAACCCTTTGATTCCCGCACCCCATCTACCAAAGGCTTAAGTTTTCGCAGTTGGTGGATAGGGTGCGGGAGTCAAAGGGTTAAGTTTTCACAGTTGGTGGATAGGGTGCGGGAGTCAAAGGGTTAAGTGGCTTCAGGTACTGGTGGGAATGTGAACTGATTTTTAAAAATGAAAAATCCTTTTGGAGATGGTGAAAAGTGATATGAACAGCATTCTCTGAATTTGTAGTGACTTTTTTTTTACAGTGGTATTTGGAATTTGTTCAGGTGGTACAGTTCTATGTACCTTTCACTTCTTCGGATTTACCAACAGTGACCAGTTAGACTCCTTGAGCTGGTGTGAAATTCTGTGTGCTTGCAAGGTCTTGAAATGGATAGATGGTGGATGGTATCTAGATTCTGTATAATGAATTGCTAAATTGATACAACTGAAATGAGCGACACATAATGGTTTAATAGGCAACAGACATCCTGTTTTAAACTGTGGACAGAGATTGTAGTTGAGTTTTCCAATTTTGTGTCTGTATCTCTACCACCTGTGTCATTGTTAGAAACATGATTTGTCTCAAACTATTACAGTTTTGTTGTTGTGTTCTATCATCAAATTTCAGGCCAGTTTTGTTTAATAGATTTGATTAGAAAATCTTTTGGCTTTTGCATTATGAAAAGCAGGTGCTATAAACATTTTACTAAATAGATTTTGGTCTTGATGTAGAAAGTCCTGATGATTTAGCTCCATGAAAAGCAGGCACTGGAAGCATGATTTTTTTCCATAGGAGAAAGGATGGTTGTATTTCTTCACCATCTCTGTTTTTAATTTTGCCCGTCTTTTGCACAGCTTCAGTGACATGCAGCTCATTTGAATTCCCCAAGATACAATCAGACACCATCAAACCTAGGTTCATTATGTAGCGGTACCAGTACCAGATTGGCAGGATCATGGACTCAAGATTTGATGTCTTGAGTTCATTTCCAGCCCGCATCATACAAACTGGCTGTTCGCTGCCCATCCTAATGCTTTAGTCCTTCTGGCAGTGTCACATCTTAAGAGTTTCAGCGGTCTCTTTCTTCTCTCCCTCCCATTTCAAGACCATGCCAGCACTTAAGGTTTTTGCGTAAGCTCATGGAATCTGCCAGATAGTTACTGGCATCTGTGGGGTGGAGCACATATGGATTGTCCGAGTGTGATGAATCCCTCTTGAACAAACTGACCAAACACTGAACTCCAATACCAGAGAGCCTATGGGAACTGTCAGCACATGTCACCATAAGACCTTCAACCACTTGTGCTAGTTCAGTGCACTTAGGGAACAGCTTACTTTTAGCTGAGGACACCACCAGCTACCCCCATACTAACAACAGCAATCGCTTATCTGCAGAGCCAGAGTGATTGTCCCAGTGTGGCAGTATATTTGTGATATATTGTAACAGTTCAGATGAATGAAAAGTTGTCCTTAATCCTGAGGTCAAACGGGAGTGAGTGGGTTAACAACTTTTACCTTTTTGTTATCCTTATCATCATCACGTGCTTTGCCACATGGTGTTGGCAATCATAGCCTTGGGTATGAATCTTATCTTTTGTCGCTGCAAGTATTCTCATACCCTCACTGTACCCACCCACTCTGCCAAACTGATATTTTCTCCCTGGGTCTGCTTTGTGCTCTTTTTCTCTTCTAGCTTTCCAATTGTGACCTTATCTTGCCCAGCCCTTAACAGTATTATCAGGTTGTAGCTAGGTGGACTGGAGACTGTATTCACAAGTCTTGTCTTTAACCCCCTTGGGATGATACATAATTAAAAGTGTACTGTAAGGCAGTGGCATAAACTAACAGGAGCCTACTTGTCAACGGGTACTGATTGTTTCAAAGTTTTGCTGCTCTTGTGGAAACATTTTCTAGAAAAGTATACATATATTTAGAAAGGAGAAATCCTGAACTGCGCAGTAAAAGTAAAATAAATGCCTGTTTGCAGGAGAAAGTGAAATTACGGTGTTAGAATAGAAATCTCATCTGCACATATGCGATGAGAAAAACAATGTAAACAAACCAAACTTAATGACAACCCACATTCCATCAATGACTGATATGCTAAAAATACCCTTCATCATGTGCTTGAACCTGTCTTGTTCATTTAGAACTAAAAAACAACGCCATATTTACCTCATAATCATCCCCAGAGTTGTTACTGTCAACAAGAGTCCCAACTTGTCAACCTCACGGTCAGTCCCAGTCTCATTCATTTTTGTACAAAAACTTATAGAAATCAATTGAAGAACAGCAAAATGGCAACCCTGTGAAAGGAAGAAGGCACAGGCCATGCAAAAGAAGCCTTCTGATTGGTCAATTTTTTTTGGCTCTGTAGATCAGACAGTATTCAGCACGAGATACGAATGAAGCCACGATCGTGGCTTATCATGTTTGGACACTAAAGCCACGATCGTGGCTCATCATGCCTAGTGGGTTAATCAAGTTTATACTGTGCAGTGCGATGGGAAGGCTTTATGCCAACCACACCTCGTATCATGAGTGTATGAGGAAAAGGGGCTGGTAAATCTCTTCGTTGATCCTACTTCATTATTTTGTCCCATTTATTCTTATTTTTGACTTCATTGATATGGTTGATTGTCCTATTTGAATCGGATGAGAATATTATTTTGTTACGATATTGCCATGATAATATTTATTGTCCTATCAAGTTTCATCAGAAGTCTTGGTCTTTTTGATTGGCTGTCTAGATCAAGGGAGAGAACTGCAGGTGACTGCAGGCTTCAAGTACTTTCCACCCAAGCAGGGCTCGGTTCTGTTCGATATGATTGAGGATGTAGAGGAGAAGCCCATACCTACACCTTTGTGAGTATTGTGTTTGGAATACTGATTATAGTAGTAGATATGGTAAACCACTTGTGAGCATTGTGTATGGGTTACTGATCACATACACAAAACTCCCCTTGTGAATATTGTGTATGGAATATGACTTCATTGTAGTGGAAAAGGTGTCCACCTTTGTATGTGTTGGGTAGCAATCATTGATTATAACAGTAGAAATGTGTTTATGGTTAAATCTTTGTTGTCAATGATGAAAAGAACACAAGACAAATGCAGGAATATAGTTGCGCACACCTTGGTTAATGTTTTTTTTGTAAGCTGTTGTCAAGCAGTTTGTCCATCACAAGACTTACAAACAAACAAAACAGTAACTGAATTGTGTTTATGCCTAGCTTTCTGTTTGAAAGAGGAGTTGGATGTTGTGACTTTTGAAGTGTTTTTCCAAAATCTTTCAACCTTGTATTGTTTTTTCTTTCTCGACAGATTCTGATCGATGCCCTGAATTGATTTATCACATGTGATCTGATGTAATGTTTGAATCTGTGTCTGTTTGTATCTGTTTGTTTCTGTGTATTTCTTTTTTGTTTTCATGAAATTTGAAAAAACAACAACTACAAAACAAAGAAATACTTAAAAAAAAACAAAAAAACCCAGAAAGACAGAATGAAGGCATACCAGCAATACTACTTTTCTTCAACTTGTTGTCATTAGTAGTGGTGGTAGCGGTAGTAATGTTTTGTTGTAATGAAGCAACAGTCTTCCATGCTCAGTATTTAATAAATATTTATTTCATGTACAGTGGCTATGAGGTAGTCTCCTACCCAATCACAGACCAGCTGTCAGAGGAAGAGGTTGTGGCTGAAGATGACAAAGGAGATAAAGGAGGGAAAGATGATGATGCAGGTAATTCCAATGAGGTTGTGGCTGAAGATGACAAAGGAGATAAAGGAGGGAAAGACGATGATGCAGGTAATTCCAGTGTTTGCCCTTTGTAGAATGTTGTATGAGGAAAGGGGAACTAGAGCACCTGGTCACAACAGGAAAGCTGGAGGGAAAGAGAGCACCAGGTAGACCCAGGGACAAAATATTGGACGGACTTGCAGAGTGGCTGAGGACAGAGGGGGTGGAAGATGTGCTTGCGGCAACAAGGGATAGATGCATATGGAGGGCCATGATCGCCAACGCCATGTGGCAGGGCACTTGATGATGAGAATGTTGTATGTGTGAGTGCAATACTTTTAGTGTTATGTTGGTGGAAAAAAAAAAGACTGAATGTTCTTGAGAATACAGAATAGTTAAATGGCTGGAATGAATACTGGATGTTGAGTTTAATCAATCTGTAACCTCAGGTAAGTTTTTTTTCCCCTGCTCTGTTTTCTACATCGCATTAACGGCCACAGAATCTGGGACAGTTTTTCACAGTGATATGATGATGATGAGATGATAATCATGATGCTGTTGAGTTAATTTTTGGATTGAAGCTGCATGACAAGGCTGTACTCTATGCTTACTTTCATAATAATCCTGGCATCAGCCAGGCCTGAGAGATATAGACACCTGTGGTGTTGGTCAAGAGATTTTGAGCAACACCCTCAGTGATGCATTCGTGAAGTGGATGACAGTCAACCATGTGGTCCCAGTCTTCCCAGTGAATTCCTCCCGCAGTCATGTCTGGGTGGAAGCTGCTCTGGTCTGAAAAATCCCATAATGATTCTGACAAGCTTGATGAAATTCAAACCCACAATCTTCCAGTTGGTAGTCTGTATGTTTTGTTCAGTCTGCATCTTAAGTACATTAACCCTTTGACTCCTTCACCATATCCACCAGCTTCTTTCAGGAAGCTAGAGGATAGGGTGAATGAGTCAAAGGGTTAAGTTTCTGCAATTGGCGGAGAGGGTGCAGCAGTCCTGAAATGCTGAAACCACTTCTTTGTAACTTTCAGGTGGGAAGTTGTGTATCATCTGCAAACATCCCATAATGAATGGAATGCTTCTTCAAAGAGAGAAGTAAGAAGAGTGGTGTACAATATAAACAACACTGGACCCAGCACAGAACCTTGGGGGACACCAACATTGTTGACAGTTTTTGTTGATTTTTGATCTTTGATTACATATTCAAATATTGTCTGTGTTATGGGTCTCACCTGTCTTACCAGTTGACGTCACCGGGTTCAGTGTGGCTGCTGCCCTCTTTGACACCACCACCTCCCTCCAGGCCACTCTTGACTTTTGTGAGCAATTTCCTGAATGTTTAGGCCACTGATGTTGGTTATGTACTTGGTGTATGAGATTGGAGGTCTGCCTTTCTTCCTTTTTGCCACACTTTTTCTCTGAAAAATGGTTGCCATGAGGTCCGTGTTCTTGCTGTGTGACACATGGCCAATGTATTTTAGTCTTCTCTTGTTGATGTCTACTAGTAGTTTTCTGGTGGTATCAAGTTCTTCCAGGACACTTTCATTAGTTCTTCTATCTGTCCATTTGACAGGTAGTAGTCTCCGATATGGATAGGTTGCTTAAATTTCCTTACCAACATTGTCAACATCTTCATCTCTGGGACCTTGGTGACACTGAGTTAATGTGAAAGGAAGTGTAAACTGCACTCCTGTCATTGCTGGTTCAAAATCAGAGTAGAACACTGTTGTCCTCATTTTCATGTATCATGTGAGGTTATTGAAAACTCTCATTCTTTTGGTGGTGTTGGTTCATGGTGGCTGTCAGAAGCACAGAGGTATGTCTCCATACCTGGTGGGACACTGAGTCAGGCTGGCTTCAAAAAGACCTCATGCTATCTGAGTAACAAAGCAGTTATCATCTGTAGGAGCTTAGTGGGTGTTGACAAAATGATATAGATCAGAAGAGGAACTTAATGATTTCATCAGATAAACTCTTTCTCTACTATGGTACGCTATAGCATACCTAATGTGCACAACAGTTTTTTACTAAGGTACGCTATAGCACACCTCAAGGTAAAAAAGTCACCGAGCATGGGTTCAAGGTCTTATGCGAAAACTAAACCATACAGCTCTGTTCTACAGTCATCTAAAAGTGCATCAGTACTTTTAGAAGGGCTGTAGATGCCTGTGGTTGCGTACAGTTTGACTCAGGATCAACACGAGTCAGCTCTGTCTTCTCGCACGCTCGCTTGTCAAGATGGCGATCTACCTCAACTTCGACAACTTCTCGGGACTCAAACAGACAGTAAAATCGTACTCCACAGTGAATATCCACTGTGTAAACACATTTACCCATCATATTTCTTCATTTAGAAGTGCCTGTGACTATAAAACACCATAATTGTAAAATTTTTATTATATGAGAATTACGCACCCCTTTCTGTATGGTGCATAAAATATGCGTGTTTTTTTTCAAAACATGATAAAACAATAACTAAAAAAGAGAATGTTTAGCAACTTTGCCGCATGAAAGTTTGTTCTATTCTACACATCATCACAAAATTTCAAAACTGTATGTGCTTGCATTCATTTTTTTTAGAATTTTTCTTGTAAAGGAGCCAAACGGCCAGTATAGAGAGTATAATGAAGGAAGAAATCGGGCAGTATAGAATGAGTTAAAGTTTCCAATCTCATGGGACTTAATAGCGATAGTTCCTGTAGACTTTCCCCTGGGACTGTAAGGGACTGAACCAGAGTTTAATAACTTACTGGGCTGTTTAAGGAAGTTTGGCATAATGTGATGTGGTGCAGGAAGATGGGGAAGGAAAAAGTCAAGTTGTGCCTGTGGAAGTTGCCTCCTGGTTCTGCTATTTACACATTGAAGAAAAACTGTTTCAGTTGAGGTTTGATTTTCGTTTGAATGTGTTTTCTGCTGTCACAGAACTGCAAGCTCATTTAACTGAAATATGCAGATTATGAGTAATATCGTTTGGTGATGGTGGAGAGGGTAGAAAAGAACCCACTCAAACAAAACAGTGCGGAACAGGGAACAAGCACAACTATGGAGTATACACATTGTTCTGGGCTTCACCATTTTTATCGTGCACAGTTGAATCACTGGTTTTCAGTGACAGGTAAGACCCCCCACCCCAAAAAAGTTCAGATATGTTTATGGGCATCCCTAGGCTTATTTGTAGCACAAATAGCTTTTTTTCAAAGGCCATTGAAAACTTTTTATGGGAAATTATCCACAAAACAATGCACATGTCATCATGTTCTCAAGCCTAGTGTGATAAACAACAGTTTCATTTCATCACAGCGATTTTATTTTGAGATTGACAGACAGATGGAGAGTTGAGTGTGGAGAAGACGTAATAATCTAGACAGGAACGTCTAACTGCAGCTGTCATTGCCACATTCCTCTGTCCTCCACAGAAGACAAAGGTGAGGCAGAAGAAGGAGAGGGTGCAGAACAAGGGGAGGGAGGAGAGAGGGAAGAGGAAGCAGGCAAGGAACCATCACCAGCTGTTGCCAAAGAGGACGAGCCCACAGACGCCCCAGCACCCGCTGCAGAAGCTGTGCCCCCCACTGGATCAAACCCCCCTTCTCCTAGCCAAGAACCCCCCCAGGACACCGTGCCAGGTGAGATTAACATTATAGAGCACCCCTAGTGACTGCCTTACATCAGTACATTCCTTACTCCTACCCATTCCTACCAGTGTTTACTTGGATGCATATATGCTGATTGTTTGGCTCATACTGGTGCAGGTTGCTGTGTAGTCTGCAAACTGTGTCTTCATTGAATATGTATACTGGGTATTTTTTGTTACCCTAAGACACTGAACTCATATATGGCTGTTAGGATTTTTAATGTGTGCACAGGCATGAAGATTCAGACACCTTTCAAGTTTGCACATATTTTGATCTGGGAATAAGAAAAATATCGCCTTATACCACCACATGCTATCCAGTCTGGTTCGAATTTGGACCATTAGGTTGGAAGTTTTGACATGATGTCCTAACCACTCTAGATATGAGACAAGAAAAATTGCAATTTTAAATGCTGCTAAAGTGAAAGATAATGGCAAATAGAATTGAGACACAGCTGTTGGCATTAACAAGACTGACAAGTTTGGGTATGAACTTCTGCATAGAGAATTGAGAATCAAGAACAGCGCCAAGAAAAAAAGCATTGAATGTGAACATGTTAAATTGTGCAGTGTATGTAATATGGTTTGATGTTAAGTTTAGTTTTCTGATTTCTTAAGACAGCTTCACCATGCGGAAGAAAATTCTGTAAGCACTAACACTGCAGATGCCATGCGTTGAAAAAAAAAATCCCACACAATGACAGCAAATAGGGTACCATGTAGGGTGCCATGAAGGTCTGCCACGTCTGTCTATATGGTACCATGGATGTGCTCCAGTCCTTGGATTCTCCTTCTTCTGTTTATCACCAGGTTTTCTTAGATCATTGTCTGTTGGCCTTCCTTCTGGTGTCCATTGGACTTTGTTAAATCCTATATTATTTCAAAAACACATCTTATGGATTTTTGTAGACAAATACATGGACAATTTTTTATGTAGATTTTTTTTTCCCTTTTCTTGTCTAGAAATGAACCCTACCCACAGAACCATCACCCCAGTGGAGGCTACCCCCCTGCCTCCACCAGCACCCACCCAGAGGACTGAAGGGGGTTTTGTGGACTGGAACAACCTGCAGTTGTCCCCACCTCCCCCACTGTACCGCCCCTTTGTTGCCATGGATGAGGAGAAGAAATCCAGCAAGAAGACATCATTGAAGGAAAAGTTTGGTGAGTGCACATTGTTTGCTATAGCTGTTTAGTGTTATTTATCTAATGGAGGGCTGAATATTGAAGGACAGATTTTGCTGCTGAGTGAAGTTTGTGCTGTATAGAGGTTTTTAAATATCTTAGAAATTGCCAGTGACTTCCTTAGGTATCAACACAACAAATGGCTATTACTTTACACTACCAACCTGGACCGTAGATTTGTTTAGAGAAAAAGAGAGTATGTAGTTCTTGTCTTGTGTGTTAAGTACACACATCATTTTGTGGAATATAGAGAGGGACAGAAAGGTAAACATTCTGAGATAGACACATATTTGCGTCAGCTGTATACACACACACACACACACACACACACACACACACACACACACACACACACACACACGCACACTCTCTCTCCCCTCTCTGTCTCTCTATCTCCTCTCTCTCTCTCTCTCTCTCTCTCCTCTCTCTCTCTCTCTCTCTCTCTCTCTCTCTGCACAGACATACTACAGATATGTTCACTAGGAAGTGAAAGGTGACAAGAACTTAGATGTATTATTGACCACTCACACAGCCACAAACAGACTTAAAAAGAATTATGGAAGCCAAGTCCACACAGTTTGTCTTAATACAAACACTGTTGGGCAGTTTGGTAATGTAGTCTCATCTTTTGAAGCAAAACAGTTACAAACTAAAGAAAACAAGCACACACACACACACACACACACACAAACACAAACACACTCACACACACACACACACACACACACACACACACACACACACACACACACACACACACACACATACACACACACACACACACAGTACCACACACACGCATGCATGCACGCACACACACGCACACACACGCTTACACACACACACTCTCTCTCTCTCTCACTCTCTCTCTCCTTTTCTCTCTCCCTCCCTGTCTCTCTCACTCTCTCTTTCTTGCTCTCTCTCCTTCTCTGTCTCTCTCAACCTCTGTGTCTCTCCCTCTCTCTCCCTCTTCCTCTCTCTCTCTCTCTCTCTCTCTCTCTCTGCACAGACATTCTACAGATATGCTCACTAGGAAGTGAAAAGTGACAAGAAATTACATGTAGTATTGACCACTCACACAGCAACACACAGACTTAAAAAGAATTATGGAAGCCAAGTCCACACAGCTTGTCTTAATACAAACATTGTTGGGCGGTTTGGTAATGTAGTCTCATCTTTTGATGCAAAAAAGTAACAAACTAAAGAAAACAAGCCACACACACACACACACCAGTACCACACACACACACACACACACACACACACACACACACATACCACACACACACACACACACACACACACACACACACACACACACACACACACACACACACACACACACACACACACACACACACACACATAGTACCACACACACAGTACCACACACACACACACACACACACACACACACCACATACACTCACACACACATACACACACACTCTCTCTCTCTCTCTCTCTCTCTCTCTCCCCTTCTCCTCTCTCTCGCCTCTCTCTCTCTGCTCTCTCCTCTTTCGTTTTCTCTCTCTCCTCCTCTCTCTCCCTCTCCCTCTCCTCTCTCTCTCTCTCTCCTCTCTCTCTCTCTCTCTCTCTCTCTCTCTCTCTCTCTCTCTGTAGACAGAACGACAGATACAGTCACTAGGAAGTGAAAAGTGACAAGAAATTACATGTAGTATCGACCACTCACACAGCCACAAACAGACTTGAAAAGAACTATTGAAGCCAAGTCCACACAGCTTGTCTTAATAAAAACACAGTTGTGATAATGTAGTCTCATCTTTTGATGCAAAATAGTTACCAGCTGAAGAAAACAAGCAACCAAACCAGCATGTAAAAAAATTATCTTATTGTTTGTAGTTTAAGTGTAGTGACTGAATAGATGCAGGAAGGAGAGATTGTTAATGGAGCATTTTGAACAATAACATCGTCGTGGGAAATTACCTAAATGAGAAAATGAGCCTGTCTTTTGTAAATATCAAAATTTGTATCACAACAGATATTTTGTAAGCTGAAGGATGAGAGTAGATATTGGTTTCCATATTGCCCTTGTTGTTTTCCTTCATGGTGCAGAGTGGAGTTTGTGGTCCGTATGCGCTCTATCCAAATCTGCCAGCAATTATCTGGCAGACTATTTGAGCCTGTGTTATACGCTATGCGCTGGCGAAGGTCTTGAAGTGGGAAGGGGAAGAACACATATGAAACATTGACACCACCAGAATGGTTGGAGCTTTAACCCTTTGACTCCCACAGCCTGTCCACTGGCATCCTGCACTGTCAGCCATGCTACCAAAGCAAAATCTTAACCCTTTGACTCCCTCGCTCTATCCACCAGCTTCCTGGTGGATAGGGTGAGGGAGTCAAAGGGTTAAGTTTTTGCAGTTGGTGGATAGGATGCAGAAGTCAAAGGATTTAGTCAGGCAACAGACAAGCCAGGTTATGCTTTGTGGGATTGGATTGAACTCAGGCCATGAGATCTTGAGTTGTTTGTTCTGTCAGAAGAGCCAGCTGGCCATGAAAAGAAAAAAATACAAAATCCTAACCCCCCCCCCCCCCCCCCCCCCAAAAACCCACTGTGGCTGGTCTTAATGTGGAGTCAGTGACTGTCTACTTTCTCAGCCCTCGCTCTTAACAACTGAGTTGACAGTGCCACATTAAGAGTGATCTGACTTCATCAAGCAGGACTGTCTGTCTACATGTGTTCTCCATTGTCTTTGCATTTTTTTTCCTCACAGGCAATGCTCTTCAAAAGTTAACGGGTAAAGTCTTGTGCAGTGTTTGAAATGTTGTTCTCTCAGGGTGTGTGTGTGTGGTCTGTGTGTGTGTGTGTATTTGTGTGTGTGTGTGTGTGTGTGTATGTGTGTGTGTGTGTGGTTTTTGTGTGTGTGTGTGGGGTTGTTTTTTTTTTGTGTGTGTGTGTGTGTGTGTGTGTGGGGGGGGGGGGGGGGGTTTTGTGTGTGTTTGTGTGATATCACATCACAATGCACAGTTTCTCAGCACAGCTTTAACAAAACCTTCATTATGTTACAACTAGGATCATCTATCCATCTGGAGAAAAAAAAAACGTGCAAATAGAAATACTTAAATAATTGTATGTTAATCAAATGCTTAGAAATTAATGCTTTTTTTTGTTTTTTTGACAAAGCCTGTTATCGAGAAAATGTTTGCTTCAAGTTAATCAGAGGTCAGACGGTCACTGTCTACCCTGAGAATTGAAACTCTCGGTTTTTTAATCTGATGTTTGTGAACATTAATGTGCTTTTCTCCTTTGTTCATCAGCTAGAGCTGAACACACCAGTTCTAATAAGACTACAAACTTGGGCCACTTGGGTGTTGTGCAAGTAGTGTTCTGACACAGCAGGCTGAAACATTTTATCTAGAGAGAGAGAGAGAGAGAGAGAGAGTGTGTGTGTGTGTGTGTGTGTGTGTGTGTGTGTGTGTGTGTGTGTGTGTGTGTGTGTGTGTATGCATGTGTGCATGCTTCTGTTCCCTTTCACCCAAAAATTTTGTTTAGAAAACTGAAGGGTTTTTTGTTGTTGTTATTATTAGATGACTGTTGTGCAGTGATGTGTGAGGATGTGAATGGTGGCACATGGTGCTTGGGTGATCCACTTGTGGTTTGAGGCTTGTTCACAGGACTACATTTCCCAGTATTTCCAATTGTAGCAAGACTCAGGAACTACAGACACCTGCTGTGTTGGTCAGCCCCTGTGAATATAATTCAAAATTGCATTTAAATTTTAAGATATGGCTATGTGGACTTGACGTTTTACCAAGTCCATAACAGACTTGGAACAACATAAGAGTGAAACCGTGCTGGGAAGAACCAAATCGTCTGTGATGATGATGATGATGATGATGATGATGATGATGACACTTAACCGCAACCTCCCAGTGTGTGATATGCAGAGTTAAAGTATTAATCTTTGACTCCCTTAGCCTATCCACTGGCTTTTTACTTTGACTTCCTTAGCCTATCCACTGGCTTTCTACTTTGACTCCCTTAGCCTATCCACTGGCTTCCTACTCTGACTCCCTTAGTCTATCCACTGGCTTCCTTTGACTCCCTTAGCCTATCCACTGGCTTTCTACTTTGACTTCCTTAGTCTATCCACTGGCTTCATACTTTGACTTCCTTAGTCTATCCATTCGTACTTTGACTTCCTTTGTCTATCCACTGGTTTCATACTTTGACTTCCTTAGTCTATCCACTGGCTTTGTACTTTGACTTCCTTAGCCTATCCACTGGCTTTGTACTTTGACTTCCTTTGTCTATCCACTGGCTTCGTACTTTGACTTCCTTAGCCTATCCACTGGCTTTTTACTTTGACTTCCTTAGCCTATCCTTTAGCTTCCTACTTTGACTCCATTAGCCTATCCACTGGCTTCGTACTTTGACTTCCTTAGCCTATCCACTGGCTTTTTACTTTGACTTCCTTAGCCTATCCACTGGCTTCCTACTTTGACTTCCCTAGCCTATCAGCTGGCTTCCTTCTTTCACTCCCTTAGCCTATCCACTGGCTTCGTACTTTGACTTCCTTAGCCTATCCACTGGCTTCCTTCTTTCACTCCCTTAGCCTATCCACTGGCTTCCTACTTTGACTTCCATAGCCTATCCACTGGCTTCCTTCTTTGACTTAGCCTATCCACTGGCTTCCTTCTTTGACTCCCTTAGCCTATCCACTGGCTTCGTACTTTGACTTCCTTAGCCTATCCACTGGCTTCCTTCTTTGACTCCCTTAGCCTATCCACTGGCTTCCTTCTTTGACTTCCTTAGCCTATCCACTGGCTTCCTTCTTTGACTTCCTTAGTCTATCCACTGGCTTCCTTCTTTGACTTCCTTAGCCTATCCACTGCTTCCTTCTTTGACTTCCTTAGCCTATCCACTGGCTTTTTACTTTGACTTCCTTAGCCTGCTCAACAGCTTTCAACTTTGATTCCCTCAGCCCACTCATCAGCTTTCTACTTTGATTTTATCAGTCTCTCCACCAGCGTTCTGCTTTGATTCCCTCAGTCTGTCCAACAGCTTTCTACTTTGATTCCCTCAGTCTGTCCAGAGTCTGTCCAACAGATTTCTACTTTGACTACCTCAGCCAATCTTCCAACTCTCTACTTTGATTCCCAAACCCTATGCATCAACATCCTACTTTGACTCCCTCAGCCTATCCACCATATGAAGCTGGTGGAAGCTGATGGATAGGCTGAAGAAGTCAAAGGATTCGTTGCATTGCAGCCTGCCCCAGTTTGTTGTGTGATTGGCAAGTGGGATGCGCACATTACTGACCAGTCACTGTACAGATGTTGGAATAGTTAACTTATGTCACACACCTGAATTTTGTGTGACATCATGTAAACCGATTTTCATAACACCGCTGTCAAAACTTTGGAAAATGTGTATTTGATGCATTTGCAACCTTGCATTGATTGATCTGCAGTGATGCAGTAGTATGATATGGCCTTTAATAATAAAATGGACAGTCTTAATATCTTGTCAGTATATATTTTCCAGCGCCTTGGATTTTACTTCAAAAGCAATGGAAAAGGGTGTAATTTAATAGATTTGTGACCGCTTTGGAAAGGGCCAGAAAAGTATTTCAAGTCACAAACTTAACTTGAACAGCATATTGTGCAGGGAGTTGTTTGCAAAAGCCCTGTAGATGACATTTCGTTGATTGTCTGATGTAGGGATTTTTTTCTTTTCCTGTTTGATGAAATAATAATCGTGATGAACTAATGAACAGATTTAATCAGAAAGATTTGAAGGGAGGGCAAGAAATGGGAAACCCACAGGAGTGGAGGTTCTTATCTTTGTATTTGTTGATGATTGATATGGATTGTTTGTCTAGTGTGAAAATAATATTGTGAACATGACCATACTGGAAGAGGTTGTGTGTGTATTATCAGTATTTTTGTTGATAATGTACACACAACCTTTTCCAGTATGATCATGTTCTGGCCATTAAAGAAAATTTGAATTCCTTTGAATTTACAATTTTAATGAGTATTCTTTTTGGTATTGTATCAGATCTGATATTTAGTAAGCTTCATGCAGTGCTAAAAGTACATATTTTGTTTTCACAATTTTTTATGTCATCTTAACCTTTTGGAGAAATATTCAGATGCCTCTGTGTTTCACTTAATTTTTATTATTTTTTCTCTGTGTTTGTTCTGTTTCCATGACGTACAGTGGAAGGTAAGACAGACTCCACTCCTGTATTCCTATTTACTTGTATTCTAATTTGTTGACTTGGTACAACTGAAATTCTGTCTACTCACATCTGTATATTCATATATTTTTTCTTCTAATTTGTTTTACTCATAGAACTGAAATTATATCTGTACACAGCACACTGATTCTCTAATTCCAAGTGTTTTAATGAAAGAATGCTTTAACTCACTATACCATATCCAACTTAATACAGTGCGGTACACAATTGCTCTGCTCTTGGCCAGAACTCACTCACCCAAGATCTCCAAGAAATTGCTAAGAGGACGCCTCCGGGTACATGTTTCCTACACAGTGTCTGGTCACATATAGATGTACTTCCTGTTCCTCTTTTTTCAGCTTTCACATGCTAATGGTTGTGGGTTTGAAACCCAGGGTGCGCTACAATAAAACTGGCATCTTAACAGCATTGTTGTTCTGGTGGTGTCAGTATAGGATTAGATAAGTCTCCCTTCCTCCACTTCCCTGGGATGGTTATCCCCATCGGCCATACTACCTGAGGTGGGTGTCAACATAAAATTGAATCAAATCAATCCCAAAAAATCTTTTATCAGGTACAACAGCAGTGAAGTAGGTCGCTTCGTCTTAGAGTTCCCTCTTCAAGCAAAAAAATCTGGTGACCTGTACCCATTTTGGTCCTTCTTTCACTCGGGTTCCTAGTGCAGTCTCGATCTTGGCTTGCATTCCTACCATAGCTTTCCTGCCCATTGTCAAGTAGAACGGGTTTTTTTTCCCTTTCTTTATTCACAGTTTGGTGTTTAATCCATTATGGCATGCGAACATGAAAATCAGCTAGGATCATGTCAGTTGTCACAATATGTGTCCCTTTCCTTGGGAAGTAAGTTGGATTCTCGATTTCACATGATCCCTTGAGAAGCGGGTTGGATTCTCGATTTCACGCCCAATTTTCTTATCATTTCTCCTCCAGCAGACACAGTCTTCGTTGTAAGAGGGAATTCATACAGCAATAAATGCTAAAGCTTCAGCACTTAAGAACTACAGCGCCACGTGGTTCAAAATTTATCATTTACCCATGCATTTAACCTGATGCCTCTTTTTATACAGGAGTGTAACACTTTCAGTGTTTCCTTAGCCAGTTGGAAGGGTGGCTGAGCTCTGCCCCAAGTATGAATCCTTCTCCTCAAATGTGACGTTTTAATCCTAATGCCCCATTTTGCAGGAGAGTGACATTTTTGGCATTTCTCTGGCCATCTGGAGTAGTGCCTGAAACAATGAATGGGAGAAAAGCCTGGCTCCCTTGCCTCTCTCTTACAACAACATCTGGAAGCTAGTCAGTTCCCTTGCACTCACAGGTGTGGGACATTGTGATTGGTACCCTGTTGTGCTCCACTCCCGGGTATGATTATTCCCTCTCAGATGCCTTTTTTGTATGTTCTAATGCGTTGTCTTTGCAAGAGAGTAACACTTTTCATGTATTCTGATGTATTTTCTTTGCAAAAGGGTAACACTTTTTATATATTCAGATGTATTTTCTTTGCAAGAGGGTAACACTTTCAGTGTTTTTTGGCCACCCAGAGTTCCTCCGTGTCTCTGGTTTCCATATCCCATTGTGTGATTGACAGTGTGATCCAGAGTGCAACCCAGGACCCTGGTTGCCTTGCCCCTTTGCACAGTCAGTTTTGTGACTACAGAAGGTTCCGGTCCCAGGCGCCTTCAGGTGGCAGAGGTTCCTCTCCACCTTCAGCATCACTGGGGTGCTTCATCCTCTAAATGGAACACACAGCAGCTGTTGCAAGGGCCTTAGCAGACTGTCCTCCCCTGCAACCATTCCCTGCTGTCTCTGTTTCCCTTGATCCATTCCATGACTCCAGTTTCTGCATCCCATTTGCAATCGTTAATGTAACCCAGAGTATGGTCAGGACCCTGGTTGCTATGTCCCATGGTATGGTTAGTAAAGCAACAGGGTGCGATGGGAGGTACCAGTCCCATCCACCCCTATGTGGTCATGGTTTTACAACAGGCCTCACTACTCCTACATCAGTGGTCTTGACCCAGGACCTATCCTCTATACAGGAGTACCATCCTGGCTGATGCATGGCAGGACAAGCGGTTCATCCCGGCTGCTAGTGGGAATATTTTTCCTCTTTGTCCTCTGGTTCCCATGGCCCACTCAGTGGTTGCTGTTCCAACCTGCATCTGTGGATCCGGTTCATATGTCCCACTCTATGGTCCATAAGGTGACCCTGAGTTTGACCAAGCCCGTGCTTGTCGTGTTCACACCATAGTGAATAATATGTCCCTGATTGCTGCCAGGAGGTCCCAGTCCTGGACGCCCTGAGGAGGAGTCTCCCCTCTCCGCCTCCTGCATTTTGCCCCTCAATACTCTGGTCGCCTCCCCTAATGTCAGCGGCCCCATCTAGGGCCCAGTTTCAATCCTCTACCAGAGGTCACCTTGTCTCCTCTGCCAGGGGTCGAGTTAGGAGCAGCAACCACTGTGGAGCATCACCCGTGTTCCATGTGCTCTCCTGAAGCTAACCAAATCTCAGTCCATTCACTTCCTCCGTTAAGCCAGCTAATTTTGGGCGCACCTCTCCAATTCTGAGAGTCTAGCTCTTAACAACACCAAGGGTTATAGATTGGCTGTGCATACCAAGCTCCTATAGTCGAAAGGGGAGAAAAGAAGGGCCCACACCCTCAAATGACTTTCTGCCTTGGGAAGCCTCGAGAAATCTAGCAGTTCAGAGATTTTCTTTTGGATCCGCGAATTGGACCTAGCCTTATCCAAGATGCTCTTAGCTGTCCCCTCCCATCCCCCTTTTTTGAGCTTGTAGAAGTGGTTTCCTTTTTGCTTATCTTAGTTGCATGCATGAGATGGATTTCCTTCCTGCCTTTGCCACTGCAGCTACGGCAGTGACATCCAAGACCTCAGTGGAACCAGGGAAGGTTCAGTTCCTATTTGTATGGATATTTGGCCTTCATGTTCTTTCCAGAGTTCTTGCCAACACCCAACACTCAGGGTTCTTGCCACTGTTAATGAGACCTCCAAGTTTCTTCATCAGACGTTCTGTCCCAGATGTCCTTCGCAGTGGCTAGCACCGTTGTCAAAACCACCAGGCACCGGCCAGACCAGGATGGGAGATCACTCCCTCCATTCAGTTGTTTAATTCTGCACGAGTTGGATATGATAGAGTGTATGATGCTAAAGAGGATTTTTTCATGTAAATTCCTGTTTAGTTCATACGCTTACCATATCATAGTCCCACCCACCCATTCCCTCTCCCAGATCTCCTAGGGGTCTTCCCATAAGTTACGGAAAAAGAAGAAAAGGAAGTGCATTTATACCCGACCTGGCGTATAGGTAGAGAACATAACTTTAAAAAAAAATTATGCCTGAAGGTGGCTATTACCAATTTCTTGGTGATCTTGTGTGGATGCTGGCCAAAATGAAAGAATTGTGTGCATATTGAGTAAGTTGGATATGGTAGGTGTACTGGCTAAACAGGAATTTACATGAAAAAAAATGTCTCTTTTAGTCATATAGTGTGTACGTTGTTGAGCATGACAGCATGACAAAAATATAAACTGCATGGTGTTGGACATGTAAACTGTGTGATTCTGAAAGTGTACTTTCTGCATTATGCTGAAAATGTAAACATTTGTGAACTGTGTGATTCTGAAAGTCTGCTGTGCATTATTCTGAAAATGTACACATTTGAAAACTGTGTGATTCTGAAAGTGTACTCTGCTTTATGCTGAAAATGTAAACAGTGTGATTCTAAAAGTGTACTGTGCATTATGCTGAAAATGTAAGCATGCAAATTGAAAATATATACTACAGAGCACACTGGTTACACAGAGCAGAAGTTGAATGGCCTAAACCTGCCCTTACAGAGAAATGTTAACTAATGTCTGTCTGTGGGGAAACGAAAAAGAAAAGTCTGAAAAACTGAAAATGACATTGTGCTCTGTTTCGCTCTGAAATACAAAACATGTTCTGTTTTAATATGAAACAGAAATTGTACTCTGGGGAAACTGTGCACCATTGTACTCTTGTTTATTGTTCTTTGAAATAGAAAGTACGGTGTATCTTAATGTGAACTAGAAGATTGTGAAAGAGAAATTGCGCTCCTTTTTACTTTTAACTACTAATGGTGCTCTGTTTTACTTTGAAATAGAAATTGTGCCCTTTCATTTCAGAAATTAACACTTAAATAGAAATTGCACAGTGTTAGCTGAAATAGGAACTGCACTTCAGTGACTAAAATAAAAATCGCACTTTATTGACTTTAAAGTAAAATTCTTCACTTTGTTAACTTGAAACAAAACTGATCACTTTGTCAGCTCTGAAAAAGGCTGAGTCACTACTGACATAAAGGCAACTGTGAATGACGGTGTTGTTGTCAAATGGAATGATTATCACTTGTCTGTGTCTCGATCGTCAGTTTTGTTTGTTCCCCTAAGTGTAGATTTCGTGTACTTACTAACAGTCCACCTTAGGGATTATTGAGTTAATTCACTCTCTTGTTTTGAGGGTCCGTTGGTTGTTATTTGTTTTTATGTTGTTTCTCAGGTCCGTTGGTTGTTATGTTTTGTTGTTGTTTCGCGGGTCTGTTAGTTGTTACTTGTTTTTATCAAGTGTAGATTCCATGTCTCCACCTCCACAAAAATTATTTGACTGCATGGTGAACCTGGCATTGTGTATTTATTGTACAAGTGTTGAGAAGCAGGTCCCAAGTGGTCTAGTGGTTAGGATTTCACGCTCTCACCATGACGGCCAGGGTTCGATTCCCCACTTGGGGAAACTTTACACAGGACCTAGCCAGCTCATGGATTTATGTGCAGGCTTAAGGCTTGTGCCATGATCACCATATACAAGGCACCTGTCACGTTAGTGCACATGGAATTCATTCCGAGCTCAGAGACTTCATCTTGAGAAACTGAAAATGGGAAACAGATTTCAGGCCTAATCCTTTCACACATTGAAGCGTAGGTAGCTATCTCTGATTGGTACCTTCATTATTTTCTATGGAGTATATATTTTTTACACCCAGTTTCAGTCCTGTCCAGTCATTCATCTTTCTCCCAACTTTTCATCGTCTTCCTTACATTTTTCAGTTTTCCCCATGGATGTCATCGTTTGTTGTTTTCATTGATAATGTTCATTTTTTCCTGTATGTAAAGGATGCAGTTAATGCATGTATGTATCAGAGCCTGGAAACGAGGATTTCCGCGGAAATCAAAATCGAAAATCGCGCAAAAAAATATTTTTCGCGTTAAAAAAAAATCGACGACCATACTTAAAAAAAAGTTTTGATGAATATGTCTGTGTATGAACACACTGAAACGATCTGCTGTGTATGATGGATCCTGATCTTGTGCCCAATGTTTATTAAATACTCTTTTGACTGATATTCATTGTGATTTTCAGTGTGTTAGATGCCTTTAAATTTGTCTCCAGAATGCCTCAGAATGCACAGATTTTAGTCTTGATTTTAAAAATTTTCCGGGGGAGCATGCCCCGGACCCCCCTAGAAGTTTCCTCTTTTTTTTTTCTTAGCAATTCCAGGCTCTGATGTATGATTTGATATTGAGTTTAAGGTTTACATATTACTCAGGTCGTCTCTAGAACCTTAAACATTCATAGACATTTGCACAGATTTGAAGAACTTCCTGAATCATTGCTCACAAATTTAGAAAGAGCACATATGGAGCTGTCTGAGTGTGACTATTTCTTCTTTAACCCTTCTACTCCCGCACCCTGTCCACCAAGTGCAAAAACATAATCAGTTGACTCCCTCACCCTATCCACCAGCTTTCTGTAGGAAGTTTTTGTTTCGTTAGCATGGTTGACAATGCAGGATGCTGGTAGACGGTGTGCGGGAGTCAGAGAGTTAACAGATTTCCTGTTCAGATTGTCTTCATAGAAATGTTTGTTTGGTGGCATTGTTTTTGGGTAGAAGGTCACCTGTTACCAAGGCAGTAAGATTAAGCTGTGTGAAAAGAGGGTGGTGTTGCTGTAGGTCGAAGATCATAATTCATATGACATTTATGTGATATGTTGCTACATAGGATACGTTGAGTCAGCTGATGTATGTGTCACTGGACACTATGTAATATGTTGCTACAAAAGATACATTGAGTCAGAGGATGCTATGTAATATGTGACTTTCCACCACGAAATGAGTCACTTGTCCACTTCAGGCAGTTTTCACTTTTTCATTGTTTCTAAATGTACATTTACTGCTCTTTCTAATGAAGAAAACCATTTTAAAATCGGACAATAAATACCTGAGGTACAGCCTTCCAAACATGGCACTCTTCCGAAACACAGTTTTGAGAAAATCAAGAAAAACGAAAGTGAAAGTTCAGCATCAGCATGTTGGGTAGGGTAATGCAAATAGCTTTTTCACTAAGAAAGAACCACAATATCCATAATTTATTGAATGTAGAATGTGTAGGAAGGGTTCCGGCATCCGCTAAAATCAACAACTCCATAACGAGCCCTGACACCTGTCTTGCTTATTTTGCCCCATTGTGCAGAATGCTACCAGTGGACAAGCGACTCATTCCGTGATGGAAGGTCTCATATGTTGTTACAAAAGATACATTGAGTCAGTGGATGCTATGTAATATGTTGTTACAAAAGATACATTGAGTCAGTGGATGCTATGTAATATGTTGCTACAAAAGATACATCGAGTCAACAGATGCTATGTAATATGTTGCTACAAAGGATACATTGAGCCAATGGATGCTATGTAATATGTTGTTACAAAAGATACATTGAGTCAGTGGATGCTATGTAATATGTTGTTACAAAAGATTCATTGAGTCAGTGGATGCTATGTAATATGTTGCTACAAAAGATACATCGAGTCAACAGATGCTATGTAATATGTTGCTACAAAGGATACATTGAGCCAATGGGTGTTATGTAATATGTTGCTACAAAGGATACATTGAGTCAGAGGATGCTATGTAATATGTTGTTACAAAGGATACATTGAGTCAATGGATGCTGTGTAATGTGTTGCTACAAAGGATACATTGAGTCAATGGATGCTGTGTAATATGTTGCTACAAAGGATACATTGAGTCAATGATGCTTTAGCCCCCAAGGGCTTGCAAAGCTGTGTTAGCCTACTGTTAGTGATTATCATTTCTTTGCATTTTACACTGCTTTAATCGTTGTTTAATCACATTTCATTATATTTGGACTTCCTTTAATTAGTTGATATGTTGAGTGTGCCATTTTATACAACATCTTAACTAAATTGAGCCCGTGGGGGGCTCTTTAAGTATAAATAGTATCCCCACCTTCTAGAAATTCTGTGCTAGAAATTTCCTCTTTTCTGTCACTGTCTTTGTTTCTGCCTCATTCCTTTGCTTTCTGTCATTTCTTCCTATCATTTTCTGCTTTGCTGGTCCATTCACCTGTATGTGTTTGATAAAGTCGTATGTACTTTTTCTTAGGATTGATAATTGGGTTCATATATTAAGTGCATTTTTGCCTCTAGGGAGATGAGATATGCGGAAACAATTTAGGTAATTTATGCCCGTTTTTATATCTTTTGGTGTCCTTAGTTACGCTTAAATTTGTATTCAGGTATGTTTTTTAAATCCTCTGTGTGATAAATTGGACAAATTGGTCAACACCAGGGGCATCTCCTTAGATTATGTGCGTGAGTGTGTTGATATGTGTATTTAATTTTCTTTTCCGTTTTTTCTTTTCCTGTTGAAGTTTGTATATATTTCGAAACGGTTCTAGCCGTGATATGGTTCTACGCAGTTGGCTGGGCTTTAAGCAAAAATAACAGTAACAGTGACTGAAATTGAGAGTAGTTTCACTCACTTCAAATGTTGATATCTCAAAACGACCACTAGCCAGTTGCTGATTTCAGACAGTTTCAGTTTCAGTTTTAGTTTCAGTTTCCCGAGATGACGTTTTCCACACTTGCAATGAATTCCATATGCACAAACGTCACAGGTCCCATGTGGTGGAGAAGATTGCAGACAAGTTTACAACAAACCTCCTTAGTCTGTTTCAAAGTTTATTTCTTGTAGTTTAACACAATACCAGTAATTTAGAATCTTCAAAAAAGACATTTTATGTACTTTTTATGGGAACACATCAAATATTTTCAAATTGTACATCTTGTATGGTGCACATACCTTGTAGGATTATACATGCTTGTCTCCTTCTGTGTTGATATGAGGAGATCTTGTTGTACTTACCTCAGACATCTGTTTGTTTCTTGATATTTGTTAACAGTGGGTTTTAGGACTAAATTTGCTTATCTCAGACATCCGTTTGTTTCTTGATATTTGTTAATAGTGGGTTTTAGGACTGAATTTACTTATCTCAGACATCTGTTTGTTGCTTGATATTTGTTAACAGTGGGTTTTAGGACTAAATTTGCTTATCTCAGACATCTGTTTGTTTCCTGATATTTGTTAACAGTGGGTTTTAGGACTAAATTTACTTATCTCAGACATCTGTTTGTTGCTTGATATTTGTTAACAGTGAGTTTTAGGACTAAATTTACTTATCTCAGACATCTGTTTGTTGCTCGATATTTGTTAATAGTGGGTTTTAGGACTAAATTTACTTATCTCAGACATCTGTGTGTTGCTTGATATTTGTTAATAGTGGGTTTTAGGACTAAATTTACTTATCTCAGACATCTGTTTGCTTCTTGATATTTGTTAATAGTGGGTTTTAGGACTACATTTGGATATTAGATGTGACCCTTTCTTAAAGTTGTAAATGTGGATCTTTACATGTGTAGTGGGATTGTTCGTACAATCTGCTTTAAACTACAAGAAATAACTCTTGTCAATATTTTTTCAAGATTGTTATTTTTTTGGCTGAATTAATTCTAATGCAAACAACTCACATTGCTTTATTTTGTCATAAATAGCTTGTTTGTTTGTGTGTGTGTATGTGTGTGTTGTGTGTGTGTGTGTGTGTGTGTGTGTGTGTGTGTGTGCGCATGAGTGTGTATATTTACATATATTACTGTTCAGATGCGCTTAACTGATTAACAGTAGTGAATGTCCTTGGAACTATTTAGAAAAATATAAAGCTTGCACAAAATAGAAATAAAGAACATAAGTATGCGAATGTTTAATTAACAAAGGAAGAACATTTCTGCAAAGCTTGCACAAAATAGAAATAAAGAACATAAGTATGCGAATGTTTAATTAACAAAGGAAGAACATTTCTTCAAAGGGTGAAAGAACAAAGAAACATGGATCTTGGGTGTTTATGATTTCACCTGAGTTCTTTTGCACTTCATTAATGCAGCGTACAAATTACAGCAGGTCACATTCTCCTTGCAGCTTCACCGTTAGTGGAACCTGGTCTCTTAGACCCATGCGCAGAACCCGAATTGTCGTCCTCAAGCAGCAGAGACATGCATAAAAGCTGTTCCACCAGTGCGAAAACTATCAGGAAGCTGTCTTACAAAAGCAGCCAGAAATCTCTGGACATAAAACATACCACAGAAAAACTGCAGTCCAGAAAATCGTCTGGCGGTAACTCTAAAAAAGTGGTCTGCGACATGCATGCTGACTGAAGTTGTTTGTTTTTTTAAACCCTTTAATTCCTGCAGCATGTCCACCACCAGCATCCTGCTTATCATTATCAACCATGCTAGGAAAGCAAAAATTGAACCCTTTGACTCCCTTCACCCTGATAGGTTGAGGGAGTCGAAGGGTTAAGTTTTTGCAGTTGGTGGATAGGGTGCGGGAGTCGAAGGATTAGTACCGCCATTCTGAGCAAAGTTTTCATGGATGCGTGCATGTACATTGTAGTAGTTGTGTTTGGAACACCCTGCTGGCATTATGCTGCTGAACATTGACATCCTCCGTCTTTGGTGGGTCGCCCTTCTGTGTAGGTGGATGTAGTCCATTTTCGGTAATCATCATCATCATCAAGTGCCTTGCCACATGGCGTTGGTGATCATGGCCTTCCATCTGTTTCTATCCGTTGTTGCCTCAAGCACCTCTTCCACCCTCTTTGTGTTCAGCCACTCTGCAAGTCCGTCCAATATCTTCTCCATGGGTCTACGTGGTGCTCTCTTCCCCTCCAGCTTTCCTGTTGTGACCAGGTGCTCCAATTCAAGAATGTGCACATCTTTCCTGTTTCTACACATTTATGGGACATTCTATTAGGCAAGAGAAATTGAAGCACCTAGTCACAACAGGATAGCTGGAAGGAAAAAGAGCACCAGGTAGACCCAGGGAGAAAATATTGGACGAAAATGCGGAGTGGATGAAGACAGAGAGGGTGGAAAATGTACTTGCAGGGATGAAAGATAGATTCATATGGAGGGCCATGGTTGCCAACGCCATATGGCAGGGCACATGATGATGATGGTGATGATGATGATGACACCTTGTCAAACACTGATATGGTTCATAAAGTCTTTAACAAGCGTGTTTGAGGATCTACATGCATAGATATACGTACACTTGAAGACGGTTCCAGCACTGGGGGTCTGCAGATACGTTAACCTGGGAAATTGGGAAAATCTCCACCAGTTATCTACCAGGTGCTACCTAGGCAGGGTCGAACTTAGACCCTCAGATTGGAATTCTTTAAAACCATGTTGATTCTCGTGCCTGAATTTGAATCAAAGGTTCCGCTAGGCTTCTTCAAAAAAAGACCTAGTATATTCTGCCACGAGGTATCATATCTCTGTGTTTCAGCTGCTCTGTGTGATAATGATATTAATAAGCACAGTGTCAGAGTCCGAAAAGAGGCCAAATACTATCATTCTTATGCTGTCCCCACTCACCAGACAGATGACAGAAAGAACAATGGCAAAATAATTGACACCTACTTGCCTACTGGGATGTCATTCAGTTCATGACCTGGTGCCAACTAGCGATGTTAGAGACAAGATATGTGAACAGCCGTTGCCACAGAGCTGTGAGGTGGGGCATTTTCGAGAAGCGTGTGAAGAGTCACCGTCACCGTCACCGTCACCGATCCCTTAGACTGGCCGTCCGTCGGGGCGCCTCCGAAGACTTGACAACAACCTTTCTCCACTCCGCCCTGCTCTCCGCTTTCCTTAGGGTATCCCTCAGCTCCAGGCCCGTCCACTCTCGAATATTATCTTCCCATCTCTTCTTTTGTCTGCCTCTTTTCCTTTCTCCCGAGACTGTGCCTTGCAGGATTATCTTGGCAACGCCGGATGTTCGAGTGATGTGTCCATACCATGTTAGTTTGCGTCGTCTTACTAAGGTTAGGAGGTCAGTGTAAGGTCAGTGTGAAGAGAGGGCCAGCTAAAGACTTAAAAGTGAAAGAGTGAAAAGAAGTAGACTTTGGAGTTTGGTTGGAGTTTGTTCAAGATGGATTATCGCATTCAAGCAATTCCATATGCGCTCTAGTTATCTGGCAGACTTTCTTAAGCCTGTGCAAACCTCATGCGCTGTGAAGGTCAAGCTCTTGAAATGGGGATGGGGGAAGATGGACCTATAGAACAAAAAGTTGACACCACCAGAATGAACATGTAGATGGGCTGTGAACAGGTCAGTTTGTAATGTTGCCGGCTGGGAATGGACTGGAGATTTCACGTCTTCAGTCCATGGCTCTTTCAAAAGAACCAACTGACCCACATAAAAAGCAAGAACATATTTGATCTGTTCTTAATACAAGACCTTGTATCATTTTTATTAGGGCAAAGAAAGAGATATCCATTCCAGTCTAATGAAATCCCAAAAATATCCCCTCAGAGCATCAGGCCTATAAGTGATATACATAGTACTTTATCATATTTTTTCCCCTTTTCTTTCTGTTGTTGTTACTGTTGTCAGTCAGAAGTCAAACACTCATCATCATCATCAGGTGCCTGGCTGCATGGCCTTGGCGATCATGGACTTCAATCTGTCTCTATCTCTTGTTGCCTCTAGCATCTCTTCCACCCTCTTTGTCCTCAGCCACTCTGCAAGTCCGTCTAGTATCTTCACCCTGGGTCTACCTGGTGCTCTCTTCCCCTCCAGCTTTCCCATCGTGACCAGGTACTCCAATTCCCCCCTCCTCATAAAATGGCCTACGAATGTTGCCTGTCTTTTCCTAATCTTCCTTATGAATGATCTACTTGTGTCTACCTCGATCAAGACTGTCTCGTTTGTTTTCTTTGCTGTCCATGGAACTCTCAACATTCTTCTTAGAAACCACATCTCGGCTGCCTCAATCTTGTTCTGGCGTTGCTTGTTGACTGTCCACGCATCACAACCGTATAACAGTATTGGTTCTATATAACATTCAAGAACTCTCTTCCTGATGTTAATTGATAGGCATTTGTTGGTAAGAATGCTTTTCATCTTCTTGAATGATGGTTTGGCATGGCCGATTCTGCTGGCTATTTCTGATGTGCATCTGCCGTCTGGTGAAATGATCGTTCCCAGGTATTTAAACTTATCAACCTATCTCAAGGTTGTGCCGTTTGCTGTTATTTTGCATGAGGGGATTTCATGTATTTTACTGATCACCATGGCTTCAGTCTTCCTGCTCTACCCACAAAAATCAAACTACCCAAACAGTACAAAGAAAATTTTTACCCACAAAGAATCAAACTGACCAGTCTGACATAACAGAACCTCTGAAATGATGTTTTCTTCATTCAGTTAATTAGATTGCTGCATGATTGAAAATTCTTTCTGTTTTAGCATGATTTGAAAAAAGTTTAGTATGTTGAGAATCATTTTCTTTTCCTTGTTCATTGGTATGAATTTGATCAAAGACATATTTGGCTGTAACCTATCATTTTGTTTTTTTTGTGCCATTTTCCTGTTGGTTTTATTTATTGGAATGGAAATCGGAAAGTTTGGTTCCATTGAATTATTTTTTCTCTGGATTAAAGGCTGCCACACAGTAGGCCATCACACAGTAGATTGTCGTGCAGCAGCATTAAAGTACTTTCAAAAATTAAAACAGCTGCATAAGAGAGCTTTTGAAAATTTAGTAAACAGCAGGAAATTTTGCTTTTGAAAATTTGAACAGTAGGATTAAAGTTTTAGGTAATTGAGAGTGAGTTTGTATGCTGTGTTTTGCTTTGAAATCATAAAGCAACAAGAATGAAGTGAGAGTTTATGTGGTATGTTTTGCTTTGGAATCATAAAGCAACAGAAATGAAGTGAGAGTTTATGTGGTATGTTTTGCTTTGGAATCATAAAGCAACAGGAATGAAGAGTGAGTTTATGTGCTTTGTTTAGCTTTGAAAACATAAAGCAGCAGGAATGAAGTGTGAGTTTATATGCTATGTTTCGCTTTGAAACGTAAAGTGACAGGAATGAAGTTTGAATTTATATGCTGTGTTTTGCTTTTGAAATCTAAGGCAGTGGGAATGAATTGTAAATTTATATGCAATGTTTTGCTTTAGAAATCTAATGCAACGGAAATGAAGTGTGAATTTATATGCTGTGTTTTGCTTTAGAAATCTAAGGCAGGGGGAATGAAGTGTGAATTTATATGCAATGTTTTGCTTTGGAAATCTAAAGCAACGGAAATGAAATGTGAATTTATATGCTGTGTTTTGCTTTGGAAATCTAAAACAACAGGAATGAAGTGCTGAGAGTTATTCAGAGCATTATTTTGTGCTTTGGTAATGAAAACAACACTGTACAGCCAGTGAAGTATATTTATTGAGTTCAAGAGAGTGATTTGAATGTGTTGCATTGTGCTTCGTATACAACGTGTGCGCCTAGTATCCTGTGTGGTGGTGTGCAGAGAAAAGAGGTTCCCAGATTAAGTTAGGAGAGAGCAAGGAGAAGACAGCAGGAGTGGCGGATGAGAAGTTTGCTCGTACAGGTACTTCTCTGACTGATACACCCGTGTGTGCCTTGGGGGTTTTGTGTGCGTGCGCATGTGTGTTAATTCCTAACAATAACAACAAATATTTTCATGTGTGATAAAGAACAATTCAAGGTTTACCAGGGTAACAAATCTGATGCAAACATATACAGCATGCAACAGTGAGTCTTTTCTGATTGGCCGAAGTTAATAGCAGTAACTCTTTTTAGCCAATCAGAAAGGACTTGGTGTAACTGTGCTGTGTGTTGTATGTGTGAGTGTCAGGCTCTAAAACATGGTCATGGACACTGAGTGCTGTGACTTGTGTGTTTATATTAGTAATTACTGATGGCATGTGATCTGTGCGTTGACCGAGTTTGTGTCTTTGGTTTTGAGCAATGCAGTTTTAAGGCACACTGGTGAACATAAATGATGTGTTAAGAGTTTGGAACCAGAGCTGTCCTTACTATCTAAGGACGAGATACTCTGTTTTTGAACAGCTCTTCTTTGTACAAAAGCAACAGATTAACAAAATAAACAAAGGTGGGGGAGGGGGGCATTTTTGAATATTATTACACTGTTGAAAAGGAAATGTGCCGATCTTACCTTCTTAAAAGGATTTTGTTTTTGTTGAAAGTAGGAATTAGATTTTGGACCATATGTGACACAATACTGTTAACAGTATTGAACTAACTGCATTGCTCAAAACAACAAATAAACATATCGGAAGAACTAATTTCAGTTTGAGAGAAGATCTGTGGGTTTGAAGATTAACGAAGTGTGAAATGTTGATCAGTTTTGTAATCAGTGTGTTGAGTTAATCTGGCTGACTATTGGCCTGTTTCTGTCTGTGTGTGTGTGTATATATGTTAACAAAAAGCTTACATTCAGTATGATGTGTGGTCACTAACATTGCAATGGTGATATTGTTGTGGCTGCAGTCAGACCAGCCCGGGTGCATTATGTGTATTGCAATCCAACAAACAATACCCTAACAGTCTAAATCATTGGAGGGGTTAGCCATTAGGAGTCCATGAGACTGTGTCAGACGATTTTAAGGCCTATTTTTTTTTTATTGATTTTCACTTGTTCTTTATCATATTTTTGAAGGGGGGGGGGGGAGTATTTACGGGACCTTAGAGATGAGTGTCTATCCGTGACAGAAAATGCGTTAGCAAGATTTTCTTATGTTTCAGGCTGGATCTTTATCAAATGTGGGTCAAAGATCTGGATCTTAGAGGAATTGCAATTAATAACTGTGGAAAGCATGGCACCAAGGCCACACAGACCCCCCAACCCCTGAGAAAAATTGCGTCGGAAATTAGATTTCAGGAAGACGTGTGAAGAGCATTCACTGGAACGACATTTAATTTTGTTCCCATGAAATAAGAGGGAAGCAGGGAGAATTTTTATAATTTCAACCAAAGGACATGACTCTTGAGAGTCACGTAGGAATTATCTCCCATGTTGAGAAGTTCCACAACATGGGAGATAATTCCTACGTGACTCTCAAGAGTTATGTCCATTTGTTCCCACTGTTTTGACAGCCTACTTTAAGTTTTATTTTACCTGATGCTTCTTCAAGGTCCCAGTGATGTTCAGAACTTCATGTCTGGATTTTCTTCCATAGTTTTTGTAGAAAAAGGAAGATTGCAAGAATGGCATGTTTGTCTTCCATTTTCCACTCTTTTGTAATGATTTCATTACATTTCAAAGTGTCTAGCATTGTTTTGATCAATTGTGATAGTGATTTACCATTTCAGGAAACACCCAACTAAAATTTAGACAAACTTCATGACAAAGGATGTGTAGTTTTCACTAAGATTCAGGGTGACAGTAGTGTTTCTGTCATAACTTTTTTCAGTGTAACACTTGTGCATGCATGTTGTAACCTACTCTGCTGTCTCTGCAGCACTCACAATAAATGTTGATCAGGTTTTGAGGTACAGATCAGAGCTTAGACAACTGTATGTATAACTGAGACTGCAACTTGACAAAAATTTTAATTTTCTATGAGACAACAACATGTTAATTAAACGTTTCACTTTCCGATCATCATTGGATTACTGATACTAATGTATAATGCAAATGAATATTTGTATACTGAACATCTTAAATGGCAATAGTGTGGGTGTTCCTTGGGGCACGGGGATAGGGGTGGGGGTAGTCTCATTGATACTGGGAAAGTTCTGTATCTAACTATACATAGTTAACCCTTAGACTCTAGTACCCAATCCACAAACTGGAAAAACAACCTTTGACTCCCTCACCCTATCCACCAGCTTCCTGCAGTCAAAGGGTTCAGTTTTTGCTTCGCTAGCATGGTTGACTATGCAGGATGCTGATGGACAGGGTGTGAGTTTCAAGAGTTAAAAAGTCAAAAGCATCTTGAATGCCTTTGGCATTGCTTGCTGACATGCCATATTTTGAAGGTTAATGTCAGGACTTTGAAATAGTGAAGTATGATTAAGAAGTCTTTTCTGAAATGATTGGTGCCTTTTTGCAATTTTGTTCACATACAGTTGATTTTCCTATAAACGTTCATTGCATTTTTATGTGATCATGTGAAATATTTTGATGGCTGCAATTTTGTCCTCACTGAAGTCTGTCAGTTGATCTGTCAGTCTGTTCAGGGAAGCAGGCAGGCACAATTGGTCTGCAAGTCAGTCAGCCAGCCAGCCATCCCAATTGCCAATCATAATCAACAAGACGAAAATGATGGTGTATATAACGTAGATCAGAACAGAATAGAAGCCATATACCTTAACCCTTTGACCCCCCGCACCCTGTCCACCAGCCTCCTGCATTATCAGCCATACTACCAAAGCAAAAACTTAACCCTTTGACTCCTTCACCCTATCCTGGAAGCTACAAGAGATACAATTAAACATTCACGTAACAAAAATCTGTCTCTGTCTCTCACCTGCAGGAAGCTGGTGGAAAGGGTGAGAGAGTCAAAGGGTTAAGTTTTTGCGGTTGGCGGATAGGGTGCAGGAGTCAAAGGGTTAATTAAGACACTAGTGCGGCAGAACCACAAGTAGGTACTGCAAGTAGTGCAGTCACGGTTGCTTTAGGGACAGATCCAAATGTTCAGATCTTAACGTACAACGCTAACACAGGCTCTGTGGTTGCTGTTTAGATTCCAACAAATCTGACAGTATTGAAGTAGCAAAGACTGTGGACTCACCAGGTGTGACTCAGCCTCCCCCGGCATTAATTGTGGAGCCACCGCCAGTGGCTCAACCTGGTAACAAGTCCATTGCCATGGTTATGTGTTTTTGAATTGAATATTTGTGCTTTGAATGAGGGATCTGTGTGCGCCATACAGTATGGCTGCGTGGACTGTTTGAGTTCAGTTTCCGGATTTGGGTTTGGTTCTCTCATTTATTTGTCGTTTTCTGTTTTTTTTTCTGTTTGCTTGTTTTTTTATTTTATTAAACAATTCTTTTTGATGATTTGGATTTTCATTTTAAAGGAGTCTTTGCTTCATGTGTGCCTAATTATCAATACATGAGATTTGCATATGTCATGATCGTTATATGTTTATTTGCAAATATAATGTATTGTTCGTCAGATTGATATATTGTTGTTTAGATTTCTCATCATTTTGTTCCATGTTTTAGTGTCCTTAGGTATGTTGAAATTTGTATTCAGGTATGTTGTTTAAATTTCTTGTGAGATAAATTGGATGGAGTGGTCAACGCCAGAGGCATCTCCTTAGATTATGTGCGCGAATGCATTGATATGTTTACTTAATTTTTTTTCTCCTTTCTTTACCTGTTGAAGTATGTTTTGAAATGGTTATTGCCCCGATATGGCTCTCCGCAGTCGGCTGGGCTATAAACAAAAACAGTAACAGTAACAGCTCAAAAAGATTACTCATCTTGTTCCTCAGCTCTGAATGTATGCAGATATACATTTTATTGTTTTTGCAGTTTTTTTGATCACCACTGTCCTTATTTATGTCCTAATATGTGTGTGTGCGTGTGTGTGTGTGTGTGTGTGTGTGTGTGTGTGTGTGTGTGTGTATGTGTGTGTGTTTGTGTGTGTGTGCGTGTGTGTGTGTGTGTGCGTGTGTGTGTGTGTGTGTGTGTGTGTGTGTGGAGGAGAGAGAGAGAGAGATTGTATTTGTTTTTCACATTCTTTCTGAACATGTTACACAATTTAGTGAACATTTCAAAATCTTTACATTTTCACAGTAAACTGTGTACTATCAGGATTTGTGGCTGCTGTCTCTCCTGCTTACCACATCCCTTTTGTACACTGTTACCACTCTCCCTATCCCTGTTTGTGTGCAGCTGACTTGGGAAAGGCTGTGCAAGCATTGTTATGTAACATGAAGTAACATTTACCATTGATCATTTCACATATGTTTTTTGTGACTGAGTATGTCTTCATGTTAGGGACACATGCACAAACACACACATACACACACACACACACACACACACACACACACACACACACACACACACACACACACACACACACACACACACACACACACACACACACACACACACACACACACACACAGTTATATGATTCCACATAATATGTACAAAAGACTGAAAAGCAGGTGAGAGACAAGACATATTTTTGTGTTACGTGAATGTTTGATTGCATCTGTTCTGTGTTGAATTACACAATTCAAAATGTCTTATTGTTTTTTATCAAGATAAGTTCTAGACTTTTCTGCAGCCTCTGCATTTTGAAGGTATATGTATCTTCTTCTTGTGAGACTGATGATAACTTGCAGAGTATTGTTTCCAGTTGATATGTAATACTGATTTGAGAACCATGAATACAATCCCTGCAGGGATGCCGGGGGCTCTTTCAGTATAAATAGTATCCCCACCTTCTGGAAAGTCTGTGCTAGAAATGCCCTCTTTCTGTCACTCTCTTTGTTTCTGCCTTGTTCCTTTGCTTTCTATCATTTTCTTCCTATCATTTTTCTGCCTCGTTGGTCCTTTCACCTGTGTGTGTTCGATAAAGTCTACTGTAAGTGTTTGGTAAAGTCTTACATACTTTCTCTTTAGTAGTGATAATTGGGTACATGTATTAAGTGCATTTTTGGCTCCAAGGCAATGAGATATATGGAAGCAATTTTAGGTTATGTAGACCTGTTTTTACGTATGTTTTAGTGTCCTTAGTTATGTTTAAATTTCTGTTCAAGTACGCTTTCTAAATCCCCTGTGTGATAAATTGGACGGAGTGGTCAACGCCAGGGGCATCTCCTTAGATTATGTGCATGAATGCATTGATATGTGTAATTAATTTTCTTTATCATTTTTTCTGTTGAAGTATTGTGTATACAGGGGGGGTGCAAAAGTAGGTATACAATAAGTATCACATCATTATTTATTTATCGTAATGCTTAATTCTGCTCTCGATTAGAGGAGTGTGTGAATACCGACGGCAAGCAGTTTGAGTATCTGAGGGATTAAGGCTGTACTTGTTATCACATGTGTATGCAATATTCATTTGTTTGTATAATAAATGCAATGAATGTTGTACGTGTTTTCTTTTTTCGTAACTGTATACCTACTTTTGCACCCCCCTGTATATTGAAATGCATATAGGCTTGATATGGCTTGGCTGGGCTTTAAACAAAAATAACTAACAATAACCACGGATGCCAGTTTCTGATGATGGTTTCTTTGTTCAACACCATGTACACATAATTATGAACTCCATCACATGACACATAAAATCAATTATGCATGCATTCGGTTATTGCCCATATGATTACATATACCTGTTGTTGCTGTAGAGCAGCAGATACAAATTTCCAGGTTTTTCCTCACCAGGTGTCATCCAGGAAGGACCAGACTCAGACCTCTGTACGTTGGAGTGATAGCCAAGTACTTTGGACGTCAAGAGTTCTAATTAACCCTTTGACCCCTGTACCCTATCCACCAACTGCAAAAACTTTAACTCTTTGACTCTCTTACCCATTCCACCAGCTTCCTGCAGGAAGCTCCCTCACCCATTCCACCAGCTTCCTGCAGGAAGCTCTCTCACCCATTCCACCAGTTTTCTGCAGGAAGCTCCCTCACCCATTCCACCAGCTTCCTGCAGGAAGCTCCCTCACCCATTCCACCAGCTTCCTGCAGGAAGCTCCCTCACCCATTCCACCAGCTTCCTGCAGGAAGCTCCCTCACCCATTCCACCAGCTTCCTGCAGGAAGCTCCCTCATCCATTCCACCAGCTTCCTGCAGGAACCTTCCTCACCCATTCCACCAGCTTCCTGCAGGAAGCTCCCTCACCCATTCCACCAGCTTCCTGCAGGAAGCTCTCTCACCCATTCCACCAGTTTCCTGCAGGAAGCTCCCTCACCCATTCCACCAGTTTCCTGCAGGAAGCTCCCTCACCCATTCCACCAGCTTCCTGCAGGAAGCTCCTCACCATTCCACAGCTTCCTGCAGGAAGCTCCCTCATCCATTCCACCAGCTTCCTGCAGGAACCTTCCTCACCCATTCCACCAGCTTCCTACAGGAAGCTACCCCCCATTCCACCAGCTTCCTGCAGGAAGCTCCCTCACCCATTCCACCAGCTTCCTGCAGAAGCTCCCTCACCCATTCCACCAGTTTCCTGCAAGAAGCTCCCTCACCATTCCACCAGTTTCCTGCAGAAGCTCCCTTACCCATTCCACAGTTTCCTGCAGGAAGCTCCCTCACCCATTCCAGTCGCAAAAGTCCTCCATTCCCAGTTCTGCAGGAAGCTCCCTCACCCATTCCACCAGCTTCCTGCTGGAAGCTGGTGGAATGGATGAGGGAGTGAAAGAGTTAAGTTTCTGCTTTTTCTAGCGTGGTTGGCAATGCAGGACGCTGGTGGGGGAAGTCACAGGGTTCATTGGAAGGTCAGCGTCCTCTGTACTTTGGCTGTCATGCCCAGCTGGTCGATTGCTAATTAAACCGTGGCCATGCACGTGGTTGTGTTGCAGGGGAGTATGTATTGATGGTTCATGATGTCACCACGCCTCCCTTTCTGGGCAAGCGCCTGGAGCCGGCCTTCCTCCTTCTGAAGCTGAAACGCCCCAAGAAGATCATTGTCAAGAAGCCAAAGTAGGTTACCGACTCTTTGTTGTCGTTCTCTCTCTCACATCTCCTCCCTCCGACACCTAACCCTCCGTCAAGCTGGGTCCTAACCCTGAGAACTTGTTTGTGACCTTCACCTCGCCTTGTGACCTCTGACCTGCATTACCTCCCTATTTGTGACTTGTTACCCTTAACCCTAATGATTCATGTGATGCTTCTGTTAACCTTTGTGAACTTCACCTTGAACTTGACCTTCAGTGACCTTCAGTGATGTGTTTTTTTGTGTGTGAATGTCTGATATCTGATTGAAGTTGACCTCACAGTTTGATGTTTTGATTAGTTACAGCTTTGGTTTTTATAATGCATGGTCTTGATTACAATTGGCTGTTCAGTTTTAAGTGCATGCTCGGTTTTGTTTTTCTGAAAAGGCTGAAAATGTAATGTAGACTGTTTTTCGGATTTATTTTGTTTTGACATTGCCTGAACTTTTATGTGATAAAATCATATTTTTTTGTTTTGTTTAATTTTCTAAAACTGCATGATTTAAACATTTAATTTAGACCGTTTTGGGGGTGGATTTTGTTTAACATTGCTTGTTGAACTGTTAGAAAATAGATTGTGTTTTTTTGTTTTGTTTGAATATTATAACTGCATGCTGTATTTTCAGTTTGATAGTAATTCTTTTGGTGGCAGTTCTATTTCCTTTTCATTTGAGATTTGTTGTTTGTGGCTTAGCCATGTTCAGCTTCTGTTAAATGCTCAAGAAAATTAAGTAGGATGTGATTAGAAATCAGAAAATTGAATAGTGTGTTATTAGGAATGTAGTTGATAAAGTAGTCTGCGATTAAAAATGTAGAAAATGAAAAAGCCTGTGTTGAAGAATAGAGAAAATGAAATGGGAAGAGGAATGTAGAAAATGGAATTGCTTGTTATGAATATTGTGTCCTTATAATTGACAGTATCTTTACAAAATCAGAGAATGGTTTGCCATTGAATGAAAGGTAAAGGTAAGAGATTTCTCTGCTTGAGACATAATTTCCATCCATTGGAGAGAACTTTTTTTAAGAAGGAATTTTCCCAAATTTTTGTTTGTTTTATTGTGCAAAATTGTCAGCTTTTTGAAAGTAAGTCCCGTTCTTTTCCTATGCTACTTTTTGATATGTTGCATCATGCAGAAGTGTGTCAGCATTTTATCTCTTTTTGAGGGTAAGTCCCATTCTTCTCCCACACTGCTTTACCTTCCACAACTCTGAACAGGGTAGAGGCCCCATTCACAACTGGATGGATCTCATGTATGTTTGTGTGAGCTAGGCTGAAACCTGTGCAGTCAGATTAGAAGGCCTGAGTTCTATCTCTGTCCTGACCAGGCCTGTTGAAGAGCAGGGTGAGTCTTTAGTTTCATAATCAGTGGTGGGGACAGTAGGTAAGCAGTTAGAACATTGACTTTGTGTTGGAAGGTCTGAATTTGATACTGCATTGGTCACACCTGGTGGGTAAAGAGTAGAGATTTTTCTGATCTCCCGGGTCAACCTACGTGCAGACCCAATAGTGCCTGAACCAGCTTCGTGTGTGTCTGTGCATACAGAACATCAGTTAGGTACGTTAAAGATCCTGTCAGCCATGTCACCAGTTTTGTGTGTGTATATGCAAATAGAGCATAAGATAGGCACATTAATTAAAGATCTTGTCAGCCATGTCACAGCTTTGTGTGTCTATGCACACAGAACATCAGTTAGGCACGTTAAAGATCCTGTCAGCCATGTCACCAGTTTTGTGTGTGTATATGCACACAGAGCATAAGATAGGCACATTAAAGACCCTATCATGTCATACGTGTCAGTGTTTTATGACTTACACAAACATTAAAATAACCAGCATGTACATTCACTAGAAACGAAGAGTTTAGATTGTACATCTACAGTGTAACAGCTTTATGCCTACAATGTGGAACAAACAATGTACATAACTTATCAGAGAAAACATTGCTTGAAATGAAAAATCAATCCTAACAGCAACGACCAAAAGACGGAAAAGAAAAGAAAAAAAAAAGAAAGAAAAAGCTGCAGTTTTAGAGTGAGATACATAGAAATTGACACTGTGGAGCTGGAGAAGAACTGATAGCATCTTGATCAGTAGCTGACAGTGTCTTTTCTGTGTTGCTGCTGAGCAGTTTAAACAGGGATGACCACAAAAATACCATGGACACAAAAGAAAACAAACGAGACAATCTTGAAGGAGGCAGACACAAAAAGATCGTCATTGAAGAAGATAAGGAAGAGACAAGCAACATTTGTAGGACATTTTATGAAGCAAGAGAAATTAGAGCACCTAGTCACAACAGGAAAGCTGGAAGGGAAAAAGAGCACCAGGTAGACCCAGGGAGAAAGTGTTGGACAGACTTACAGATTTGATGAAGACAGACAGGGTGGGAGATGTACTTGCAGCAACAAAGGATGCAGCAACAAAGGATAGATTCATATGGAGGGCCCTGATGCAGCAACAAAGGATAGATTCATAGGGAGGGCCATGATGCAGCAACAAAGGATAGATTCATATGGAGGGCCCTGATGCAGCAACTAAGGATAGATTCATATGGAGGGCCATGATGCAGCAACAAAGGATAGATTCATATGGAGGGCCCTGATGCAGCAACAAAGGATAGATTCATATGGAGGTCCCTGATGCAGAAACAAAGGATGCAGCAACAAAGGATAGATTCATATGGAGGGCCCTGATGCAACAACAAAGGATAGATTCATATGGAGGGCCATGATGCAGCAACAAAGGATAGATTCATAGGGAGGGCCCTGATGCAGCAACAAAGGATAGATTCATATGGAGGGCCCTGATGCAGCAACAAAGGATAGATTCATATGGAGGGCCTTGATGCAGCAACAAAGGATAGATTCATATGGAGGGCCTTGATGCAGCAACAAAGGATATTCATATGGAGGGCCATGATGCAACAACAAAGGATAGATTCATAGGGAGGGCCATGATGCAGCAACAAAGGATAGATTCATGTGGAGGGCCCTGATGCAGCAACAAAGGATATTCATATGGAGGGCCTTGATGCAGCAACAAAGGATAGATTCATAGGGAGGGCCATGATGCAGCAACAAAGGATAGATTCATGTGGAGGGCCTTGATGCAGCAACAAAGGATAGATTCATATGGAGGGCCATGATGCAGCAACAAAGGATAGATTCATATGGAGGGCCTTGATGCAGCAACAAAGGATAGATTCATGTGGAGGGCCTTGATGCAGCAACAAAGGATAGATTCATATGGAGGGCCTTGATGCAGCAACAAAGGATAGATTCATGTGGAGGGCCTTGATGCAGCAACAAAGGATAGATTCATATGGAGGGCCATGATGCAGCAACAAAGGATAGATTCATATGGAGGGCCTTGATGCAGCAACAAAGGATAGATTCATAGGGAGGGCCATGATGCAGCAACAAAGGATAGATTCATATGGAGGGCCATGATGCAACAACAAAGGATATATTCATATGGAGGGCCATGATGCAGCAACAAAGGATAGATTCATATGGAGGGCCCTGATGCAGCAACAAAGGATAGATTCATATGGAGGGCCCTGATGCAGCAACAAAGGATAGATTCATATGGAGGGCCCTGATGCAGCAACAAAGGATAGATTCATAGGGAGGGCCCTGATGCAGCAACAAAGGATAGATTCATATGGAGGGCCATGATCGTCATGCCATGGGGCAGAACACATGTTGGTGATAACAATGTGCCTGCTAGTTACTGTAATGTTATCATTAACAAAGAAATACTCTGACCAAAAGTATGGGCACAAACAGTATAAACTTGGTATCGACAGATGGTGGCACAGACAAGTTTGCACAATCCACAATAGGGCACAACAGAAACAGTTCACATGACACCATAATTCATTTGTAGGTAGTTGTCACTGTGTGTGTGTGTGTGTGTGTGTGTGTGTGTGTGTGTGTGTGTGTGTGTGTGTGTGTGTGTGTGCGCGCGCGCAACTGAAACAGTTCACATGACGCCATAATTCATTTATAAATAGTTGTCTGTGTGTGTGTGTGTGTGTGTGTGTGTGTGTGTGTGTGTGTGTGTGAGTGTGTGTGTGTGAGTGTGTGTGTGTGTGTGTGTGTGTGTGTGTGTCTGTGCGCGCGCAACTGAAACTGTTCACATGACGCCATAATTCATTTATAGATAGTTGTCTGTGTGTGCGTGTGTGTGTGTGTGTGTGAGTGTGTGTGTGTGTGTGTGCGCGCGCGCATGCGCGCTGTAAGGCCATCCTTTGTTGATGAAGCTAATTATCATTAGGTGGAAACATAACCAGCCTAGCATACACAAGTATGTTGTTGATGACAATGACATACATTGTTCTGGAAGGATTCTGCCCTGAACATTGTCGATAGATAGTCGAGTGATGATGTTACATAATGTCTTCTGTATAGTCTTTGAAACATCTGTGATATTGTGATCATTTTACAGTCTTTGAAATATCTGTGATATTGTCGATACCAAGTCAGTGAAGTAAGTCAGTGTGGCAGGTTATTTTCTTTCTGAAGACATTGATGACTTTTTATTCCACGTAATATTTCTTTAGAGTAATTATGGCTGAGAGTTTAGTACTTGGCATGCTTTTTTTGTAATATTTAGTATGTAGCGTAAGGTTGAGCAGTCTGCATGACTATATACTTCATGTTTCCTAATGTGTAAATAACTCAATTTATGGCGAGGGGTTTAGCACTTGGCATGCTTTTTACGTAATATTTCTTTAATATATAGCAGAAGATTGAGCAGTCTACATGACTATATACATCATGTTTCCTTATGTGTAAATAATTCAGTTTGAATACTGCACATGATCACACTACTGAGTTATGCCAGGTGTATGATTTCATTACTTTGTTGCACATATATATGTACAGGATTATGAAATAGCTAAATACACCAGGTCGTTGCTTTTAACTCTTTGACTCCCTCACCCTGCCCACAGCTGCAAAAATGTAACCTTTTGACTCCCTATGGAAGCTGCTGGATAGAGGAAGGTAGTGAAAAGGTTAAATTTTTTGCTTTGCTGTTACTGTGGATAATGCAAGATGCTGGTAGACATGAGGAGACAGAGGGTTAAAGACTAGATGTAAACTTATGGAAGTCTTGTTGTTGAATAATAATTTGAATGATTTGATTTAATATGGTATAACTGAAATAGTCACACATGAGCATGGCCAATATAATTGCCTTTAACTTAACGTGTGTTGTGTGGCAGTGTTTTGTGTGCTTGTGTTCTGTGGTGCTGTGAACAAACAGTCGTTACATTCAACCCCCACAGTTTTGTTGTCCTTCTTTCCACTGGTCTAGTGGGGAGGAAGATGTCAGTTTTGATGATGGTGACGATGATGAAGAAGACTTGTGTTAGATTTGTAGCTCGGGTAAGTATCTGTGTTGAACAGACTTGAGGCCTCGTTCTGTTTGTGGTTAATTTATTTTAACACAGCCTGCCTTGCTTGTTGTTTTCCCAGGCCACGCTTTCAGAGTATTTATGGCCTTTTTTTATATTTTGATTTATTTTTATTTTGACAAATTTGATTGGCTTCTGTTTCTGCTTTTTTGAATAATAAAACTTCCATTGCACTAAACTAAACAGATGTGTAGGATCTTGTCCTGAATCTAAACTTTCTGTAATAATATAGTGACGGTGAAGAAGAAGATGATGATGATGATAGTGATGATGATGATGATGATGATGATGATGATGATGATGATGAATGATGATGATGATGGATGATGATGATGGATGATGATGATGATGGATGATGACGATGGATGATGATGATGGAGAGTTCTTTACCACCAAGGTCCACAGTTCAGCACCGCCTCAGATTTTGAGCCTGCTCATGAGGTCTTCGTCAGGTTGGAGTGAGTAGTCTTTCTTTGCGCCCCGAAGTACGTTTTGTATCCTATGCACTATGTGGCAGGCATAGCTGGGTTCGTTTTTAGGTAGTTTTCATCCAGTTTTCCTGTTCAAAGATGAATTTTTAACTGCATGGTCGCCTTAGCCTCCTTGAGATTTTATCCAAGAACTGAAGAAGTGTTCTTCCCAGTGGCTAGAATTTTTAATTAACAGTATCTTCCTTAGAATGTTGTGACCAGTGTCCCTGTATGATGATAATAATAATGATAATAATAATAATAGTAGTGATAATAATATATGATGATAATAATAATAATAGTATGATAATAATAATAATAATAATGATAATGATATGATGATGATGATGATGATGAAGACATTCTTAATGAACTTATATTCCTTAAGCGCTTACTATTTTGGAATGATAGACAAAGCATATATACGTATATTACGTTTGATAAGTACACACACATACATTCACACACACATGAACACACACGCACACACACACACACGCAAACACACAACACACACACACACACACACACACACACACAACACAACACAACACAACAGAACACAACACAACACAACACAACACAACACACAACACAACACAACACACACACACACGCACACACACACAACACAGCACAATACACACACACACACACACACACACACACACACACACACACACACACACACACACACACACACGCACACACACACACGCACACACACACACACACACTGTCTCTCTCTCTCTCTCTCCACACACACACACACACACTTACACTCACACTCACACTCACACTCACACGCCACAACACACACACACACACCACTCACTCACACACACACACACATACACACACACACACACACACACACACCACACACACATACACACACACACACACCACACCATCACACACACACACCATCCACACACACACACACACACACACACACACACACACACACACACACACACACACACACACACACACACACACACACACACACACCATGACACCCCGTTCCTGTCACTCACACTCGCACACACGTAGCTTCAGTATCTCTCCCTATTCCCCCATTCAAACATAGATGGTAAGAAATCCTACACTCACACAACCTCGACAGTTCCCTATCCCACACCCAAACGCACAGACACTTAGATGGTAATTCACACTGATAGCACAGTAAACTGAGGTTCTGTGCACAGCATGCATTCAGTTCATATTAACCCTTTGACTCCCGCATCCTGTCCACCAGCATCCTGCATTGTCAACCGTGCTAGCAAAGCAGAAAACTTAACCCTTTGACTCCTTCACCCTATCCACCAGCTTTATGCTGGAAGCTGGTGAAGGAGTCAAAGAGTTAAGTTTTTGCAGTTGGTAGAGAGGGTGTGGAAGTCAAAGGATTAAAGAACCATAGACTCAAGATGTGATATCTTGAGTTCAATCCCAGCCCGCAACATTAAAAATCAGGCCTGTTCGCTGCACATCTTTAATGTTTTCATCATTCTGGTGGTGTCAGTTTATTGTTTGATAGGTCCTGTCTCTCCTTTCCCCGTTTCAAGACCTTTGCGAGCACATAGGGTTTTGTGCAGACTCAGGAAATCTGTCAGATAATTGCTGGCGGATTTGGGTGGAGCGCATATGGAGCTGCCCAAGTATGGTGAATCCCTCTTGAAACTCCAATAACTCCTGTAAAGTTCCCATGGCAACGAAAGACTTTGTCCCTGGCAAAATTTGTGGAAAACTGTATAGATAGAAAAAGATGCAAAAAAACAACAAAAAACAAACAAACAAAAACCAAACACAGATGCATGCATCCTTAAAAAACAAGCAAGAAAAAGTGGCGCCATATTATAGCAACGTGCGTTCTCCAGGAAGAGCAGCCTGTATTTCATGTGGAAAAATTCCATTGTAACAGAAAAATTAATTCTGTCCAGTCCAGTCCACTTATCATGTTTTTAGAAAGGTGATGTAAAGTTTATCATATTATCTTCTCAGTTTAGAAAGTGAATGGTATATATGAAAGGGGGAAGGCCTTGAAAGTTTTAGTCATTTTTTTTTAACACAGTCATGAAGGGAATCCTCATTTGACGTTTCCAAGGTGCATCATGTGTTGCCTTGAACCTTCACTCAAGGTACAAAACCCTCTGTATCTTTGCTGTATATTTAAGTTATAGTTACTATCTCTATGGCATTCTCTTTGACAAATGCTTTTTCCAGTTTCTTTCTTTGTGTGGACCAAAACTGACAAGAGAAATAGTTGGGTAAAAAAAAAAAGAGTTTTCATTTTTGCATGAGTTCTGCTTCGTTTTTAAATATGCCAGTGAATTCTTTCTTCGAGTAAATGTTAATCTACCAACCGTATAGGCATAAAATGTCAAAACCAAGAAATGGTTAAATTGTTATTTGATAATGGCATTTTTTTTCCTGTACTAACCTAGAGCATGTTAACCATTTTGCTGTTAGTTCTGACTTTGGCAGCCTGATATTTTCTTTCAGTGCATTTTGTTCCTTTGTTATTTATGTGTTCTTCATGTTTTCAGCAAAGTCTGTGTGTATGGTATCTAGTCTACCATTTACATTAATGACAACAATTTATATTTTTTATTTGTTTTGAGCTAGCATAAGAATAGAGAATAATTATTGATTAAAAAAAAAACACACACAGACACATGCATGAGCATGCACGAAACACATAATGCATGCACGCATGCATGAGCACATGTATTATGCATGCACAGACACATACACAGATTTACGCACGCATGCACACATGCATGAACATGTGCTTGCGACATTACATTCTCTCTCTTCTTTCTCTCTCTCTTTCTCTCTCTCTCTCTCTTCTCCTCTCTCTCTCTCTCTCTCTCTCTCTCTTGCGTCTTCTGTCTCTTCTCTCTTTCTCTTCTGTCTCTCCTCTCTCTTCTCTTCTCTCTCCCTCTCTCTCTCTTTTTTCTCTGTCTCTCGTCTCTTCTCTCTCTCTCTCCTCTCTCCCTCCTCCCCCCCCCCTATATAAAAGGGAGAGAAAACAAGGAAAGAAATCTGCTGTTCTCCATACTCCAATAAGGATGAAAAGGGACAAATTGTTACATTTTACCATATCACAGTAGCGGCACACAGGGAGAAATTGTCGTGTTTTACCATACCTCAAATTGTTCATTCACACCTTTATACATTGCACTGATCTCTGTCTGTGTTAACCATGTTGTCTTTTTCTAATTCGTAGTCTTCCAGCGGAACATCAGAACAGGTAAACAGTCAGCCCAAATATTGTAACCATTCTTGTGTAGGTTTTTGGTTGATGGAAGCTTGGGTCAGACTGATCAGTTACAGCAGTGATGTCTATACCGCCTGTGTGCCATGGGTTACTCAGCTGTTCCTCCATCTGTGCTTGTAGAAATTCTGTTCTTATTGTGCTTATATTCATTCAAACAGAAACAGAATCTGTTTGGACTGAACGCACGCAGTAATTTTTACTCATGTTCCAGTTTGCATTTACTTGGTGTCTTTGTCGGTGTGTGTGTGTGTGTGTGTGTGTGTGTGTGTGTGTGTGTGTGTGTGTGTGTGTGTGTGTGTGTGTGTGTGTGTGTGTCTTCCAGTGCAGGTTTAAAACAACTTATGCTGGCGTATCCAGTGACTTTTCAGATATTCTGGTATTATTTATATGAAGGTACATTGAAAAGATCCTTGAGTGTTATGTAGAACGATACTGTTGTACGATTGTGAGGCGTGGACAGTCAACATGCAAAGTCAGAACAAGATTGAGGCAACTGAAATATGGTTTCTAAAAGAATGTTGAGAGTTCCATGGACAGCAAAGAAGACAAACGAGACAGTCTTGAAGGAGGCAGACACAGGAAGACCATTAAGAAAGATCAGGAAAAGACAAGCAACATTTATAGGACATTTTATGAGGCAAGAGAAATTAGATCGCCTGGTTGAAACAGGAAAGCTGGAGGAAAAGAGAACACCAGGTAGACCCAGGGAGAAAATGTTGGACAGACTTGTAGAGTGGCTAAGGACAGAATGGGTGGGAAATGTACTTGCAGTGACAAAGGATAGATTCGTATGGAGGGCCATGATCGCCAACGCCATGTGACCGGGCTCATGATGATGACATTGAAAAGCTTTTGCGCAAATTTAATATCATCAGCAGCAGACTTCATATCATTGTTTTGATCTGTACCAAATAGATGATGTGCTGAATGGTGGATATGATGTATATAATTTCCTTCAGCTTTTGTCTGATTTGCACATGTAGAGGTTTGTTAAAATGGCTGCTGACAAATCTTCTATTTTCAAAGATTGCACCCTAAGGTTACGGTGGAATTGTATTCGCTTGGCATGTAAACATATAGTTGGTTTTGCCAAATTTGTGAACAGATTCTAAGACCCACATTTGAAATGACTGAATTAAGAAATGACTTTTAGAGGGCTGTATGTGAAAGAAGAACAAGGGTTAGAGATTTAGGTTGCTCAAACGTAGGGCAGCAGACAGAGACGTTTGTTTTGGTTTGGCATGATCCCTTCTTGTTCTTTAATATTTGAAGTTATTTGATGAGAGAGAGCAGCAATTCTTCTGTGTATTGTTTTTATATTTCAGAAGATAAGAGAGAGAGCATCAGTTCTTAGTTTGGTTTGTACTTTTTGAAAGATGACTACCAAAAGTAAAAGTCACTACAGGCTTCAGAAAAACATTACTTTATCAAAAACAAAAACAAAAATTGAGTTAAGTTAAGACAAGGAAAATGTGATATGCATTACATGAATGAATGAGTAAAGTAAAAAAAAAGGTGTGGATGTACGGTGAATAAGTTTTTGTTATTGGTGTGTTTCTTTCCTCGGTAAATTTGTCTGTGTGCTGTTTTTTCTGTCTGTGTTATGATTTTATGTAATAGTATTGTCACGCATACATCGCACCCTGCTTCTTTATGTTCACTGTGTAGTGTATTTTATTTCATTTAGTTGTCTGTCTATACATGTACATGTTGTATTGCATATTCTACCACCATCTTTCCTTTTATGACTGATATCCGGTAACATATGTGAATTTGTTCTGGATGTTATCTGCCACTCCTTGTATTTCTTATTCTCACCATCACCCCTCCTTCCCTCTACTTCTTTCTTTCTTTCTTTCTCTCGGATTTTGTTTGTTTATTTGTATCCCATATATTTGTCTCCCTTGTTTAGAGGAAGGGTGTGGCAGTGGGACAAGTGTGACCATGTATCTCTTATAGTTGTTTTTCTTTTATTAATATTTGTTTATTTATCAATGCGTTTATATTCAAATTAGAACTTCCCATTTTTTTTATTGTGTAAATGAATCACGGTCACTAACTCCTTCTTCCTCCTTTTATTTTGCTTCACTCCCCCACCCACCCACCCCCCCATCCCCACCCACCATTTTTTAGAACAAAGATATATTCCCACCCTCCTCCCCTCACACGCACATATATTTTTGATTACTATTATTTTTATACATGCATATACATGTATTTTTGATTACTGTTATTTTTATACATACGTACACATGTATTTTTGATTACTATTATTTTCATACATGCACATACATGTATTTTTGATTACTGTTATTTATACATGCACACACATGTATTTTTGATTACTGTTATTTTTATACATGCGTACACATGTATTTTTGATTACTATCATTTTCATACATGCACATACATGTATTTTTGATTACTATTATTTATGTAGAATGCGAACTCCATCGCACAATCAGTTTGATGAGTCATGTAACAAAAATCCTGTTAAGAATAATCATGATGAGGACAAGGAATAGAATCAAAAGAGAAATAGCAGAAGAACAGTGTGGATTTGTGGAAGGGAAAGGAACTATTAATGCCATATACATCAATTGAGACGAATAAGGATTTGTATTTATGCTTTGTTGACTATACCAAGGCTTTCGATCGGGTACGACATGAAGAATTGATCAAACAACTGGAGAGACTCAATGTTGATGAAAAAGATCTACGAATAATCAGGAATATGTACTGGGAACAAACAGCTGCAATGAGAATAGAAAACAATATAAGCTCTTTTCAAAACATCAAAAGAGGAGTCAGACAGGGTTGTGTTTTGTCACCAGATCTGTTTTCACTATATAGCGAAAACATCATGAGAAACCTAGAAGAAGACCCTGGATTAAAGGTTGGAGGGAAAATGATAAACAACATTCGGTATGCAGATGACACCATGCTAATTGCAGAAAATGAAAGGGACCTACAAAACCTTGTGAATATACTAGAAATAGAAAGCAAAAGTAAGGGGTTGGAACTAAACAGCAGGAAGACTGAAGTCATGGTGATCAGTAAAAAACATGAAATCCCCTCATGCAAAATAACAGCAAATGGCACAGCCTTGACACAGGTTAATAAGTTCAAATACCTGGGAACGGTCATTTCATCAGACGGCAGATGCACATCGGAAATAGCTGGCAGAATCGGCCAAGCCAAAACAGCATTCAGGAAGATGACAAGCTTTCTTACCAACAAATGCCTATCAATTAACATCAGAGAGAGAGTCCTTGAATGTTATATAGAACCAATACTGTTGTACGGATGCGAGGCGTGGACAGTCAGCAAGCAAAGCCAGAGCAGGATCGAGGCAGCCGAGATGTGGTTTCTAAGAAGAATGTTGAGAGTTCCATGGACAGCAAAGAAAACAAACGAGACAGTCTTGATGGAGGCAGACACAAGTAGATACTCATAAGGAAGATTAGGAAAAGGCAAGCAACATTTATAGGCCATTTTATGAGGAAGGGGGATTTGGAGCACCTGGTCACAACGGGAAAGCTGGAGGGAAAGAGAGCACCAGGTAGACCCAGGGAGAGAATGCTGGACGGACTTGCAGAGTGGCTGGGGATGTGGAGGGTGGGGGAGATGCTGGGGGCAACGAGAGATAGAGATGGTTGGGAGTCCATGGTCACCAACGCCACGCGGCAGGGCACCTGATGATGATGATGATGATTTATATACATGCACATACATGTATTTTTGATTACTATTACTTACATACATGCACATACATGTATTTTTGATTGCTATTATTTATATACATGCACATACATGTATTTTTGATTACTATTATTTATATACATGCACATGTATTTTTGATTACTATTATTTATATACATGCACATACATGTATTTTTGATTACTATTATATTTTACATGCACACACGTGTATTTTTGATTGCTAATATTTTCATACATGCACACATGTAATTTTTGATTACTATTATTTTCATACATTGCACACACACATGTATTTTTGATTACTATTATTTCCGTCTAATTATCACTTATAGTGAAAAGACGTTAAATCAAAGAACGAACAATTACTATTATTTATACACAAACATGTGGTTTTGATTACTATTATTTATACATGCACACATGTATTTTTGATTACTATCATTTATCTAAGTGTCTTGCTTGGTCCTGTCGCCATCACTGTCTGCTTTGGGGTTTTTGTACTGTAGTAAACCCATCTTACATGCAGCACCCTTCTTTTTTTCAGCTTGTGTTGTGTTGGAACTGGGGGTGGGGAATTGATATACACATGTCCATGAGGATTCAGGGTGTTCGTTTAGTTCTTTGTCTTCACACATGTGCATTATAAGCCACATGGCGAGCAAGATCTCTCCACACATAATGTTTGATGTTGGTGATTCCTTTATCTATTATCTAGCTGCCTGTCTGTCTATCTATCTGTTTTTATCTAGCTGTCTGTCTGTTTATCTGTCTATTTATCTATATTTATTTTTTCATTCATTTATTTTTATTTCATTAATTTATTTATTTATTTATTATTCATTTATTCATTCATTCATTCATTTGTTTATTGTAAGTGTATATCACCTTATTTACATGAGGGTGGTATACAACCGGTATTATTCTATTCTACAGTTTGACGAAAATACAAGCAAATGATTGAAACAGTTAAAGGCAAAAAATGTATTGTTATTTGTATTTTTTTATTCATCATGTTGCAAAATGAACTCATTTTTCTCTGATTAATTTAGACCATAGTGTTTGTTCCAGTGCTTTTGAAAGATAACTAACATTAAACGGTTTATATCTCACTTTACACCAGTGAAATTAGTGAAATGGATAAATGAAACAGTTTCATTTGTGATCAGTGCTTTAGAGGGGGAGGGGGGTTGTCCCCATGAGAAATATTCCACTTTTTTGTACCATTCTCTTGTTTGGGCTTTGTGATCTTATGATAGTATTGTATACTGTAATTTCAATAATGAAACAGATACTTGAAGTTGGCTTCTGTTAAATATAATCTGCCCCCCCCCCCCCCCCCCCCCCCCTGACACACATACACATGCATACATGCACAAACCCCTTTTTGTTTCAGTACGAGTGTGTTTTGGTAATGGTAACCATGTAAACATTCCTTGTCATCTTGCCATCTATTCTGCCCCTTCATTTCCAGAATTTGATGCAGATTATGTTAACTTGTAGACCAGCTAATCCAGGTGTTAGCTTATTGTGCAGTAGCAGTCCACATGTTCTCTTTATTTATTGTGCATACATTCTTTGTTTTAATGTCTGTTTGCAAAGTATGATATTTAAGAGAAGAGGGTAACGAGAAAGATATGAATATGAAAGGCCAAAAGGCCTGATGTGTATGGAATAATTTTGTACATGGGTATGGAGTAATTCTTAAAAGAACTGATAACCATGACTTTGAAGAAACCTTACACCATACATGAAATCATAGAGGACACCAACAATAGAGTGGTGTTAGATAAATGGTTTTTTTTCTTCTCCCAGTCGTAAGGTATTATACATATGTAATCTAGTCGCTCACAGAGGAAACAATTTTGTGCAGATGGGACACCCAGCGACACATTGCAGCAGCCATGCAGTCACGTATCTACAACAGTATCCCCAACATGTGATGACGTCTGGTCAAGTGGCTTTTATTTTTTCTTCCCCTTCATCTGCTCACATTTCATGGTTGTCACTGCTCATATACTCGCCGTTCATGACGGGCCAGCTGCTTACGTGCTCATCGTTCACGACAGGCCAACCAGCTGCTTACGTGCTCACCGTTCACAACAGGCCAACCAGTTGCTTACATGCTCACCGTTGACGAGGGCAACCAGCTGCTACATGCTCACGTGACGAAGGGCCAACCAGTTGCTTACATGCTCACCGTTGACGAAGGGCCAACCAGCTGCATACATGCTCACTGTTCACGAAGGGCTCATGTGCTCACCGTACACAGCTCATCTCCCATCTGGTCGTTCCTTGCCACTGATGGCTGGGTGAAAGACACGTGGTTGTGGTTTTGATTTTGTTCATGCATTTTTGTGCCAGCCAGGCAGATGTTCTGTTTGTATATTGATCTGTGTTTTGTAATGGTGACAATTTTTATGATCTGGCATTTGTTACTTTTATGTATGTTTTCTTATTCCTTCATTCGTTGAATTTATAATACTGTTTGAGTATATTCAGATAACTTTATAATACTGCTTGAGTACATTCAGATAACTTTATAATACTGCTCGAGTACATTCAGATAACTTTATAATACTGCTTGAGTATACTCGGTAACTTTTTTCTTCGTACTTCTTGGATGGTGTGGCCATTTTTCTGATCGTGCCATTCTAAAATTTCTCTTGAGGTGGGAGTGGGAAGAAATGGTTGTCAATGTTAATAATTGATGCATTTACACATCACTGCTGAACAGAATTTGTGTTGTCCCTGTCATTGCTTCTTTTGATTCCTTGTATTGAATCCCTTTATTTTTTCACTTTTGCTTGTTGTATTCAGTTAGGAAGTAAGAAAAAAAGACGGCTAGGGTGTGAGGACTTTGCTTGTTGACTTGGCTTGGTGATTGTCTGGTCTTTCTCTATCTGTACAGCGGTATTGGTTCAGTATAACATGAACTCTTCCTGATGTTAATTGATAGTCATTTGTTGGTAAGAACGCTTTTCATTTTCTTGAATGCTGTTTTAGCTTGACCAGTTCTGCTGGATATTTCTAGCGTCCATCTGGTGAGATGACTGTTCCCAGATACTTAAACTTATCAACATGTCTCAGTGTTGTGCCATTTGCTGATATTTTCCATGAGGGGATTTCTTTTTTTTTTTTTTCTACTGATTACCATGACTTCAGTCTTCATATTGTTTAGCTCTGGTCCTTTATTTCTGCATTCTATTTTTGTTATATTCACAAGATTTTGTTGCTGTTTTTCATTTTCTGCAATTAGTGTCATCTGCATAATGAAGATCATTTATCATTTTTCCACCAGCCTTTATCCTAGGGCATCCTTCTAGGTTTCTCATGATAGTTTTGCTGTAAAGGGAAAACAGATCTGGTGACAGAACATATCCCTGTCTAATCCTTCTTTTGACATTTTGAAAAGAGTTTATGTTGTTTTCTACTGTCATTGCTGCTGTGTGTTCCTAGGACATTATGTAATTCTGTATTATTCTTATATCTTTTCCATCAACATTGAGCTTTTTCATTTGGTTGATCAATTCTCAATGTCTTATCTGATCAGAAATCTTGGTATAGTCATCAAAACATAAATCTTTATTCGAGTCAATTGATCTTCTATGAGAGTACTTAGGATGTATATGGCATTAATAGTTCCTCTCCTGTCAGCAAGTTCACATTGTACTTCTGCTTTTTCTGAGAATCTGTATCATACATTATTATCAGTCCACTCAAGTTTCTTGGGTTTTGTTGTAATTTTTCTGCTCCCCATTTTATATACTGAGGTCACAGCCATAATGCAGCACTTGACATGCGCTATTATTCTGCCTATTGCCCTTGTGTGCACTCACATTATTTTGCACAAATATACACATACATATGTATTCATTGTATATGCGTGCATCTCTCTCTCTCTCTCTCTCTCTCTCTGTCACACACACACACACACACACACACACACACACACGAAATCGTGGGTATGAAACAAAATTACTTTTCAGTCATTCCATTGAAAACGTGTTTATACAATTTTTATATTGTTATGAAAATTGGTTGCCTTTTCACTTTCTGTTTCTGGTAAGGCAGAGGAATCATGATATATTATTGTAATCTCTTGTATGAAAAGTGTTAATACTTTATTTGTACTCATCCATTTGATTTTGTATAATATAATTGGATAGTAATAATATACTATTTTCATGAAACAATTTTATATTGTATTATTTTCCTTTCTTGTTTATTATCGATTTTTTTTCCTAAATCATTTTAATGAAAACAATTTAGTTTTCATTATGACTTTTAAAAAGAATTACTTCATTCATCCCCCCTCTGCCAATTTTGTCATGAAAACAGTTGAAAAAAACCCACTGGATCTGCTTTGAGACAAGATCTTGTCAGACTGATCTTTTGGTTCACTATCTTGGAGGTCATCAAAATCAGCTAGCTGTATAAAATAAAGTTATATCAGGCAATTACTTCATTTTTCTTTACATTTATAGTGACTATGTTCCACTACCCAAACATTAATTGGGATTGACAGGACAAGCCCTAACCGGAACAATTTCATTCCCAAAATCCCAGTATTCCTCTTGCCGTGAAGTCTGGTAAATTTTAATGAAATTTGTGGATACTTGATCTATTTTGAATATAGTGGCAACTGTACAGATGTTTGCTTTATTCAAATATACCAGTGACTTTGGCTTTCAACTGAATCAAAGTGTTGTGGTAATAGATGTTATACAGCGAGAGAAGGAGGGGAGAGGACAGTTGATAGTCTCACTGTAGAGCTTGCATCATTTTGATTTCGTTATTGGACCACCGGTTTTAGTGTATTGTCGTGAGGAAGTGTGCCATCACCTCCAGCTGTGATATTCAACAGTATTTACACTTAACTGTCACGTCAGTGCACATCTGAGGCACAGTCCTGCCTTGTCTTTGAAGTGGAAAGAGGACACTTTAATTGAAATGTGTAAATAAATCTGTGATACACTTGAGGTGGTGTCTTTGTTACAGTCACTTGTCTGAATGAAAGAAAAAAACTTTTCTTGTAGACTCGTATGTCTTCCACAATCAGGATGTATTCAGCTTGACAGGACAGTTCTTATCAAGAGTGCTTATCAAGAGCACTTTCTTTGTGTGCATGTACGCATAACTCAAAACTCATTGTCATAAAAATCATCAAAGGAATTATGAACATGACAGAAAGATGAAAAGAAAATATGTATGTGAGTGTGTGTGTCTGCTTGTGTGTGTGTGTGTGTGTGTGTGTTGTGTGTGTGTGTGTGTGTGGTGTGTGTGTGTGTGTGTGTGTGTGTGGGGGCATTGTTCTGCTTTTCATGGTCTTATTATCCACTTATATTAGCTATCTTGATGCCAGTCAGACTACAGGTACAATCACAATTAAATCACAGCAATGCCAGCTACCAGAAAGACCCCTACGTAACACTGTGGAGTTAGGCAGAATACATACAGCACTGAGTGCCATGAACGTCTCCTGGACAAATTTCTCTTGCACTGCAATATCGTTCTTAACCCTTTGACTCCTGCACCCTATCTACCAACTGCAAAAACTTAACCTTTTGACTCCTTCACCCTATCCACCAGCTTCATGCAGGAACCTGGTGGATAGGGTGAGGGAGTCGAAGGGTTAAGTTTTTGTTTTCCTAGCATGGTTGACAATTCAGGATGCTGGTGGACAGGGTGTGTGAATCAAACAGTTAATCAATACATAACATACTCCACAACAGATCCAGCTTCCTTAATCAAAACACAATTTGCACTCTAAAATATATCCAACTGCACCACAAAAATTGTCTCGATTGATCAACACACTTTGCATACAAATGTTTGTTTCATTCAAAAATATTTTATTCAAGAAAATTTGTACAACTTTGGCAGAAACCAAACTAGACTTGTTTCTTCCACACAAAAGTGTTCGACAAAAACAAAAGAGAAACGGACTAATGGATGCTAAAAAGTGCAAATCACAAGTTGAAGAGTGACGTACAATGCTCAAATGACTCACATTAAAGTCCAGACATAAGTATTACCTGACTGCACTGAAATGTATAAGAATATGGACTTCATTAACCGACAAAAAGACAGAAATCAACATTATAATTAATAAATATTTATTTACATCCTGTCAACTCACTTTCTAGAAGACGAAAACAAATTTTCTAAAAAAACCGACCAATCAACCAAACACCTACTCCTTACTGTGTTGTTTTTCTGCCCAAATCAGTTCCTAAGCAGAGCTGAACATACTACGGGCTTGTTGGGAAGACAGGGACCATGTGATTGAGTCTCACCACTTCTTGCACGTGTCACTGTGGAAGTTGGTCAAATTGCCTGACCAATTTCACAATATCACAAAAAAACGGTGTTTTTATCTAAATAGATGTCTGGTTACAACCAGACCATGTTGGGCTGTAAGCACTAGCCCTTTGACTCCCGCACACTGTTCATCAGCTTCCTGCTTTGCCAACCATGATGACAAAATCCAAAACAAGTGTGACTGCTCGCGTTCAAGCAAACAGGAACCAGGAAAAACGCGAAACGCGTATTTGATACAAGATGAGACAGGAGGCCTGTCTCGTCTTGTTGTATTAAATACGCGTTCTTGTTCTTTTTCATGTTTTTTCTGGTTCATAATGACATAGCAAAAACTTAACCCTTTGACTCCCTCACCCTATCCACCAGCTTCCTGCAGGAGGCTGGTGGATACGGTGAGGGAATCAAGGGTGAGTTTTTGTTTTGCTAACATCGCTGACAATGCAGGAAGCTGGTGGATAGGATGAGGGAGTCAAAGGGTTAACTTTGTGCAGTTGGTAGGGTGCAGGAGTCAAAGGGTTAAGGTGCCAGTAGATTGCACTGTCTCCACCTGATTTTAGCAGCCAATACTATTAAGAGTAATACAAATCGAAAATGCCCGTGCATGGTCTTATGGTCCAGCTCCCTGAGCCCCCCTATGTACATGCAAGTGCCGAAGAAAGTCACGGTCCCACCATTCTTTCAGGACACCATCACCATGAATGGACGTGTTTCGGCATTTACATTCTGTTGCTCACCCTTTTCTGTGCTCGATCTTGTGTTCCCTAAATGAATCAAGGTGAAACATAGGGGAAAGCCTAAAACTACTAGTGAGGTAAATAAAGTATAAACTCCCAGCTTTAGCATTCAGGCTGAAGCAAACGATACTTCTTATATGAGTGTCAAGCTGACTCATCACCGAATGTCGAGTAGAAAGGGGGTTTCCGTTTTAGAAACCCCTCTCTTGCTGAGCAGCTCACACTTTCAATTCTATTAAGTTTCGATAGTATTAGTCACCGAGACAGGGCTCCCTACTGGCACCATAATGCTTACAGCCTGACATGGTTCTGCATATGACCCAAAATAAATGTTGAGTACAGCCCTGCCATGCAGTTTCAATCCAAAATGGCACTCTGCAACATGAACGCTATTATCCCCATTCTTATCATCATAAGCATCATGAAAAACTCATGAAAAACTGTCAACAATTTATGGCCCTTAAAGTCATGCTCTTGTGGTGACCTCAGTTCTAGTGGGTACAAAGGTGTGTTCGAGAGCTGAAATGAGTGGTGTGGGAATAGCGACACAGGAATTAAGCCAAAAATGGGCAGGCTACTGACAACAACAACAACAACAACAAAAATAATAATAATAACGAATGGACAAATAGAAAAAAAAGCCTCCACAGAAATGCACTATTTTAGTAAAACATCTTACCTGCTCTTTTCCTCCCCTCTTTCTCTGCCCCACTTCATCCTCTCTTCACTTACTTACACAAAGGTGGGGTATGGGATAACATGACATCCAGTCTTTCATGTGACTGGAAATATCTAGCGGAGAGAAAAGACCACCCTCAAGACCGTGGCTCTGGTGGTACAAAAACCAAAATATGCTGTACCAGAAGGGTTTGTGCTTACCACCCAACCCTCAAAACCCCCTAGGAATAAATATGATTTTTACAAGTTACAGCCCTCTCTCACTTGTAATTTTGTCAATTTTTCTTACATCTTATTTTTTGTTCCAAACTATCTTAAAATATTTTGTTACAGAAATAAGGGCCACTTTTTCTCTCACTCAACAAGAATTATCTTCAGAAAACCATTTACCATACACCTCTGAAATTTGCTGACCTTAATAAACGTTTCCAAGTAAATGATAAGTTGAAAATCATCCAATTAACAATTTTTCACTTTCCTCCCCAAAACATCCTATTAAACTGCAAGTTCTGTGAATTATCATTACTCTATTTTTCTACCAGAGATGTAAACGCACAGAACAATTACATACAGTCATGAAAAACAAACAAAACTGCACACCAACACACAACACATACACACACACACATATGCATACACTGATACAGACATCATGCTGTGACAAAAACAGACTGATGTCGGATATACACGCTGTCCATTTTTGCTAAAATCATTTCATTAAAAAATACCGTAAACGAAAATTAAAAAAGCAAGACACACTGAAGTCAACGTCAAATGAACAAAAATAAGTCATTGTCTAATTGACAACAGACTGCAGTGTCAAATGATGACTGGAGTTTGAACTTCCAACATCCGGCACAAAGGTGATCTTGTACAGACATCGAGATCTTAGGGAAAAGGCAGGCATGTGGAACAAGAAAAGACAAAAAAAGAAACAATTACTAATCTTTTGAGAAGTCTTTTCATTACAAAAACAACAACAGCAACAACAAACTTAAATTCTTTTGCTGATTCAGGGAAGTACACAAATTTGTTAACCTGCTGTTTTTGTTCTAAACTTTGGTGATTTTGTTTCTTTACTGTGTGAATGAGATGGTGTTATCCAGATGTGCAGGGGCCAACACCGAACCCGGTGATGCCAACAGGTGAGACAGGTGAGACTGTGTGAATATCTATAGATATATAATACAAGATATGTCCAAAAAGTATGAGAATCATTCAGGAATGGCATTATCTATTTTCAGAAACTTACAAAACTTTCTACCTCAAAATACTTGCTACTCGCAGCAACTATACTTGCGCAGGTGTTTCTCCCACTCGCTGAAGACCCCCTCCCAGTCCTGCTGCTGCAGTGCTTTCAGATACTTTGATGATGCCTCCTTCATTTCCTGGGTAGAGTCGAACAGGACCCTCTCATGCTGTCCTTCATTTACGGGAAAAGGAAAGGTCATAGGCAGCCAGGTCAGAACGTCAGACGGGTTCCAACCCCATGTTGGCCATCCAGATGGCCAGGAGCATTACCTTCACGCAAAACAGCATCTGGTCTTTGGAGAAGATCTTATACTTATAACTTAGGCCCGGACTTGGCATAAACCTTAAAGAGCTTCAGGTCATCGGTCAGAGCTGTGTTGACAATATCTGCACTGATGCTAATGACTTCAGCTATCATCCTCACAGCAGATCAACGGTCTTTCATCACTAATTTTCAAACTTGATATTTTCCGCCGTGCACACACGTGTTGGAGCTCCGGATCTGTATTCATCCTCAAAAAGTATTTGTCCATCAGAAAACTATTTAAACCACCTGTAGAACACTAGTGCTCATTATTTCATCCCAATAGACCTCCTTGAATCCTTTAACATTTCATAGGTTTTTTTGTTTTTTGTTTTTGTTTTTTGGTTTTTGGGTTTTTTGTTTGTTTGTTTTCTAGACTGTTATGCACAATTTAATCAAATAACCTTATTCAATTATTACCCTGCCTGTTTTTTCAGTTGTTGACAGATTGGCAAACTGGAACAGACAATTTGCAGCAAATGCGCTGTTGTTGCTTAAGCACGGCAAGTAAGATGTTACCATTTACAGCTGGAATAGATCAAATGTAGATCTAGTTTAACCACAAACAGGAGTTTGAATCAAATAATATTTGATACTATAGTTCTCTTAAAATTTTTCTCATTTCTTACTGGACATATCTCATATACGTTGATTTATTTCTCTATCCATACACACACACATGGATATATTTCTTGTCTACACCCAAATTAACACGAGAAACAGGAGTGTAATGTGTCCAGTGCACCTGCCAATGCCACATTCTTCTAGCTACCATTGTCATATTTTTGTTCCCTCTCCTTTTCCTGTTTGGTGTTTTTCCCTCTCCTTCCCTTTGTGTTCTTTCCCTTCCCTCCCCGTTTGGTGTTTTTGTTCCCTCTCCCTTCCCCGTTTGGTGTTTTTGTTCCCTCTCCCTTCCCTGTTTGGTGTTTTTCGTTCCCTCTCCCTTCCCTGTTTGGTGTTTTTGTTCCCTCTCCCTTCCCTGTTTGGTGTTTTGTCCCCTCCCTTCCCTGTTTGTGTTTTTGTTCCCTCTCCCTCCCTGTTTGGTGTTTTCTGTTCCCTCTCCCTTCCCTGTTTGGTGTTTTTGTTCCCTCTCCCTTCCCTGTTTGGTGTTTCTGTTCCCTCTCCCTTCCCTGTTTGGTGTTTTTGTTCCCTCTCCCTTCCCCTGTTTGGTGTTTTCTGTTCCCTCTCCCTTCCCTGTTTGGTTTTTTCTGTTCCTCTCCCTCCCCTGTTTGGTGTTTTGTTCCCTCTCCCTTCCCTGTTTGGTGTTTCTGTTCCCTCTCCCTTCCCCGTTTGGTGTTTCTGTTCCCTCTCCCTTCCCTGTTTGGTGTTTCTGTTTCCTCTCCCTCCCCTGTTTGGTGTTTTTGTTCCCTCTCCCTCCCTGTTTGGTGTTTTTGTTCCCTCTCCCTTCCCTGTTTGGTGTTTTTGTTTCCCTCTCCCTTCCCCTGTTTGGTGTTTCTGTTCCTCTCCCTTCCCTGTTTGGTGTTTTTTCTCTCCCTCCTGTTTGGTGTTTTTTTCCCTCTCCCCCTGTTTGGTGTTTTTGTTCCCTCTCCTCCCGTTCCCTGTTTGGTGTTTTTGTTCCCTCTCCCTTCCCTGTTTGGTGTTTTGTTCCCTCTCCCTCCCCTGTTTGGTGTTTTTGTTCCCTCTCCCCTTCCCTCCGTTTGGTGTTTCTGTTCCTCTCCTTCCCTCTCCCCCTGTTTGGTGTTTTTGTTCCCTCCCTCCCTGTTTGGTGTTTTTGTCCCTCTCCCTTCCCGCTTTGGTGTTTCTGTTCCTCTCCCTCCCTGTTTGGTGTTTTTGTTCCCTCTCCCTCCCTGTTTGGTGTTTTGTCCTTCTGGGTTTTCCCTCTCCCTTCCCTGTTTGGTGTTTTTGTTCCCTCTCCTTCCCTGTTGGTGTTTCTGTTCCTCTCCCTTCCCTGTTTGGTGTTTCTGTTTCCTCTCCCTCCCCTGTTTGGTGTTTTTGTTCCCTCTCCCTCTCCCTGTTTGGTGTTTTTGTTCCCTCTCCCTCCCTGTTTGGTTTTCTGTTCCCTCTCCCTTCCCTGTTTGGTGTTTCTGTTCCCTCTCCCTTCCCGCTTTGGTGTTTCTTTCCCTCTCCCTTCCCGTTCAGTTTTCATTCCCTCTCCCTTCCCTGCTTGTGTGTTTTTGTTCCCTCTCCCTTTCTTGTTTGATGTTTTGTTCCCTCTCCCTTCCCTGTTTGGTGTTTTTCGTTCCCTCTCCCTTCCTGATTTGATTATTTTCACCTTTAATTAACACATTTCAATATGTGGATTTTATTTCACTTTATGATCGCCTTGCTGATCATTAAACAAAAGGATTATATAGCTCAACTACTGCTGATCATAACACAACTCTTTAATTAACATAAATAACAACTTACAAATATACACATGTACAACATTGTCCAAAAACTACAGCAGACTGAACTTTTACCTCACACGTACATATGTATGCAAATTATACATATGTATGCAAACACATATGCACACACTTAAAAAAAAAAAGTAAATACGCAATTTCTTTTCTCAGTCCACAGCAATACAAGTACAATGTACGGACTAAAAATCTGTCAATGACTTACTACTCTGCAACCTAAGGGTGAAAAAGTCAAGGAGCTTTTCTCCCTACATACCAACAAATTCTCAAAAAAGAGTAACTGACAGCTAGCTATTTATAAGCAACTTTACCCGACACAATGAACAGAAATCAGTGATGTTTTTACACAGTACATGATGTATCAATGCACTATTTCAAAAAGGTAGCAAGACATAAGAGGTTGAGAAAAGAAAAGGCCTAACCAGCACTTTGATCACAGCACAGAGCTAAGGCAACCAACATCAACACCATCACTGCACGGAAAGGGGAGAAAGGGGAGTCTCGGGGGTACTGGAAGACGACAAAAGGATTTTGCAAAAGCAACTTGAAGAGGGTAATACTTTAGGACTGACTGAACACAGACAAGCAACAGTACCGCACATAATAAAGGCAAAGAATTGTATATATTACCACAAGTTCACTACATGTCCATCAAGGCCAAAAGGCTTGGTTAACTGTAAACAAATTACACACTTACGAGTAGAACATTCCATATTGATTGAAAAAAAAATCATCTGTAGTTGGACAAAGTATACCATAAAACTTTAATTCTTTCGCAGAAATCTTAATTCCACATTGCAAAACGCTTTCTATACTTTGATAATAAATAATGCAGATAGTGCAGCTTATCTGTTCAAAAATACGTGGGGTCAGGGCTTTTTTTTTTTATATCACTTTGAACGGCAAAGCCAGGAAACAATTATCACTTTAAATGGCAAGGCCAGGAAACAATGTTCATACCGTAAACTGTTCAAAGATACGGTCAGTTCAGTTCCGTCCAGTTCAGTTCATACTGCTTAGTTATAGCCCAGCCAATTACTAGAGCCACGTCAAAGATACAGTCACTCTGATCATTTACTAATTACATAATAAGATAGAAGGCAACTAGATAAATGACTAACCTTAATCCAACCAAAGAACCTGGAAATAAAAATCATGGACCAGCGCCTGCACTCAATTCCACGATATTCCTCCCAACAACAGTATTACGTATCGGATCTGGAATTGCAGGTTGTTATCACAAACCAGTGCACTGAAAGTTAACAAGAAACACCATGAAGGTGTGGATGGGACCCGGAGCACCAAAGCTACCTCCTTCTGTTCACATTGTGTCTCTCTCAGTCTCTGTACTTTTTGTTTGTTTGTTTTTTGGTTTGTTTTTTTTTTTTAATTACTGGTTGTTGTTTTTTTCAAAGCTACAGTCCTCTGTAATGTATTACAACAGACTGTACAAAACACAAACGCAGAGGAAAACAAAACTACTGGTTGTACTAACGATGAAAACACGCACACTGACAAAAGGACAGCAGTTTTCAGGCTCAGGGTAAAAACCAAAACAAAGAAAACCAAACAGCAAAGAAAATATGAGTCAAAATAATAGGACAGAAACCAGAAACATCACACACCACATCACCACCAATAGCAGCAGATAGCAAAGTGAAAGGACCAACAGACAGCACAAGTAGCAAGGCCTCCAATAGAAGGAACGATAAAGTCAACACAACAAAAAAACAGCAACAGAAGTAGGTAGGTAGGTAGAGCAGTCATTGCTAGCTGAACACAGAACATAATCCATTGCATTATGACTACGGCATGGTCGGTGTATAGAATATACTGCTGCAGTGGACTCCAACCATGTGGTTTGGGTATTTTAGTTACCCATTGATAAATAAAATTAGAATGTCAATAAGTTAGCATACAATTTCAATAAACTAAACAAATAAAAGTGCACATAATCACTTGTGTGTCATGCTATATATAAGGACAGCAACTTCACAAACAGAAGCCACACCTGTCCTATAGTGAAAGTGAACCAAACACAAATGGATTATCCTGCTCTCATGGCAAAACTGGGAGAAAGTGGTGACTGGATAGTCAACAAGTTATCCACACTGGTTAACATTCGCACAAAATCACAAAGCATCCATCCTATTAACCAAATTACCAATGCACACTTAATTGAGGCAAAAAAAAACCCATTCAGACACTGCCCCCTAACAATAAAAGAACCTCAGCCAATACAAACTGTGAATACCTTCTTGACAAAATTGGTTAACTCCTGGAAAAGAATACGTGACAAGGTTCCACCTAATCTTGTCTGTGTTGAAAACTTTTCCAGGGAACACATACCATTACCAGGACCTCAACAGCAACAACTTATGGACTAAAGTTTTTACCGGTACAGGCCGTGGGGTACAGTGGGTATGGAATTTTCATGCCTTCTTAAGCAAACCCAAAGCCTACATACTTCAATGAAACAAATATTTGCTTGTAATGCATGTTTGTGACATAAGATTACAGATGACTATAAAGTTAAACATACAGACTTTTGAATGTAACATCATCTATAAATACATACTGCACATTCTCCATACCCCTGACCATGACACTATTTGATAAAAAAAAAAAGGAAAATAAAAATCCATGCAATATTGAACTCATCCACCAGTACTTAATTCTCTGGTGTATCAACAAATGAAGATATCTGAACTATTAAACTGCCATCTGCAAGACAAACCATGCCTTAAAATTCACAAGCTATAAAGACTCATCTCATTTAAAAAAAAGAACAGGCCTGAAAGTTATGCAGCAAAATATATTTCTCTTTTGATATGTACTTCCTGTTACTAGATCTAGTCAAAATAACAGCACTTCCAAAAGCAACCAAACGTCCAAAGACAAAAACTGAACCTTTATTTTTTTCACACTGTCAGTTTTTGATTTTATAAAGTTCTGTAAACTATATATGACATGTAGGAAATTCAGATCAGTCCTGTGCATTTGGACCTGAAGCATAAATTCAATCATTAAGTTAATCATAATCAAGGCTGACACTAACAGCACTGCTATGAACTTGTATACATGTTCCAAAACCTACCTGGAAAGAACTGTTTTATTTGTATCTTTAAATCACATTTTAACACCACTCCTAATTACCATAACAGAAAAAAAAATCCCACGGATTACGCTCTGCAGTAAATGAGAAAGGTACAAAAAGAAATCCTACTGAACACCTTTCTAACCTTAAAAAAGACTGCCTTCTACACCAATGACCTTTACTGCATATAATTATCCATACTGACATATCTTTAAAACATCTCTCAGAAACAAAAACAAAATGGTCAAGCCACTCTTACAATCTCTCTTTTACACAAATATTACAACAAAATCCAGATTTTGTACTTTTAAGGTCAGTGTGACCTTGAAGAAACATCAAATGAAATAAAACTGGACCTAATGTAAGGACAATGGCAGAATGTCACAACAGTAAAAACAAATAAATATTGTACAAATTCCTGAGAAAGCGCTGTGCACAGACCTTCCTCCAAAAGTGCTCATTTTAGGGGTGGTTTTGTTTGTTTTTTGTTTGGGATTTTTTGAGGTCAGTCCGTTTTCATTTTGGTCTGTGCATTTTCACTACAACGCCATGACTTCCAATTTTATCCTTCATGGTCCTCACTTTGATAAAATCCATCCAGTAACTATCCAGAAACAGCAACACATCCGAAACGGCAGAGCAAAGCTAACACTCCAGAAACACGAGCAAGCTAACACATCCAGAACAGTGAGCAAATCTGCTAACACATCCAGAAACACCGAGCAAATCTTACACATCGAAACAGCGAGCAAATCTGCTAACACATCCAGAAACAGCCGAGCAAATCTTGCAACACATCCAGAAACAGCCAAGCAAATCTTGCTAACACATCCGGAAACAGCAAAAAATCTTGCTAACACATCCAGAAACAGCCAAAAAAATCTTGCTAACACATCCGGAAACAGGCAAAAAAATCTTGCTAACACATCCAGAAACAGCCAAAAAAATCTTGCTAACACATCCAGAAACAGCCGAGCAAACTTGCTAACACATCCAGAAACAGCCGAGTAAATCTTGCTAACACATCCAGAAACAGCCGAGTAAATCTTGCTAACACATCCAGAAACAGCCGAGCAAAACTTGCTATCACATCCAGAAACAGCCGAGTAAATCTTGCTAACACATCCAGAAACAGCTGAGCAATCTTGCTAACACATTTTTGACAAGACACACACCTCTCTCCGAATATGAAACAATCTCCCTTGTTTTAAAAAAAGAGAGCGAAAAAGAAATGGGAAAAAAAAACAACAGACATGCACATATGTTAAACATTATCTGCAAGCCACAGTCTCACGATTCTCTAGACATAAACAGTGCTGACCCAAATGCTAGTGGCCACGGCAAAAGTAAACAACACTTAATATCTACTGAGATCTGTACATAATGTACACAAAATGTAAAACTTGTACTAACACAAATACTTCCAAGCCAAGCAACACACACATGCACACACGCACACACACACACAAAAATACATACACATCACACACACACACACACACACACACACACACACACACACACACACACACACACACACACACACACACAATAAGAACACCACCATTAGCTGTTCACTGCACTGCAAAGAATGAATCCATATTCTGCTTGAGCAACTGATGCTGGCACAGAGGTCTTGCAGGGACCACGGAGATGGCCATTCAGCAAACTACACACTACCAAACTGACCAATTTTTTTTCTCCATTTCCCTGGGGCCACCTGAGTGAAAACAATGCTGGTCTCTCCTCCATAATTCACAACTTACACGTATCAGACACAAAGCAATACTGTCTACAATCAAAAACACATCACACAAAATTGCAAGCCGGAAAGACATTGTTTCCTTGGAGGAAGCAACGGGAAATAGCATCACCACTTCCACCTTACAACCAGCACAAGGTGTGGCATCTGAACTGAATGCAAACAAGTGTATCACCACTCAGGAAAAACAAACAAAAAACCCTGTCCCCATCACCACTTAAGAAACCCCCACCCCCCCCCCCCCCCCCAAGTCATTATTTGACTGTGTCTTCAGCTGTGCTAACCTAGACAAACAAGTACACTGGATAGCAAGTCACTCTTTTTGGATAACGACTGGTAAGGTTGTGGACAGTGGCAGACAAGAACCAGAAAAAAACAGAAAAAAGACTTAAGAACGCATATTCAATACAACAAGACAAGACAGGCGCAAATTTTAGCCAACTGGCCTTTGTCAAGCATAAGATCACAAATACCAGATACAAAAATTAGGAGAAAAAGACTGAAACTTCCCTGCTGCTTTTCTCACACTGGACAGAGCAGCAGTGAAGTTTCAGTCTTTTCCTAATTTTTGTGTGTTTGTTTGTGATCTTAAGCTTGACAAAGGCCAGTTGGCCGAAAATTTGCACCTGTCTTGTCTGGTTGTATTAAATACACGTTCTTATTGTTTTTTCGTGTTTTTTCTGGTTCCTGTTTGCTTGAACGCGGGCAGTCACACTTGTTTTGAATTGGCAGACAAGTTACAAAAGCCCATCTGGGTTTAAAAAAGCTGCATCACTATATTTTTCAATAATACTTCTCTGAATTATTCATCAACCAATCTGCCTATGCTCCTTCTATTTTGACACAGCATTCTCGAAAATGTCCCAAACTCAAATCTCTTTCTTAAACACACAATCAGGTTTAACCATTCTTGTAAGAAAACAGATCAACAACAATAGATGTCAGTTCCAAGCAGAAGTTTATTTCCAGCTTTGAATTCTGCTTTCAGACATTTTCCAGGATCACGCCAATCAGTACGACTCGTATGCATTTGCTGCATATAATTAAAAAGCAGTTTATTTTCATCTCCATAAACATAACTAAAACAGTCGCATGTCAGCCTACCTGACACTAGTTCAGTCAAAGTGGACATATTTTGTTTTCACAAGATGCCTCTAGATGGTGCTTCATTTCTTCTTCCTCTTCATAGACTTCAATAAACCCTGCTGTCCTCTGAAATGGAACTTATTAGATAACTGACAAGGGTCTGATACTACCCCCATACCCACTTACATAAGGTGTAACAAGTATGCTTTGACATGAACCGTTAGCGCTATAAAACTGGCATTGTTATTATCATTGAATATCTATGTATTTGTTGGTGGTAAAAGTTTTACAGTTTTAAGCATAAATCTTAAATCTGCATGTAACTGAAAAAAATCTACATGTGTGTCGATCTTATTATCTAGCTATCTGTCCATCAGTCTTCTACTTGTGTATCGATCTTATTATCTATCTATCTGTCCATCACTGGCATCAGTCTCTCCGATTTCAGCATCTATCAGTGTACTGTGCTATTTCTGTAGTTCTTATCACATATGAATGTCTCGGGCTGAAGTCAAATCTACTTGCTCTAATCTACTGTTTTTCAAACACAGCATTGAACATCATTTCTAGTCGTGATACATAAACTGTAAAGTACCTGTATTTAACTACCAAGAGAAATTAAAACTTTGACTTCTCCCTCTGCTTCTTGAACAAAACCAACACCAACAACATTCCTCACCATCAATTTCAAAGAAAGATTCCTAATCCATCCATAATATGTAATAACAATATCAACACATAACACCACCAAACACAACGATGAACTTAACAACAGATTTCTTTTCCAGCTATTTACTGACAATGCATTATCTTTCTTCTCCATCCAATCCCTAAAAAACAAAAACAATAACAATAAAAAAAAATTAAAAAAAGAAATTATGTGCACAAATGTTCAAAGGAAAAAAATAACTACACTGACTTGAGATTCCGCCAAACACTCCACTTTAAAAAGATATGACAACTGACTTAGTGTATTTGCACTATGATGATACACTAAGGTGATATTTTGATGAAAGACTCAGCGTTGATTTTAGATCCTACAAGTTCCAACATGAAACCAGAAGTGAGATGATTTATCTATTTACAGCTGAAAATACAAACAGTACAAATAAAAACACACACACACACACACACACGTACATAGACATACAAAGACACCCATAATAATGCATATCAGAATTTTTTTTTTATATCTCTGTTAAGGTGTTAAAAACAATATGAAAACATTAACTCTTAATTTATAGTAATATACGACAAGCCTTCACTCAATGCCTTTTCATTCGCAATAATACAAGATAGTAATATACGACAAGCCTTCACTCAATGCCTTTTCATTTGCAATAATACAAGACATGCTTTCACTCGTGTGCAGACTCGGAATTGGCAGAACGTTTACACACGAATGTCTTTTGCTTACATTTGGTCCTGAAGTGGCTGTGAAAATTCACGATGAAGCTTCAAAACCCGACTGCACTGCAGATTACCCGACATGCAACAAAAGTCTTTTGCACACTCTTTTTCTACATAAACAATTTGCACAAACTTCCTTGAGCATATTTTACACACTTGTTACTTGCACTTCAGCTGATTTTGCCCAGGTGTTCAGGAAACACTTCATCACCAGCTCGCCACGAAAATTTTGTGTCAGCATGATTTGAAACAGACGCAGATCAATCGACAATTGTAACAATACGGTCAACGACATTTTTTTTTTCTTTTTTAAAACAAAAGCAAGCAAACACATTCATCTTTCTGCAACAAGATGACAAAGTTTTCAAACAAAAAGTGAACACACACATGCAGAAATATAACCAATTTTCTGTGTCTTTGATACCGTTTGTTAAAAACATGAGACAGACTTCTGAACAAGCTGCCAAACAGCAAAAGCAGTGGATGGCAAAGCAAATTTGAATAGACAAAATGAAATGATGATGATTATGGCTTTGATGCTTAGTTAAAATACTACAAACACAAGAAGAAAAACATACACACACACACACACAAATCACAGAAACAGAGCATATATACAATGATTTCAACAATATGAAAGTTCAACGTGAAAATGCAATCACTTCAACTTTCATTATTCATGATATGAAGTTAAGAACAAAAGACTATAAAAACACATGGCACAAAGCACTTGTGCTAGTCAACACAAACACTCCTGCCTCATGACTGATCCACTTGCACATAATCCTTGACAAAACCTTACATGCACATCAGTTGAGACCCGAGACAGCCACCAATAACTACAGCCGCCAATTATTATACACACATTGTATGTACAATCTAAACAATACCTCACACAAAATACTAGACCATACTGCATACCACATCTGAACAACTGAAAACAGTGCCATCAAAGTCCTCCAAAAAATAAATTATACCATTTGTGCCATGGCAGTATTACTAGTAATTATTTCGACCACTTTTTCATGTCCCAACTTTAATAACAAAATCAATAAATTACCAACACAGAGAGTTACATGACAAGTTACATGACACAACACTGAACCTTCTGTGACAGAATCCTTTTCATCCAGTCTGCTATGTCACAGAAGTAGCGGCAGCAGCAAACCACATTTTGACACTTTGTATCAAAACCCAACCAAAAACAAACCATAGCTACGTACATAAATACCATGTCACAATAATTCAAAGACAATAGTTCACAGGATTTTTACAGTTTTTAATCTATATGGATGATGTTTGGATATTCTTTTGAAAAGGATGATGGTGAGCATAGTGCATATTATATGTCAATGTCAGCAACAATTACGAACAAAAATGCTGGACCAGGCTTAATCACTTGCTTTTTACTGAGAAAGCAAGTTAGTGATGCTATATGGTTACTGGGTTGTGTCTAAGATAAAAACTCATTTATTGCAATATGTATAATGTGAAAAAGAGAGTAACAGAAAATGGTGAAGTACAGAGTGAAAGACATGAAGGTTTTTTGAAATTTTCTTTGCACTTCAGCAAGAGACATTGTATTTTACTTTAAACAAAGAGAAGTAAAAAAAAAAAAAAAATGCAAGATGAAATTCAGATGAACATTTTAAAATGATCTGATAATATGAAAGTGGCATTGCTTCAAGCGCGCTATAAAATTCAAAGTTTATAATGATCTGATGATAATAGGAGGGCATTCTATACTCTCCTACATTGATAAGATGAGACAAGAATAGCAATGTTGCTTTTTTGGGGAAATGACAGGTGGGCCACAGACAGAGAGTGACAGAGACAGACAGACAGACAGACAAAGAGAAACAGTGACAGAGAGACAGAGACAGAGAGACCGAGACAGAGAGAGAGAGAGAGAGAGAGAGAGAGAGAGAGAGAGAGAGAGAGAGAGAGAGAGAGAGAGAGAAAACAGAGAGACTGAGAGAGAAGACAGAGAGACAGTGAGGGAAAATGATCTGTATTTTCCGATGGTAAAGGCAATAACACACATATGTAACAATAAAAACCAGAAGGGAAACAAGCAGTTAGGGGGAAGGAGGAAAAAGAGAGAGACAGTAACTGAGTAAGTGTGAAAGAAACGGATGAACAACAATGTCTCCAAATAATCTAATCAGGGGAGAAAGTCAACTGTCACCACACACACACACACACACACACACACACACACACACACACACACACACACACTCACACACACATACACACTGTCCTGCTTGGTGCCCCATCCCCCCCCCCCCCCCACCCCAATACTCTCCAATGATTTTAGCATTTGTATTACAACAGGCAGAAAAGTAATCCTCAAACTACGCAAACAATGCATTCTCCCATTCAACACTGGATCTTGGTCACTTTTATTGTGATCGCGATACAGAAAATCAGTTTCGCCCCTTCAACATTAGTCACTACAACCTAAATCAGATCTTTGACCCAAATCTGGTCATGATGATTTATCTAAGGAGATAAAGAACGGAAAAGATTTTGCCGATTCATTTGTCTGAAGACATGCATCCCTGCACACTATTTACTACCCCTTATGCCACTGGCACGCAGGACAGCGACAAATACGACCCATGCTGTACAAACATCAGAATGAAACCAAAAAAATGAGTGAAAACATGACGGGTGACAAAAAGCAAGAACGACCAAAGGATTACACAGTGGACAAACACACTTGCCATGGCTCGAGTTTGACCCGATAAAAAGAGGCACCAAACAGGGAGTGAGACAGATAGGCGAAGAAAGAACAGAGGGACTGACTGAAGCTCCTCCAGGCCACCCCACCTCCAAATACTGCAGTGTGTACAATGTCTGTGTGGGCGACGTCTGTGAGGGATGGACACTGGCAAAGGGATATACTCATTCATGGACATGCCCAGCCAAGGTAGCTGGCATGGCTGAGAAGGCGGTGAAAATGGCAATGAAAACTGACAAAACCAGTGCACAACACCATATGACGGAGCTCTGGTCTCATCCATGTGTTTTGTGCTGTGACAAGACCCAAGCCATTCTGTCAGGTCTTTTTCTTTTCTCAGAGAAAATCACTACACAATCCAACTCCTCCATGAAAAGCGAATGATCTCAACTGCACATTCAAAATGACAAGAAAGCTGACTTTGGGCATAAGCCAGAATTCTGACTAAAACTGTATCACCACATTTTGCTCAAGATACGCAACCCTTTCCAACATGTAACGTTACTGTTGCAAGCCGTGCAACATATTTTCAGGTGACCCACTCAGAACACAAGACATGCCTTACAAGTCCGTGATGGTGTAGGTAGTAGGTTTAGCAGAGGTGGGGCGTGGAGGGGGTGCGCCCACACCATACCCGTTACTCCCCATCCCATCCCCATTCTGCACGGCCACAGG
>JAPXFY010000020.1:55544263-55606763 GCA_030674185.1 Monoplex corrugatus
AACTTCTCTCTCTCTGGGGAGAAAGCATCTCTTTCGAGCAGAGCCACCCAGATTTTTTTTTCTGTGCATTTACAATACAACAGACGTTTCTCTGAATATAATTTTGCATGGGATAACTCCCTGAACAGAGATGGAAGACCAACAAAAATCACAGTCATCACCATGCATGAAACAACCATGATGGCATACAGGGAGAGACGACAGATGGCCACCATATCAATCCATACCAACCATCATGCATCGAAGATGTGTCTGAAATAAAAAGCTCAACATAAACTGAAAGGCATGAGTCATGCTTGAAGATGGGTGCACCTAGTATGGGTCCAGTTACATCATCAATTATCATCAGTATCAGTATGTCTGTGTGCGCAGAAGAATCAGACTGTATTTCTTAGCATGCATCAGTAGTGGTAGCAGTAGAAGATCTGTGGTCTGGAGGAGACACAAAGACGAAATAAAACAAAAACAAAAAAAAAAAACAATACAGAATTTGACAAAACCAAATAATGTACACTGAAATAAAAGCCCATCATGCATCAGTACTGGTGTCTGAAAAGGAAAAGCCACCAAGTTGGGGAAGGTCAACCAAGGTCAAACAGAAGGCCATCATGCAGTGGTTTTGGTTTGTCTAAAAGGGAGGTAACCAAGGTCAAACCAAACCAATAAATCCTCACGTAAATTCAGCGTTTGCTGCCTAAAATCTGCAGAAGGAAAACACAGGGCAGAACCAAAAGTCAGTGTCAACCATCAGACAGCCAAGAGCATTCACCCTTTCGTTCCCTCACCTCATTCGCCAACTTACTGCACAAAGCTGGTGGACAGGGTGAGGAAGTGAAAGGGTTAACGCACAGACAAGTATACACTTGAACATCCAGCACAGAGAGGCAATGAACTTTACATTCAAAGTCCCTTGACCAAACTGAACACACTCAGCCATGGTGTACAACACAGAGACCAACAGTCTGAATCATTCATGCATGGGAGGGGGGGGGGTGGATGAAAGACAGACAGTACTCGACAGCTTTCTCTACATGGACAGCTTGGAATCTGTTCAAATGGGTTTCATCGCACTCGGACAACTCTGTACATACACTCCACCCAAATCTGCCAGCAAATCATCAAGCAGACTCCTTGAGTTTGTGCAAAACTTTATGTACCTGCAAGGTCTTAAAATGGAGAGTTGGGGGGGGGGGGGGTGGAGGTGGAGATGTGGGCAGGACCTGTGAAATACTGATGCATCCAGACTAACTGGATGGGTAAGATGAGCAGCAATCAGGTCAGTTTTCATACTGCAGCAAGGACCAAGCTGCAATACACCAGACCCTGGGTACACAGCTCTATTAACCCTTTGACTCCTGCACCCTGTCCACCAGTATCCTGTATTGCCAACCACCCTAGTAAAAGCAAAAGCTTAACCCTTTGGCTCCCTAACCCTATCCACCAGCTTCTTGCGGAAGGCCTGTGGATAGGGTGAAGGAGTCAAAAGGTTATGTTTTTGCAGCTGGTGGATAGGGTGCGGGAGTCAAAGGGTTAAATGAACCAGCCTGGCAGTTTCCTAACAATGGAGAAAACGAAAATGAGGTGCACAACTTCTCAATTTATTTTACTTCACATCTGAGTAAACTGTACAACAGCCAGTTTTTGACAGGATATGCAGATAGGATTTTAAACCTACCTGAGGTCTTTATATGCAGGAGTCGAGGGTTAAATGAACCATCCTGGCAGTTTCCTAACAACGGAGAAAATGATAATGAGGTGCACAACTTCCTCAATTTATTTTACTTCACACCAGAAAAAAACTGTACAACAGTTCTGAGAGGGTTTGGAGATAAGATTTAAACCTAACCTGGGGTCTGGAGATAGGATTTCAACTTACCTGTCTACTAACTCAATCACATAATGTCAGCTTTCAAAACCGCATATGCCAAGTTTTCTTTCTTTCTTTTTTCTAAAATAAGAGCTGTACATACCAGTTCCTTATTACACCATACCAGGACAATGTATTAATCCAGCTAAGTTATCATTTTCACATTCACCTTTAAAGCAATTACAAGATGTGAAACAGCACATTTGTGCACCAAATATTTGCGCAAATATATTTATAACTAAAAATGTCATAATGACAAAAACAATGACTACTGATACAGATGGTGACATTTCTTTCAGATTCAAAACAACAAATATATTTCATATGCACACATGTGCATGTGCATCACGCGTTACCAATCACACACACACACACACACACACACACACACACACACACACACAACACACACACACACACACATTCAAAATCATTAATGGCAACAAGACCTTAAGCTTTGTGCTGTTCGTCTTGTATGATGTTAACAGTCAACACAATTACTACCCCACTCTGCAACTCGTCAGGGCTTCCATAACTCAGAATTACCAGGAAGTACTTAGAATCCTTCTGCGCACATTATGAGAGGTCCAAGTCCTACTTTTCTCACCAGTGTGTTCCAAGGATGATACAAACATCTGCTCCAAGCCAAGACAACTCACTCCATTACAAAAAGTCAAAGTACTGTTTTTCTAATCAGTGCATTGCAAGGATGATAAAAACTACTCTGTGAAAACAGCAAAAAGTATCTTCATTTGAGCAGGCATCAACCAATAAACAAAAAAAATGTTACACCACTGATCAGTCTTTAAATATGACAGCTGGTCAAGATTCTACTCCGTGTCACAATCTGTCATATGATCAAGTTATGTCTAGACCAAGCTTAAGCACACTAAGGACTTTTCTTTAGAGTTTATAATACATCTCGCCAAACCCAGTGGATATTCAACTCTGTACACAATGTATGCAGGGTGTCATATATCTATATAGATATGTATTGTAACAGCAGCTTTTCCTATGTCGTACTGTTCGATATGAAAGGTTCTCTTAATTTTTCCACTTTTTTACTTAACACTACTGGACAAGTCCACTTAACTGACATTCAACTTCAATTTCAACATCTGACATGCAAATGCTATAAAAATTAGTTAAGGGGGAAGACATCTAACTACACTGCAGGGTGGTCTAACGGGAACTATAGTGCACATGCAATACTGAGCGGCATCTTGACAAGCAGAAAAATGTCAAGACTTCCAGCCCTGTGCTCCTTTGAGATATGCTGTGGGGTGAAAATCTCTTTCACATGTCCACTAACAATCTGGCACCAATGCTCCGAAACAAATAAACACTCCATAGCATAATCGTTATCAACCCCATTTTCATCAATCATTCGTAACATTTGTCCAAGATTCTCTGACCTTTCATGGCATAATCTCTTGGTGATCTCTGATTGTCTTCTGATACCTCCACTCCCGAGGTAAATTCAAGTCAGTGTTCTTATTCATAGGAGTTGTTGGAGGGGTGTGATGGGTGTGTCCAGTATATGCTGGATCAGAACAGATACTACAGAACGCCACTGAAGTATCCTGGCAGCAATACAGTGTCTTTTATTGAGGAAGGCCTCACAATGGCTTGTTATCGACTACTCATAGGTGTGTCTTGTACTTGCTGGATCAAAACAGACACTACAGAATGCCACTGAAATATCCCTGGCAGCAATACAGTGTCATTTATTGAGGAAGGCCTCACAATGGCTTGTTATCGACTGCTCATAGGTGTGTCTTGTATATGCTGAATCAGAACAGATACTACAAAACGCCATGTAAATATTCCTGGCAGCAATGCAGTGTAATTTATTGAGGAAAGCCTCACAATGGCTTGTTATCGACTACTCATACGTGTGTCCTGTATATGCTGGATCAGAACAGACACTACAGAACGCCACTGAAATATCCCTGGCAGCAATACAAAGTCTTTTACTGAGGAAGGCCTCACAATAGCTTGACGTAAATTGCTCGTAGGAACCTCCTGGGATTTCAAATCTGAATTTGGTGGGTATTTAGAGAACTAATTCAGCAGGCTGTGTCTGAGAGCTGAATTAAGCGGCACACACAGCACCACTGAATCGATGTAAAAAAAAACAACCTCAAGTTGGTAAAGTCTGGTCATCTGCAAGAAACTACCTTTTCCCAATACTAAAGGGCTGAATCAGAGATAATTCACTTTTTGCTTTTCATAATTAAATCAGAAAGTATTTCATCATTTTGCTTTGTACATGCACACTGTACATTTTTTATTTACTTGAAAAAGGGCAACCTTCATTTAAAAACAAACAAAACAAAAGGAAAAAGGAAAAAAGGACACAAAAAATAAGAAAGAAACAACAGAGAAAGTGGCCATGTTTCTGTTCAATGACAACAGGTGACAGATCCCCATAACAGGAGCCTAAAAACGAAAACACTGCCACAGTTTTGTCCAATTAAGAAGTTCTCAAAAAGAATAGGAACAACAGACACAGTAACCACTCAAAGAACACAAAAACAAATAATCAATCAATCACAACAAACAGAACTCAAACACAGCAGTAACAAAGACATGCAGGCAAGCTCCACAAACAGACACAATACACTGACGCAGACAAGATGACAACAGCCTCTGACAATAACATTTCAAGTCCATGAAGCAGTGAAGGAGGCTACCATCCAACACCGCGAGGTAAACCAACACTCCAACATTTTGTACCAACACTCCAACACTAATGCCAACACTTAACCCTTTCGCTCTCACCCAAAGGTGGAGAGCATGAAAGGATGCACACTGACGCTATATCACAATCACCAGCGCTCAGCACTCAACACAGATGCTGTACAACAATCAGCCGTGCTCAGCGCTCAACATTTAACATTTTATGCTATACAACAATCATCAGCACTCGGTACAACAGAGCTGGAAGCCAACAATGAAGTCGGGACAGAGTCTGCAAAACAGGACAGGCAGACAATGAGTGGTGAAACTACAGGTGGGGGAGGAACGTGTAGGGGAGAAGAGATCACGACATCTGTTAGCATACACTGTACAAACACGAAACAGCCCATCCAACGTAAAAACATATGACCGCATCCAGAACATGGCTCACCTCACAATGGTAACAATCCACATGATAGTCCTTGTCCATGGAGACCACCCGCACCGTCTCTTCCGTCCCCTGAAACAACAGAATCTTATCACTGTCAGGATGAAAGGCACAGGGAAAGGGAGGCACAAGAGTACAGAACAAGAGAGAAGAGGCATAAGAAATTGACAGATGTCTACAATTCTTCTTTGTAAGTCTGATACTCAAACCACGAGGTTGGACTGTCAGAAAGACGAATAAATACCAACAGAAATACAACTCGCATTCAATAAAGTAAACCCTCCATGCTCGTAAGTTCTACTGTCAATTTCAATCAAAATCCGAGAAATGTATACCCTGTACACGCAACCTTTTTTTCTTATTAGAATTAAAGAACATACTTTTCAAACTTGCAATAATACCATCTAGCTTCACAAACTGACATGTACATGTGATGCTTTTTTAACAAGATTAAGGAACAAATTTTGTTGAACTTGCAATAATACTATCTAGCTTCACTAGCTGACATATCACCCATGCAGGAAACCCAGTAGAAATTGCTTCATCGTACAGTTGGTTAGTTTGTGTTGAAAGAGATGAATTCAAAATGCCATCGCAGAACTTACACCTTTGACAATGAAATAAAAGTCAAGTAAATGAATAAGGATGACCATCTCTACCAACCAACCGCAGAATAAACCTTGCTCATTTTCCCAGACTTCTTCTGTGAAAATAAACTTGCAACCTCTAAATAATTTTCAGGAATATCCAATCATCATTTGCCCATCAAAAAACACTACACTGACTCACTTTGTACCATCTACTACTGAATAAATCTAAATGTCACCGATTTTCTTTCCTCTCTTGAAAATCACCCTGGTACCTCTTTTTGTTTTCTATAGCTAACGCTTATCAAACAGACAACAACAACAACAAACTTAGCAGACAGACTAATTCTAAATCTGTATGGTTAACCCTCTGACTCCCGCACCCTGTCCACCAGCATCCTGCATTGCCAACCAAGCAGGCAAAGCAAAAACTTTTCTTTTTTAAATTTGTTTCCCTCACCCTATCCAGCTTTCCTGCAGGAAGCTGGTAGATACAGTAAGCGAATAAAAGGGTTAAATTTTTGCAGTTGGTGGATATGGTGCAGGAGTCAGAGGGTTAACAAGCTGGCCTCAAGTCAACTTACATCCACTGGTGTAATGGCCTGACCACATGCAGCACATTTAGGAGCGTATACCCTGAAACACACAAGTACAGAATGATGCTTTCCTACAGGGAATACAAATACTCACCATTATCGTACACTTTATGTAAGAAAACACACAAGATACTTATTCTAACAATCCCCTCCACACCTCATCCTGTTGTTTGACTATGATCTAATGCCAATGTACATTAAAATCAGAGTTCCAAGTGTTCTCTGTTCTCTATTTTTCAGCACAATGAAAGAAAACTTTAAGTATGATGGGTAAAATTGTTGTCCATTTTCCACAGCCTTCAGCATCTTTTCTATCCCTTTTTAAAATCCACTTTTTCTGTCAATGAACAAAGTCTATTAAAATTTAATAGATATTTGGTCATTTACCCTACAGAGCCTGAAATTAATCCTGCTGAGAAATTACAAACAGTCAAGAAGTCGTTCTTCATTTCCTGATATATATTTTCAATCATTAACCTCTGACTCCCCCACCTATCCACCAACTGCAAAAACTTTACCCTTTGATTCACTCACACTATCCACCAGCTTCCTGCAGGAAGCTGATGGATCAAGAGGAGTCAAAGGGTTAAGTTTTTGCTTTGCTAGCATGGTTGACAGTGCAGGAGTCAAAGGGTTAATATCTGACCACCAACAAAGCAGGTACAAATGAGCACTACAATTGACAATAAAAGCTCTTGTGGGGTTTTAACAATGCAACTGAACAAACCTGGGTACCGTGGCAAGTTTTACTAAATGAACAGTAATTAGAAATAATATCATAGATAAAACATGGACAAATGGTAAAGAAAGAAAAAAGATTTGACATTTTGCCTTGAAATTACATCATACCCATTTGGAACTTTACACTGGATAAAAATCCTGTTTGGCAAACTTTGAAAGAAAAGGGCAGACAGCCTTCTCACAAGCTGGGTCAATTTCACTCTGAATTTGGGCCAGGGCCAGATTATTCAATCTTTATTTACCGTAAATTCAAACAGACAAAAGAGATCTGTCCATAAATAAGCCATAAATATTCTTGCAAAGATTCTGTTCACTGATAGCAAACATAACCTGGTGCCCCCCAGTTCAACCTGAATCACCAACCCCCATCATCTACCTCTTTTGTTGTGTTGTTCTTGTTATCATTGTCATTGTTATTGTTGTAGTTGTCACTCAGAAAATGGATAATGAGTAAGTAGATGTCCAACCAACATCTTATTGAAAAACATCACAACATGAACAACCAAGCTGCACCATAAGAGAGGATGATTCAAAAAAAAAAAACTGTGCCACATTCAAAGCTGAACATATAAACAACTGCTGTGAAGCGACTTTACAACAGGGTTTCGTGTGGCATAAACCACCACAACAAAGACCTGTTCTCCCTTTTAACTCTGCAGGTTGCAAGCGGTTATTGTAAGACACAAAATGTATTTATGCCATGTGACCAGATAATATTTACAGCTGATGTGATATGCATGCTGAATGCTGATGAAGCTTTAGGATGCGAGATGAAAATTTTCAACATAAAATTTACGAGTGGTTGTGTGCCGTTTTCAGGGTATTGTCCAGAAGAGGGTGAATTGAAAACACTTGATCAAAAAGCCACACAACAGTGTCTATGATGAGGAGCCGACACATGCAAAATAACCTGCTTATTTGATGGCAAATATACATGTCAAAACTGTGTGACCATACGTGTCACCGTGAAGCTAATGAGGTTTTTTTTCCTTTCATCAAAGTTGATATGCAAAGCTGAGACTGACAGTACTGATACAGGATGAAAATTCAAGGCAGCCATTGACATACAAATCAGAAACAGACTACATCAACCACCTACCATTAAGATGGGTTTATCATTAGTTGTAGGTTCTTAAAATACTAGATACTAACAGGAAATATGTAAGAACTGAGACTTGAAAAAGACAAGACTTTGTCAAGTTTTTGTTTGTTTGCTTGTTTGTTCGTTTGTTTGTTTGTTTGTTCGTTTGTTTAAGTTTGTATGTTTGTTTTTCTTCCCCAGATATTCAGTTCATATACAGATATCTTCATGTTTCTTGGCCAGATTTTACACTCAAGTCTATTTTAGTCTGAAGTCTTCATACAACAATGTGTCAACATTTGGTAAACAAACAGTGCTGCCAGCAGAAGTTGACAATGCGTACCAGGCTTATACTAAAAGCATTCTTAACATCAAAGTAAAATGATAAACACAGGGCTGTGTTCCCTTAATTACAACACTAGCAACAAGAAAAAAATAAATGTCTTCTTCTTAAGTGGAAGTGCACCACGGTTTTAAAATGCAGAGCCATTTCACGCTGCAGAGATGTCTGCACTGCACAGACAGTCAGCAAGACATTACCTATGGTAGTCTGCCCAATCAGAAAGACATTACCTATGGTAGTCTGCCACACAGTAAATCTTGTTGTCCACATCGATGGTAAAGGGGACCCCATCCAGACACTCGTTACAGATACAACATCGAAAACAGCCAGGATGGTAGGACTTGCCCATGGCTTGTAAGATCTACAAAACAACAACAAATTCATCATCAACCTTTGGCTAGTACCATGGGCCGCACTGCCAAATAATACACATGTATACACATGGGCCTGTCCGTGGGAGAATAATCCTTCTTTATAAATCAAAAAATTCTGATCACATGGGAACCATGGACAGCTACACGAATTTTGGCATATGACAGAGAGCTGGTCAGGTTACCTACAGTTTTTGATTTGGTGTATACAAAGTCAAAAAAAAAAAAGTACTCTGTTTCGAGAAAAAAGACTTACGCATCCAGCTTATTTTATTTTGCCTCAATAACATGATTAATGCATGGACTAGAGAGATAACTTCCCCACACATTCACTCATTTGAGAAACAACACAACATTTATGCAATTGATCTCATTAATAATGACAACATAAACACACTGACTATGCCATGTAATGCTGTCACACATACAACTCTTTCAACCTCTAATGTGAAAATTTTTTTTTTTTAAAGTAAAATCTCTCTCTCTCTCTCTCTCTCTCTCTCTCTCTCTCTCTCTCTCTCTCTCTCAAGACTCCTCAAACGTCCTGAAACAATCAATTCAGTAAATGCATTCTGCAATCCATCCCATCCATGACTTTTGTGAATCAAACAGAAGACGTCCACCTATCTTTCAACACATACACACAATCTGATCTGTAGCTGTTGTACTAACCATTTCCATGATGAGATGGCCACACATGACACACTTTTCTGCTGTCTGTTGAAACCCGGAGTACTGCCCAATAAAATAATACATTTCTTTAAAAGTAGAAACACAAAAGACAAAATATTTCACACTGCACTCTGCATCAATATGAGCACATGACTGCCTGTCATCTAAAGCTTCATGGGGTCTTGAAAGCTACTAGTAGCTAGAAATCATGTGTGTGTGTGTGTGTGTGTGTGTGTGTGTGTGTGTGTGTGTGTGGTGTTGTGTGGGGTGTGTGTGTGTGTTGTGTGTGTGTGTGTGTTGTGTTGTGTGGGTGTTGTGTGTGTGTGTGTGGCACATCATTTTTAGTCATTCCATAAACTTATGGATTTATTCCTTGGAGAACTGATGATCAACAACAAAATGATGTTCCCAAATGAATCAAAATCTGTGGGTTATCTTATAAAAAAAAATTTACATAAAAAAAACTCATTTCAGAATAAAATGAAAATTTCTGGATAGCCTGGATCCAGACAGAAACTGTACAAATTTACACCAACTTATCCAGAAGCAATAACCCAACATATTAACTGCCATCAGAATATCTTCACAGTTCTTAAAAAAAGAAAAATCAAATTTGCCATCTATGCCACTCTCAGAAAGGCCATGGGAATCATTTTCTCTTCTTACCAAGTAGTCTTCCTCACAGTAGACTTTTCCGTGAACATTGTAGAAGGCTTTTCCACGCAATGTTCGCCCTGAAACAAAATCACAAACCCATTTCAACTATGTTTTTAAGCCAACATTTGTAGCTAGTTTTGTTTAAAGCCCAGCAGACTGCGTAGAGCCATATCAGGGCTATAACCATTTCAAACCATATACTTCAACAAGAAAAAAAATTAAGTACACATATCAAATGCATTCACACATATAATCTAAGGAGATGCCCCTGGCACTGACCACTCTGTCCAATTTATCACACAAGGGATTTAACAAGTAATACCTGAATACAAATTTAAACATAACTAAGGACACTAAAAACATATGAAAACGGGCCTAAATTACCTAAAATTTCTTTCGCATATCTCATTTCCCTAGAATCAAAAAAGCACTTAATACATGTACCCAATTATCAATCCTATGAGAAAGGTCGTACGTCTCTGCTGAACATATACAAGTGAATGAACCAGCAGCAAAGAAAATGACAGGAAGAAATGACAGATAGCAAAGGAACAAGGAAGAAACAAAGACAGCGATAAAAAAGAGGAAATTTCTAGCCCAGAATTTCCTAAAGGTGGGAATACTATTTATACTGAAAGAGCCCCCAGCATCCCCACAGGGGTACATTAGAAGTTGATACCATGTATTAATTAACAATACTGCAACAATAATTTAAAAGATACAATTTTCATCAATTAGCAGGTATATTGTTACAATACTTGAAGAGCATTTATGCCAAGTCATACTTTGATTAATATAAAGAGTATATAACAGTGGTACTGAATTGTTACAAGATCATAAAACACTACTGCGCCCGCCAATAAAATTGTGGCCTTAGCAAATCACTCAATAAATAAAAACTGAAACCATTTTTTTGCCAAGTTCCAACAGAAATAGTTTGCAACTGTGAACACTTGGAAGGGAATGGGGAAGATGAGGGGGGGTGGGAGGGGAGAGAACTACAAATGTTTTCACTCTATCATTTTAGTTTAACAAACATGAACCAGAAAAACGTGAAAACAGAATCAGAACATGTATTTAATACAACCAGACAAGACAGGCGTTTGTGATTTGACATTCACGCTTGACAAAGGCCAAGTCGGCCGACAATTTGCCCCTGTCTTGTCTGGTTGTATTAAATCGCGTTCTGATTTAACTGTTTGGTTTTTTTTTTTCTGGTTCCTGTTTCCTTGAACGCAGGCAGTCACATTTGTTATGGATTTCTTATTAACAAATATGGCTTATGAAAATGTTCACATCATCAGTGAGAAGAGGTTGTTTTTTTCTACTTCTTCTCCTGTAAAGCTTATCAACCACCCCCACCAGCCATTCAAACATACATTTCTGTCATCCTCACATGGACTATCACCTGGAAATGGTGTATACATAATCCCAAAATGTTACAATGGAGACACTTCAGTGCTTAACCCTTTCACTCCCGCACTCCGGTCAACAGCATCCTGCATTGCCAACCATGTTAGCAAAGCAAAAACTTAACCCTTTGAGGGTGAGGGAATCAAAGGGTTAAGTTTTTGTAGTTGGTAGATAGGGTGCGGGAGTCAAAGGGTTAAGAAGGTTGGAATGGTAATAAGAACAAAGACAGAGTGACCATAAGTATGCTTTGGAACTGTATATTTAATATACACTTTGTATTTAAATTGTTATTGTTGTTATTGTTGTTTAAAGCCCAGCCGACTGCGTAGAGCTATAACCGCTTCAAAACATACAAAACTGCCAACAAGAACCAACAACAAAAAGAAAATTAAGTACACATATCAATGCATTCACGCATATAATCTAAGGACATGCCCCTGGCACTGACCACTCCGTCCAATCTATCGCACAGGGGATTTAAAAAACACACTTGAATACAAATATAAGCATACCTACGGACACCAAAACAAATACAAAAACAGGCTTAAATTACCTAAATGCTTCCACATATCTCACCACCCTAAAGCCAAAAATACACCTGACACATGTACCCAATTATCAATCCTAAGAAAAAGTAGTCAAGACTTTATCAAACACATACAGATGAATGGGCCAGCAAGGCAGAAAATGATAGGAAGAAATGACAGAAAGCAAAGGAACAAAGAAGAAACAAAGACAGTGAAACAAAAGAGGACATTTCTAGCACAGAATTTCCAGAAGGTGGAGGATACTATTTATACTGAAAGAGTCTCCAGCATCCCCACAGGGAAGTTGCATTTAAATATATGCACCTGCAAATAATGAAAAACATCTATGAACTGTGTATGTCATTCTGGCACTGTAGTCTTGTCACGATATCACCAATGCAGGATTTACAATGAACACAGTCTGATTTCATACATCTCTAAAACAAGCACAAAACCAGTAATTCAGCCAAACCTCAAAACGTTGCCAACTAGGGTAGGATTTAGAGTTAAGACATTTACCACAATTACTAAGGATATGCCACTGCATGGCATCTGTGGTGCTATTATGGAATCATTTGAGTGCTGCAACACTACCTTGAGCAAACTGAAACTGAAAGATTCTAATCCCCTTCCTCCCCCCCTCCTCCCCTCTCTCTCTCTCTCTCTGTCATTCTCTCTCTCTCTATCTTTCTCTCTCCCCTTCCCAAAGCCACAGACTGACACTCACGAACTGCCACTTCCTAATTCCAATTGTTGACACTGATCTCTCTTTTGCTGTCCCAGCCCCAGATTCCAAAATCGGCCTTGCCAAACTCATCAACTTTGTCCAGGTTCAAATTTCTCACTCACACACACACACACACACACACACACCCCACAGGTCATGGAAAAGATCCAGTGCCCCATAATCCCACCATTGTTCCCCTCTACCGGCATTCTGTCCTTCCTGTTCCTTAGGCTAAAACCAAACAACGGTACACGGGGATTTATAAGCCTGTGTCATATGCCGTGACTCGAGATCTGTAAACTCTTCATATTTCAGCCTATAACATGAAAACAGTCCCGTTTAATGTCCATCTATCATTTCATGACCGACTTTCTTTCTCCTTATTCTTATTTAATCAGTCACTAAACAAAGTCTTTGTCCAAATGTACTTTCCACGTCAAGAACATGCCCATAGTTTTTCATTCTTGAGCACTTGCACAAGTCCAAGAAATTTACCAGATTATTTCTGACATCTGGAATAAGTGCAAATGGAAACAAACAGAACAATCAACACAAATTCCACGTCCAATTCGTATCATTTTTACCAATCCCTTAAAAAAATAAAAGCAAGTAGATCACAGGGTGATGACCTCATCTGCTCATGACAGCATTTGCAAAAACAATCACAGGCATAACATACTTTTCTACTTCAAAAACTCGTGTCAATAAGTAAAGTCAGACCCAATAGTGCCAATCTTGATGCATGGCTTCAATATCCATTCACACTGTATTAGATTAGAATAAGCAGATAACAAGAACCAGACTTATTCTACGGCAACCCCAAAGAATACTCTAACACAGATGTCAGATGGCAACAGCTTGTTTCGTATCATTTCTTTATTCAAATTTCCACTGTTAAAATTAATTGCACTTAAACTATTTCACTGCAGTTTCATTTAAAGTAAAATTTATAACCATCAGGCTCATTACAATAATCAGTCACTCTGTCATCATGGGCGTGACAGCCAACGCACAGTGAGTGAGTTGAGGCATATCCTAAAAGCAGGACGCTTTTCTCAGTGTGTAAATCATCTTGCTTCATTCGATGAATTTTCATACTTTTTTTTTTTTAAACACCCATTCCTCCAACCATGTGCATGCATGAGCACACATTTGCAAAGAAAAAGATATAGTGATACATGCAGCGCAAATATGTAATGCATTACTCATTAAAATACACTTCAAAGCCGGACGAGATGTTCATTTTCATCAAGACCCTTTAAAAAAAATAAAAAAATAATAACGAACCAAGCTGAGAAGGGAAATCAGCATGACTCATACTGTATCGAATATTTACTCGTTAAACGCATGAACAACTTCAAAAGGGACTAGGGCTCAGGCTAAATCAAACAGGAAACGCATTCCAGCGACACGCTACCGACCCAACACCTAACTAATTATTCATCTGTCATAGACCTATGCTCCCTCACCCCCACGCTACCTTTCTGAACAAACAGTGGTAATACACTCTAAGCCCTTGTTTAGTCATAAGGATTTGGCCTGTGGGGCAACCGTACCATGCCTGCACTTCAAACCGAGAGCTAGGTAAATGGGAGACTGGAGATAGTGGTTGGAGTGGTAAAGTTAAGCAGGATAAATGGGAATATTACCTTCAGCTCGAAGATATTAATATCTGATAACACACTGGATTATGTAAATCTGACAATAATACTGCAAAGCAGACAAATAAAAAAAAAAAAAAAGACTTTTTTTCAAAATGTAGTGTTGAGTTACAAATATTTATATTAAACATATATTTCCTAACCAACAAAACTGACACTAAACAGCCTCAACATGAGCAGGAAGACTTTATACATGAAGAATGAACTGAAAGGGGAAAATATGAAAACAAAGGCTTTGAATGTTGTAAACATCGGAAGCTGCAACTCCCACATTTGTCCTTCCCACTCCTTCGCACAACCCAGCCGAGAGGGAAAAAAAAACAAAACAAAACAAAACAACAATAACAACAACAACAAAACAATGCAGCTCTTCTGTGGATAAAATTGTTCGTAAAAGCTCCCACACTTGTGACCCGACTGTTTATAAATAGCGCCGACGGTGTTGCATATTTTCATATGGAAAACAGTTCACCTGCACATTCTTCAAACACCGATACTGCCTCGGTATAGGTGTGGGTAACTTGGGAAGAAAGCAGGTGGGAGGTGGGGGGGTGGGGTGGGGGGGGCGGGGGAATGCTGTTTTACTTTCAATTCAAACCCTAGTTAAACTGTTAAAAATGAGATTAAAGACACAAAAGCAAGAAAGCAAATAAAACACACACAGCCAAAACAAACACACAGCCAAAACAAAGCAAAAACTAAACTGTATTTAATACAGAAATGAATAAAGTTTCGCAGTTCAGTCACCTACCACTCCCTAAAGTACGGAAAAAGAGATAGACACAGAGAAAGAAAGAAAGAGAAAGAGAGAGAGAGAGAGAGAGAGAGAGAGAGAGAGAGAGAGAGAGAGAGAGAGAGAGAGTGTGTGTGTGTGTGTATGTATGTGTGCGTAAGCCAAAACAAAGCAAAAACTAAACTGTATTTAATGCAGAAATGACTAAAGTTTCGCAGTTCAGTCACCTACCACTCCCTAAAGTACAGAGAAAGAGATAGAACAGAGAAAGAAAGAATCGAGAGAGAGATCGAGAGAGAGAGAGAGAGAGAGAGTGTGTGTGTGTGTGTGTGTGTGTGTGTGTGTGTGTGTGTTGTGTGTGTGTGTGTGTGTGTTGTGTGAGTGTGTGTGTGTGTGTGTGTGTGTGTGTGTGTGTGTGTGTGTGTGTGTGTGTGTGGTGTGTGTGTGTGTGTGTGTGTACATGTATGTGTGTGTGTGTCTGTGCACGTGTATGCCTGTGTGTGTGCACACACGTGTGTGTGTGCAGGTGTGCACGTGTAAGTGTAAGTGTGCGTATGTGTGTATGTGTGTATCACTGTATGTGTGTACACATGAGGAGAGAGGGGGAGGGGGAAAGAAAGAAAAAGAGACACAGACACAGAGATTTGCCTTTTGTTATTTAATGTAAGGTATTAAAGTCACACTACAACAATTTCTTACTATCTCTTCACGCATGGCGTTCTTCAGCTGCTGTCCAGATGGTTGTTGGAAGTCATCCTCATTCTCCAGGGTCACCCACCACACCTTTCGAATTGTTTGTCTATTAGCCCTTTGACTTCTGCACCCTGCCCACCAGCGTCCTTCACTGTCAGCCATGCTAGCACAGCAAAAACTTAACCCTTTGACTCCCTTGCCCTATCCACCAGCTTCCTGCAGGAAGCTGGTGGATAAGGTGAGGGAGTCAAAGGGTTAAGTTTTTGAAAGCTGGTGGATAGGGTGAGGGAGTCAAAAGGTTAAGTTTTTGCAATGGGTGGACAGGGTGCAGTAGTCAAAGGGTTAAGACTTTTTTTAACAGTCTCATAAACTTTTTTTTTTAAAAACATGCACAATTTTCTTAAAAACAAAACTATAAAAAGTAAATTTAAGCTATCGAGAAAGTTCTTCACTATGCTGGACTTATGACTCCCAAGGCGATAAATATCTGTTTTACTGATACTGGAAATATGTCACTTTTTAAATTCAATGCACACACAATGCTCTGTCATTTTACTAATGTCTTCTTTAACAAATATATTCATTCACTCAAAAGTCCATTTATTGATACAGAAATGATGCAAGAACTTCTAGTTTTTTGTTTTGTTTTTTAGTTTTGTTTTGTTTTGTTTTTCAACTGCTGAATCTGGAAGGCACGTATCCCCCTCCCCTTACGAAACTACACACACACACACACACACACACACACACACACACACACACACACACACACACACACAGTGATACACACAATCTAATATATATATATATATATATATATATATATATATAATATACATATATATACATATACATATATGTATACATGTACATGTATATATGTGTGTATATATGTGTGTATATATATGTGTGTGTGTGTGTGTGTGTGTGTGTGTGTGTGTGTGTGTGTGTGTGTGTGTGTGTGTGTGTGTACAGACAGATCTATAGAGACACAGGTGTGTGTGTGTGTGTGTGTGTGTGTGTGTGTGTGTGTGTGTGTGTGTGTGTATGTGTGTGTGTCTGTGTGTGTCTGTGTGTGTCTTTAAGTATTGTGTGTGTGTGTGTGTGTGTGTGTGTGTGTGTGTGTGTGTGTGTGTGTGTGTGTGTGTGTGTGTGTGTGTGTGTGTACACAAACATAAAACAGAAAGAAGAAAGAAAAAGTGATTTAACAAGACTTTAAAACCAGCTCCAAACACACTGTTATATATCTGCTCACGACTATCCCTTCCATCAACTATTTCAAAACAGTGCTTTTGACCAGTCTTTTCATCCACACCCATCTTCACGTGTAATCAGATGAACTGCGATAACCTGGCTGCTACTACTACTGCTACTACACAACTAGTGTGAACTGACCAAGACTTCCCACAGGGCCTATCATTTGTCCAGCAATACTGGGACCACTTTGTCCACAATGTTATCAGTGGATGTTTTGTCAACCTCCACTGTCATCTCCTGGGGAGAGGCTACCTGTATCTTGAAGGAAACCCTGTCTCTCGCAATTCCTCCTTGATAACACAAGCCAAGGGAACAATGGAACATACCCTCTTAGCGGCAAGTTTAAAGGCCTGTTTCTGAAAGTCTCTTGATTCTGTTTCCAAGAACTTTTATTTTCTCCCCTTTGGTTGACATCTAATGTGGGTTTTATTTTCTTCAACACATTGTGGTGGTATTTTTCCCTCTGTTCAATCTCCATCATTTATTAACAAAATGACACACAATATCAGGTTAGCCATGGTGCAAACAAAATTTATTGTTAAATGGCACCACAGTGAGGCCATGATAACAGGAACATAAAAACTGACATACATTTTAAATATTTTCTGCCACTAACGATAAGTATATTTGAAGTGTTTGTTTATGCTGTGTTACAACTACATCCTTCTCCCTGTATTCTCCTAGCTTTTTTTTTTTTTTTTCAATTTTTTTTTTTATCTCTAAGCTGAAAGGATCTCTTTTTCATACATGCCTTGTTTCATATTGTGCAGACACAACCTTTTTTCTTTCTTCATACAAAAAATTGAAGAAAATAGGCGTCTCATGATGAAGCACACATAAAATTTTATATCATTGGGTCATGCTGACCGTTGAAAATAATGCAAAAAAATAAATCAATAAACAAAAATACTGTATAGAACTAGAAGAACGCTGACTTCTAAAAGAGAATAACAAATAATGAATAACAATACTATATGGAAGAACACACTGCAAACTCGACATGCTTTTAAAGCAAAGTGGCTGCCACGTTCATCAGGATTACTACAGAAACTTGATACTACTCTCTATTTCTATTCTCTGTTTGTATATTACACATATTTCATTTGTACTGGGCATGACAGGAACTGACACTCTACCCATATACGTTACCATTTATCTTCTCATGCTTTTGTTCGTATTCTGTTATCATGCAACTATAAATGATAGCATACAATAGATTTGCGCATATGACATATGTAAAGTTTTTCCAATCTTCTGACTGTTATCGCATTTACGCTTTGCACTTTCCAGCTTTGTATTTGTCTTTGCGTCTTGTCAAAAATGAATTAAAAACAGTTTGAAAAAAGTTCACACACAATGGGATATTTTCTGATTGCTAGTGGTACTGCTTTTGATTGTTACTGTTATTGCTGTTTAAAGCCCAGCCAACTGCGTAGAGCCATATCAGGGCTATAACCGTGTCAAAACATACAAAACCTCAACAGGAAAAAAAAAGAAAAGAAAATTAAGTACACATATCAATACAATCATGTACATAATTTAAGGTCATGCCCTCGGCGATAACCACTCCAATGTATCGCACAGGGGATTTAAAAAACATACCTGAATACAAATTTAAGCATACCTAAGGATACCAAAAAATATATATGTATATAAAAACAGGCATAAATTACCTAAAATTACTTACACACATCTCACCTCCCTAGACCCAAACATGCACTTTATACATGTACCCAATCATCAATCCTAAGAAAAAATGCTTAATAAGACTTTATCAAATACATACAGGTGAATGGACCAGGGAGGCAGATATGATAGGAAGAAATGACAGAAAGCAAAGGAAGGAGGCAGAAACAGAGTGACAGAAAAGAGGACATTTCTAGCACAGAATCTCCAGAAGGTGGGGATACTACTTATACTGAAAGAGCCCCCGGTATCCCCACAAGGGAAGTGCTACTGCTCATGCAAAATCTGTACATATGATTTAAATTATGATCCACCTAATTCACGCAGACACTGGGGGAAAAAACTGTCCAAGATGTTTTACACTGTATCTGAAATGATCCTGTGAATTCACTCTTTAAAGGATATTCTAACAGCATTTAATTTCTTGGTATGGGTGCTTTGATGTTTTGTGCTGTAGGTTTCCAACTTCTTTCTGATGTCTGCCTGTGTTCCATCATTTTCTACTTCGGCTTAAGTACCAATGTGGACAATATACATTTCTGACCCAATTAATCTCTAATCTCTGTAACCACTCAACCTAATGACGGTCCCAAGAGGGGACAGAAATGTCATCTCCCTGGCAGCAATAAAACTAGATGAGCTGGGTATCAGTCTACATTCTCAAACGTTTTTGTTAACAGGTAACTGAGATAGAATCACTATGCTGATGAATATGTCACAATGCTTTTCACCTAGTACCAAATAGGTAACTGAGATAGAATCACTAAACAGCTGAATATGTCACAATGCTTTTCACCTAGCACCACAACATGACACTAACAGGTATCCCTTACATCCATTTCAGTTGTTTGCTTCTTTGAGAATACTATGCAATTCATGGTGTGCTACTTCAACTGACCAATTTTCACTGCCTTTTCTATTTCATCACATCGCATCTAAAACAACTAACCTGAATCCGGTTAGAATTTCATAATGTTCAAGTAAGAACAGCCAAGACTTTAACCCTTTGACTCCTCATCCTACTGACTCCCTCACCCTATCCTCTAGTGTTCTGCATTGTCAGTTATGATAGTAAAGCAAAAACTTCACTCTTCCACTACTTACCACTATCCACCAGCTTCCTGCAGGAAGTTGGTGGATAGGGTGAAGTAGTGAAAGGGTTAAGTTACTAAAGCTGGTGGATAGGATGCGGGAGTGAAAAAGCTTAATCAAGTTCAGATCTATGGATAAATCTTAAGTAAACTTTTTCTTTAGCTCCTCAATATACAGCATTATTTCTAATCATAAAGATAGCAATGGGAACCAAAGATAACTGTATTTCCAAACATTCTGACTGATGCACAGTACATAAGACGTATTCTTTTCCAGCAGGCTTGGGAATGTTTTAAGTCTACATCAAAGTGATTTTTCTATACTTGAGAAGCCAAAAAAGACTGATTTAATTTATAAATTTATATAATTTGTCTACACTAAGAGGCCAAAAAAAGACTGATTTACTACATAAATATCATTAACCACTGCATCTCTTTCATTTCTTATTTAATTTTACGCTCTTAGCTGAGACCATATTAGCAGTGGATCTATGCTTGGCATTTGGGCTTGCAAAAGTACATTCAAGTTTGAAACTCGGTTGTATCATTCGATGTTTAAGATATGTCGGAGGCAGTGCGGGTGAAACTGATCTAGTAGCTTGACATGCCTACGGTAGAGAGTCCAGGATTCACATCCATACAGCAATGAGTCAGGACTACTGTGCACTTCACATGTATTCTGCAATACTAGACCAGAGATCAAGCAATCTCCCCCTTTACCCACCAAGCAAAGGTGTTTAGGCAGATTGAACCCAGGACCTTCTGAAATTAAGTTCAACATCTAACCACTTGACTACTGTCCCTGTCATTGAGTCATCATTGCATTTTACCAACATGAATGTTTTTCCTTGACATGCTGCATGTTTTATTATCAAACAAAAAGATCACCGATAAGGTGTACACTATCAACTTTATTAGTCCCCCCCCCCCCCCCACACACACACACACATGCATCGGGTAGACCCAGGGAGAAAATACTGGACGGACTCACAGGGTGGCTTAAGACAGAGAGGGTGAGAGATGGACTTGCAGCTACAGGGGACAGATTCGTGTGGAGGGCCATGGTCGCCAACACCATGCGGCATGGCACATGATGATGATGATGATGATGATGATGGTGATGATTATATGATGATGCACTTCATTCCACAAACAATCAAACATATTACAATTTTGCTTCCATGTCACCTAATGACCTATATTTATGTACATACAGTACGCACACAATGAAGTACAGTAATTATGTAGTATCCTGTTATCTCTCTCATTCATCCCAACTTTTCCTGATTTCATCACTGTCAGTATCTTTACATCATAACCAATTAAGGGAAGTATTCTAGCTTAACATTTTAATGTGACATACCAACTGTGCCAAAGTATTAACAAGAAAATTAAACGACACTCCATTTGTCTTTCAAGATATTCAAAACTTTTTTTTTTCATGTACAAATAAGTACATTAACCCTGTTCATGCTTCTCTGTTACTGGTGACAAAGTACCATTTTTCACAGAATAAAACCAAGAACAAAGCCTTTGTTGCCATAGGATCTGTCAAATGTGCACAAAGTGAATGCAGCACAAGGGACCCTAGTTACATTTTTATAGTCCAGACAATGCCTGCAAGTTTAAAATGTGCATGTGTGTGCATATGTGTTGAGAGAGAGAGAAGAGAGAACAGACAGAAAGGGATAAAAGAAAAGGGGAGGGATTGAGAGAGGTAGATGGAAACAGTGGGACTGACACTACTACTACTACTAGTACCACTACTACTATACAGTATACTACTACTACCACCACCGTCACCACTACAATAATAGAGGATAATCCCTGTCTGACAAGCCTTCAATCCGTTAAACCCAAGAACTATGATTGTGAAGGCTGATTTTTTCAATCACTGAATGCAGTTAGTAAAGTTTATCCACAGCATAAAAACTGCAGATAATTCTTTCATTTAAATACTAATTCCTGGTATAATCAACCGCATGGCCCACCAATGCTGCAAACACACACAAAGCAAACAGGTTTCACTGTGCACGAAGATGACACAGCAGGCAGCGGACATGCAGGCGGACATACATAGAATTCTTCTCCTGTGATCTTCTAAAGCAGGACCCGCCCTGTGTCTGTCCATCTCACTCTTCTTCTTCCTTCCTTCCTTCCCTGTTTCAATCTGATGTCATTCATCTCATGTTCACAGATGTCATCCTTGTTGTTTCGGTTCGCTTACACATTCACTTTATTTTTCTTGTTGGATTAATACAAAAACAGCATTGTCTTGGCTGCCCTTAATTAGGGAAACAAAAGCAAACTTTAGTCAATAAATAAAATACAACTTAAATGTTTCATGGTGTTGTTTGCTTGCAGTGACATAACAATGTCATGTGGTAAGCAGTTACTGAGTAGACACTTGAAACACATTAGAAGGTACAGACTGTCAAATGAGACAAAACAAAGCAAAATGCACACACACACACACACACACACACAAATATCAACTAAAGAATAAATCAGATTACCAATAAGCATCAGACACATTCGTCCTTTTTGTGCTTTATTTGTTTTGTTATAAATGACAGAATTATATTCCTGTTCCATTTGTGCACATGTGTGCATTACTGTGTGTATGTGTGTGAGTGAGTGAGTGAGTGAGTGAGTGAGTAAGTGAGTGAGTGAGTGAGTGAGAGACAGACACAGAGAGAGAGAGAATGTGTGTGTGTGTGTGTGTGTGTGTGTGTGTTCGTTCCTTGATTTAACGTCTTTTCACTATAAGTGATATTAGACAGTGTGGTGTGTGTGTGTGTGTGTGTGTGTGTGTGTTGTGTGTGTGTGTGTGTGTGTGTGTGTGGGGTGTGCGTGGTGGTGTGTGATGTGTGTGTGTGCGCGCGAGTGTGTGCACATATGTGTGCGCGTGTGTGCACACATATGAATGTGCATCCATACGTGTGCTATGGTACATGTGTGCACTTACGCATAAGTGTACATGTCTTTTCAGTACATCATGCATAATGCAGTAACAACGTAAACATGGTATTAACAAAAGCATTCCAACCTTACTGTTAACCATGCTTGTAATACTGTTTTTGTGGAGCAGGAATCTGGACCCCTTGTTAGTTTCTCTGAATACATAATCAATAAACACAAATAACAAGGTACATGTACAGAAAGGTACAGATTTCAATCTCAGGTTCACGTAACTGCCATACCAAGTACTGTTGTGTCATTCATTAACAGCGGTTACATTCACTACCCTCTGCAAATTACAGGACAACTGTTCAGGGATTACATGCCCGGCACTACTTCCAAACCACCATCCGGTCCCCTGTCTCCAAATTCCAGTACTGTGTGACTGTCTGCCAGTGTTATTAAATATGTTGCATAGTACCTTATATAACACACAGTGCAGATTAGCTGAGGGGGCTAACCAAATAGGATTGTTTCATTTAGTCTTTTGTTGTGCTGCACAAGAATGTTTCTGGCTGAGAGGACTCATTACCCTACCAACCCTCTATGGGGACGACCGTGTTACATGACCTAGCTCAAAACACGCTCGGGACACTTATTTGCACACTGTCCAATGGTCACACAGCCAGCAGTTAGCCATCTAGTACTATAAAACTGTGTAGAACTTGTTCGTTTTTTGTATTTACAGAAGAGCAATTGCTGTTTGACGATGGATGGGACGTCTTCTTCTTTTCAATTTAGTGTTTTAAAGAAATGGAGACAGTCGATTCTGACACAAGATATGGCCGCACTTTGCGTGCGTGCGTGTGTGTGTGTGTGTGTGGGGTGTGTGTGTGTGTGTGTGTGTGTGTGTGTGTGTGTGTGTGTGTGAGAGAGAGAGAGAGAGAGAGAGAGAGAGGGGGGGCAGGGAGACAGACGGCGAGAGAGTGAGACAGACACAGAGATGCAGGTCTGTGTGTGAGAGAGAGAGAGAGAGAGAGAAAGAGAGAGACAGAGAGAGAACAAATGGGTCAGCAAAGGTTTCCCACCTCAGTGTTGTTGTTTTGTTTTATTTCTTAACCACATTCAATCTACTGGTTCGGATCAATCTAAAAAAAAAAAAAAAAAAAGCGTCTTATTCCATTAGACTTATCAAAACAAAGAAATTGTCAGAAATGTTAGCGTTACCATTCTGACTTTGAACCCGTTTTTGAATCAACTGATTTCCCATTCTCTATCCCACATACTCTCCCATTCTAATTTCTTTAGCCATTTATTATCTTGGGAATAAACTTTGATAACAAACAAACAAAAAAACATAAAAAGGAAGGGGGAGGGGGGGGGGGAGAGAGAAAGAAGAGATTTCACCAGTTCCTGTCCAATCTGTACGCTGAAGGGATGGCATGCTATTCTTGCCCAGCAACACTACACTATTGCCGACAGGTACCCCCTGAACTGGACAACCCCCACACCCCAACACGTGGTCACACAAAAGGCAGCCCCAAGTTCCATTCAAAACTCTCTCAGGATATGAACACGTCGTTTATTAAACTGACAGTATGACCAATGAGTGTCTGAAACTGGAGCCAGTGGAGGCTTTCTTCATGGCACAGAGCTTGAGCTGAAGGAACACAAATAGTCAAACCATACCAACTTCTCCCATTTCACCAACCACACAGGATTTCTCTAATATTATGACTAAATGATAAACGGTAAAAAGGCCTCATCCAGAGAGCTGCAGGGGAAACTAACAATGACACAGTAAGACAATGTGGTAAATTAACCTACCATGCCCTAGGCTATAGATGGCTGTTTGCATCTTTCATGAAACACAAAATTTCAAATAACCATGCACACTTGAGATTTTCTAGGGTGCAGAGTTCTGCGACCCATACACTGGATAGGTAAGAATGGAGACATTATGTCTCAAATTTAGTAAAAGAAAAAATCTACCTATATCCAAAAGAAAAAGAAATCCCCAAAACAACTGAAAAAAAACTTATGTTTTGAAAACTTTGTGGGGCCACTGTCTCACAGAAACTGGGTTATATCATGTGTGTGTGTGCATGCACTTGTATGCCCCTGCCTCCATGCATATATATACAGATGAAACATGCATATTTTTCTATTATTCTTCACATTTCATCCTCACAAGCCTATGAGAGAGTAAAAGACACCACCTAAACAGAAAATAGTTAATACCCTCAAGTCAGTGAACGCTGTTGATACGTTTAGGCCCCTTCAGCGACCTAGGTCTATCTTGGTTTTTATCTGGCGTTAGGACAGGACAGCAGTAAGAGCCCTTCATCCATTGTTGTGACAACTGTATCAGATCAGCCCTCTCCAACCAGCCTTCAAACATCAAACAGAGATACAGTGTACATACACAGCTACCTGCCTCCTGGGCTTTGTCTGAATTCTGTCAATGACACTGTGACTTACTTTCCTGCAGAAACACAAGACGTCCTGTCTCGAATTGTGGTAATTAGTATTGTATCTCAAAGAAAAAGGGAAACCAAGAAGAAACTATGATGCTGTGCCTGTTGCGCACTTGATGTTAAAATTATTTTAATTTTGTAACTGCTTCTTGATATACAGGGAATAACTAGTTTTTTTTTTAAACATATTAATTAAATGCTCCACTCCAGAAGTGGTAATTAATATACACACAAATACAGAATTAACTGTGAGACAGTATGCCTGTTCTTTGTAACTGCTTCTGGTTATATTTACTTACAGAAATAGTGTTTTGAACTGATTCAACATTATCACAACATAAAGGTTTCTTATTTACTCTCAAAATGTCGAAGAGAAACAGTGTGGTTATCTACTAAAGATACTGATGAACAAGCTGGGTTTTTTTTTAACCCCAATGGAACTCTTTGCTATCTAACAAACAACAAAGACTATTAAGACTATTTTCACAATTGTACTTCAATCTCTCTCTCTCTCTCTCTCTCTCTCTCTCTCTCTCCTCTCACACACACACACACACACACACACACACACACACACACACACACACACACACACACACACACACACACACACACACACACACACACACACACACACACACACACACACACACACACACACACACACACACACTGAATTCTAGTCTCGAATGATTTCATCAACTTAAAATTTATATAAAAAAAAAGTGAGAGCAGAATCCAAGCTCAAGTGACTGGGATTTAATACTACCTCATCATTAAACAGCCCAGAATTGCTTGTATTTTCCAGGAAGGAAAAAGTACTAACCAGTAACTGATACAGAAATGTGGAGATATAGACACAGTAGGAAAGAGAAAGAACTTCACCATTAAAAGTCCTTATATTTTGTCATAAAGACAGCCATGGGGATGGACCAAGAGGCAACCATGGTAATGTGGAGCTGAATAAGCAAACTGGAGAACTACTTCTCCAAGTCTTAAGTAGAGCCTACCACTTCTCATCATTACACCAGCTCTCATTCTCAGTGGGTCACAGGCCAGGTCAGAGGTTGAGGGTCATTAAGTCAGGAGAGGTTGTAGAGGAAGGCATTATTGGCCTGTGCAGCAGTGGAGAGCGGCGATAAACGGGACAATTGTCACCAGTTTCTATTTCCCTGATGTTGTATCTCAACAACGACTGATGCGGAATGGCAGCTATGTGGAGTGGGCGGAAACACAACAATATGAGGCCCGAGATAGTGCGCCAGTGTAGAATCAGTAACGCTACTCGGTGTCTGCTGACCTCTTGTTCGCATGGTCAGCTGTTCTCAAACAACGAGCCTGTCAGTGTCACCAGGCTAGCCAAACGTCCAAATGGACTGTTGGTGTTTGCCTCCAGACAGAGACAAGGAGGCAGAAAAAGACAAAGAGGGAGATGGGGAACGGAGACCGAGAAACCATCTGAAGGATGAGAGGAAAGAGAGACCAAGAGACAGAGAGCTTACAGAGGGGGGAGAGACTTGGGACAGAGAGGGGTGGGGCAGTTTGTTTTTAATGGAAGACCGTACACAAGATATCTGATCCAATACAAACTGCGATGACGTTCATAACTAAAAATCGTACTTTAACGTATCATTTTCTTATTTCTAACATTATCAACACAGAGTGATAACGCTTACAACATTAACATGGCATTTACTATGGTTTAAGGTATGGTCAAAATTCAACACATATCAAATCAACACTACCAGGGAAACAATTTTCATCACTAATTCGTTTCAACTGCTGATGTGCGTCGACAATAATGGATAACACTACTAGGCAAACAATTCATATCACTAGTTCAATTCAACTACTGATATGTGTCAACATTAACAGGAAAACAAAAACTATGACATGTCCTTTTAATTCACCGAGATACGTAGTTTCTAGCTGTTCTACTTTTTTTTCCCCCATTACAAATATGAATCAAAATGAATGAATTATTTGTTTCTCTGACACACGCACTTCTCACTGCAAATCTCCATGCAGGTGAGAAACTAAAACAAATTTAGAACTAAATAATCATATTGTTCACGGTTGTGTCGGATAAAGGTACAAAACAGAAGTTTTGGGTATATTTAAAAGAAGAAGAAGAAAACAGATTATATAGTCAATAATTTTAATGAAACAAATCAGATTACTTTCTTAGTCATGACAAACAAAATATGCGGAAGAAACTGTGTAGTCCTCTCATTAATGCCAGATTATTTCTTCACCTTTGGCTTCTGTACTAAGAGTACATTCTTAGTATGACCTAAACCTACAAATTTTTTTTTTTTTCCTAAATATTCTTTGTAGTAGTGGTACCATTATCTGTTGCGTTAAGAAAGATACAGTCAACTACTATCTGAATCACATCATGGCAAAATACCTTTCATACCATAGTATCAGACCAAAAACTGCAGTAAAGGGAAAAACATCATTTTTTGGTTTTGTCCTTTTTGGGGAGGGGTGTCTTCAAATAGCATAAATGTAATGCCGGGCTTAAAATGGTCCAGCTTGAAAAAGGAGGAAAGATGTGACCAAATAGTGAGTTAATCAAGTCACTGGAGTTATTTCAAGAGGGATTCACTGTGCTTGGAAAGCTCCATATGCACTCCACCCAAATCTGCCAGCAATTATCTAACACTACGAACAGATTTCCTGAGCCTATGCAAAACCCTATGTGTTGGCAATGTCTTGAAATGGGGAAAAGGGAGACGGTACCTATGAAACACTAAGCTGGCACCACCAGAATGATGGAAAATGGGCAGCAAACAGGCCAGTTTTTAATGTTGCGGGCTGGGATTGAACTCAAGATATCAGATCTTGAGTCCATGGCTCTACCAACTAACCATCAACCAAGTAGTGAAGCCACAAGCACGAACAGACATGCCTCTTGAGGTCTGGACAGGAAAATGACACCCATCCACCCTGTCCCCCTCCGGATTTTTTTTTTTAAATCAAACTTAAATCACATTCTAGGCATAATTCTGAGAGCTTCAGAGACAGACACAAAAGCTTTTTTACACACACACACACACACACACACACACACACACACACACACACACACAAAACACACACACACACACACACACACACACACAACACTTTTTTTTCCAGACAAAAATTCACACACAACACACACACACACACACACACACACACACACACACACACACACACACACACACACACACACACACACACACACACATTTTCACCCAATTTTATCTTGACGCTTATGCCATTATCTCATACACATAAAAACCGCAATAGCATGATTGCTCAAGAACACAAACTATCAAAACTGGATGCTGTTACAGAACCAACAGAGGAAAAGTTGGGTGTCCCCACTGCAATGTTCAGAACAGACAGACAAAAACAAGCAAATAAAAAAGATCTTTAGTTACTTGACAAAATATAAGGTCTGCGCGCGCGCGCGACCACACATACAGAAATAGAAATCTCTGAAGAAGACAATGTTTATGATGTGAAAAAAAAAGTTTATAAAAAAAAATGATGGCAGTTGGGGAACAGTCAAGATGCTTGCCTAACCTTCTCCTGTGACAACTGCTTCTAATGAGTTCTATCCAATCACATTTCCAAATTTCCAACTTTGTGTGGGGGGGGGGGGGGGGGTCCTGTCTTTTTTTTTTTTTTTTTTTTAATACTGAAATCATTACAATTTGTTCCTCTGTTCACAATCAGTCACTCCGCCAATTTGGTTAGGAATGCTTCCAGAAATGAGTCATTATTTGCTTCCGATGTTTATGCACACTATGAAGAATCACATGAAAGACTACTCAAAAGTGGCAATAAATAGTATAAAATACTCAGCGCATTTTTTCTTCTTCCCCGGAAACCAATTTTATTCTGACAAAACTGACCTTCCAAAGGCGGAAATCTACAAAACGGCAGACCATTTAAAGCTCATGTAATATGTGGCAAGTCTTCCACCACCCCAGTATTTTTTCTCTCTTTTCAAAGTGCAACAAGCATGCTTTGACAAGGATTATTTGCACTTGATACAAATTATAATTATCACCCCGCATTTTCCAGGAGACAAAACAGTCGCATGCTTTGACAAGGACTATCTACACTAGATACAAATTATAATCATCACCCCACATTTTCCAGGAGACCAAAGCGGGAAAGAAGTGACTTGACAAACGGTCTAGATGAGTGGGAAAGAAGTAACTTCACAAACAGTCTAGATGTGGAAAGTTTACAAAACACCGTGAACTCAATGAGCTGTATTTCTGCCATTTTGCCCCAGGCTACATGATTATAATCTTTGACATACACGTGTCTTGGTTTACACCTATCTAAATCAGAAGTTAAATCTTTCAAAATGAAAAAGAAGGCAGTAATAACAAGAGAACGACTTCAGTTGATGCATGGCCAACTTTTCTAATTATTCTTATCAAAAAGACATTTTTTAATCTAAAATTGTAAATTACTTGATTAGTACAGTTTCGATCCTACACCCACTATATCAAAGATGCTTCTTCTTCCTTAACTCTGTAAGGAGTCATTGATATTGGGGTGCCACATTAAGAACTCTTCACCAATTCCTCCAGGTAGTAGAGAAAGTGAACTATTACAGTTAAAAAACCCACTTCCACAACCCTTTCTCTCATACACATATATGCAAAATGTGCTTTAACAGGGAATGATGATAGAGTTTATACCCCCATTCCCTCTGCACAGACACACACAAATACACAGACAACACACACACACACACACACACACACACACACACCAACACACACATAACACACGCACACGCACGCACACAGCACACACACACACACATTGTAAATGATGCCTAAACACTGAGCGACTAGTCTTGATAACACATGTGAATGACGATTTTCGATAATCCACACCCACACTACATCAATCCACTAAAACAACAAATGACTACAGTTTTAGTTACCCACATTTACAGAAAACAACAGTTTGATAACCCAGATATAAAATGCAATCAATCCACTAAAAATAGTAAAACAGGAAATGACTACAGTTTAGATTCCTAGACATGTTGCTGGATGAAAACAGGCAAACCTAGAGAAATAATAGAAAGAACTGTCACTGGTTTGCTCCAAACAAACAGCAGCCACTGAGTTAGTATACAGTAAAGACCAACTCATCCTGTGTGTCAGTATGTACATTAAAGATCATCTCATCCTGTGAAAGATCTGCCAGTCCCATGGCCAGTACAGTAAGAAGGGAAAGGAAGACTCACCACACGAGCAGCAGGTGAAGCACTTGGTGTGGTACAGATTGCCCATGGCTTGGCAGGCTTCACTGGCACCCGTCACTTTCTCCTGACACATCAGGCACTGACCTGACAAACAAATAACACTGTATCAATTAAACGTTCTTTGTATTTACCCAACAACCAAAAACACAACACTAACATCTGGGACAGTTATTTAACCTTTTGACTCCCGCACCCCGTCTACCAGCATCCTGCATTGTCAATCATGCAAGCAAAGCAGAAACTGAACCCTTTCATTCTCTCACCCTATCCACCAGCTTCCTTAGAAGCTGGTGGATAGGGTGAGAGTCAAAGGGTTAAGTTTTTGCAGAAGGTGAATAGGGTGCGGGAGTCAAAGGGTTAAATACACCATTTGTTCAGCTAAAAAATAAACACCCCATCGATGTGGTGCAGTGGTTAGTGCAACAGACAACCATCTAGACGATTGTGGGTTCAAATCTCATCAGTCTTGTCAAAATCATTGTGGGGAGATTCCAGCCCAACCAGCTTGTATCTAGAATGACCACACAAGTCATCCACTTCACTGATCCTAACTAAGGGAATATCTCAAATCTCCTGACCAATACCAAAGATTTTTATCACTATGGCCCGGCTGACAGTACAGCATGTATTATGAAAGGAAGCATAGCACAACTTTGTCATGCAGACTCAATCTAGAACAAACTCCACAGCATCATGATCGTCATCTTCATCGTCATCCTCATTATAGCCGAGTGAAAAATTGTTCCAGATTCTGTGGTCATTAATGTGGCATACAAAATGGAACTGAAAAAGCAATTACTTCTCACTATTTTGCAGACAAATGCAACATAGTCATTCTTCTCCATCTGATTAGACGATGGATGTGATCCTTTAAGGGTTCAGTTGGATGTGTGCATCGACTGTGGCTAAACAGACCGACTCTTAAGTGACAGTCCCTGGCACAACTGGCACCCACAAAAGCCGATGGCTGTGGTTGGGTGGTTGTTGCAGCTGCTTTCCTTCTGTCTGCTCTGTCCAACCAGTTGAGTTCGTTTCTCCTTGGCAATGGTGATGCCTGCATGCACAGCTTGTCACCAGCCACAGCTACTTGTAGCTGTTTCCTCCAAGTTGTCTACACTGATACCAGTAGTAGGCTTCAGGTCATGTTTGCAAACGTTACTATATTGCAGTAGTGGGCACCCTGTGAGCCTGGATCCTGCAGCAAGCTCTCCTTGCAAGGTATCTTTTGGGATGGGTCCTGGTCCAAAATGTCCTTGTCTGACACATGATCCTGGATCTGATGCAAGCACTGCATGTATCAGCTATTAGATGATGCTCCTGGGGCACACAGGCTGTCCAGTTCTTGCAGCCATAGACCAGAGAAAGATACTCAGTGTGCAGGCTGTGTACACTCCATTTATTTATATTATAAATCACTGCCATACAGAAGGATACTCAGTGTGCAGGCTCTGTACACTGCATTTAGTTATTAATTAATTTTTACTCAGTGCCCATGGCTTGGTAGATTGCCTTGACAAAATTTCTGAAGCACATGATATCAAACATAGCATGGGGCAGACAGGATGGGTGGGTGCAAGTTTAAAGATGAATAACATGACAACAGGATGGGTGGGTGCAAGTTTAAAGATGAATAACATGACAATCAGCAGAAGGATCTTAGGACAGGAATAGTTTGGAGATTTTTGGCCAACGCAATGCAAAACTCAGACCACATGTTTTCAGTACACTTCAGCACTTATTGTTGGGCTTTATTCTTTATTTTGTACTAACTAATAAGTATGAAGAATTATCAAAAATGAAACACTGACCAGTGTGTATTATTGTTTAAACTATATATAAAAATTTTAAACACATCGTACCACTCATTCATGATGGACACTGTGACAATGATAGAAAGACGGAAAACAAACACTGTAAGACCAGAGTTTAACAGGCATGCAGTCAAGTCGGTAAGATGTCAGAAATCCAAGTAGCAGGTCTGGGGTTCAATCCTGCCTTGATATCTCCCATCCTGGTGGGTAAAGGGTGGGGATCTCTCACTCCCAGATCAACATACATGCAGAACTACTCGTGCCTAAACTCCCTCCGTGTGTATACACACACAGAACATCAGATATGCATACTGAAGATCCTTTCAGTCATGTCATTAGTGGTGACTCATGAAAATATGAAAACACCCGGAACACACGCCCATCAAAGATTAAGTATGCAGACTGTGCAGCAACATACCACCTTCTAAGTGTGGGCAAAACAATGAGCGTACACATCAAATTGTTTAAAAACAAATAAACAAAAGAAAGGACTCAAAAAAGACATAATTTATTTAGACATGTCATAGTCTGTCATTGATCTTGCTAAGCTGTGTGTGATTGTAACACTCCAACTATATCTGACTTGTAGTTGTACATTTTTTGTTTAAGACAAATTAGACATTTTCCAGTAAATAATCACTGACTGTACATACCATGACCACAAAACTAATCACAAATTGCAGCAGTATGTCTCAAAACCAGCATGGGGCGACGCTAGCAAATCAAAGAAACTTGGGGGAAGGCAAAAAACCGGTCCTTCAAGTTTAACTCCAGGACACATTGACCACATAGCAAATGATACTGTAACTTACAAGTGCAACTATTCACATCTTCTAGTTCTACAGTGACATTGAAGAAAGATAATGTCAGAAGACCTTATCTCAAAATTTAAAAAACAAAAATTTGTTTGCAATACATCATAACATGTACACAATATGCATACATGCAATTAAACATACTATCACATTACATATTAATGTATACACACACACACACACACAGTAGTTCTTAGATCAGAAATGGAATGGAATGCTCTGTTTGCTAGTATCATTGAACAATCTGTAAGTTACAAAGTATGGGTGCATAATGTCACTACAGTAGATCTGAATATAACTTTAACAGTGCTTGAAAAATAGTACCAGTTCCATTTACTCTCTACATAGGAGCCAAGGAAACATATTACAGGTACCATTACTAACTATAACCATGCATTCTGCTTTAGTTTCCATGTGCACAACAGCATTAGAAAGGACTGATTTTTAAAGACAGATTCAATAGGCCCCCAAACATTAATATCTTTGAGAAAGCAAGCCTCCCATCCCCCACCCCAAGTCTTTCTCTCCCTTCCATGGGTTATAACAACAAACAAAATCCTTTCTAAGATGGTTAGCATTCAACATTTTTATCTATCATGCAATATTCTTTTTAAATATTAAATAATATAAAATCATGCGGAAAACAGGGGTGGGGTGGGGAGTCTGGTAGGGCTAAATGAAGAAACGCCAGTGAATGTGCATTGAAAATAATCCCCAGAACAAAGTTCCAATTTTACAGGAGCTTAGCCAGCAAGGAAAACATTAGCTCCAACCAGTCGACCTGGAGAAGTGGTTGAAATGTGTAATAGGCATTGGTAGCCAAAGTAAACACAAGGCAGAAAACGATCCAGTGAAGCCTATCCAATGCAGGCAATTTTTGTCCAAGCATTCATACATGCAACACACACTTTCCCTTATCATTATACTTGTAATACTTCAAAGATTCCTATGCCACATCAGCAATTCCACCCCCATTAACATCTTGAAAGGAACCCAGGCATGTCTAGTACCCTGCAGCATTCTCTGGATATTTGTTTTGATCAATAATGACATTCAATATCAATTTGCATACACAAAATGGACATGTGAAAAAAAATAATAAAAAGAAAGAAAGAATGAAACAAACATCTACAAATAAAAAATAATAAATGCCCTTTAATGGTAGTCTGACACAGACTGTAATACCCATCAGATATTATGCGACCACACACAAAAACAAACTCAAGCTCACTAATAATTAACACTGGTCCACTGCTGACTTATATTTTCATGCGTAACATTTTCTTAATTAAACTTAAAGGAGCAAAGCATGCATAACATTTTCTAAAAGGAGCAAAGCACTTACATGCTTTTTTTTCTTTTTTGTTTTGAAATTGCTGCACTCAGGGAGAGTTTCCTTGTGCTCACCACCCCCCCCCCCCCCCCCCCATTTTCAACCCCACCCTAATGGCCTCAGAAGCTGACAAAGTTTTTACAATACAATAGTGATGATGAAGATTAGGATGATAATCATGATACTATGGAGTTCCATCTAGGCTGTACTCAACACTTACTATCATAATAATTAATATATCCTCGGTTCAATCTGGCCTGAAAGATACAAACACCTGTGGTGTTGGTCAGAAGATCTGACCAATGACCCTCAGCGACACATCTGCGAAGTGGATGAGACTCAACTGTGTGGTCCCAGTCTTCCTAATGAACCTGTACCATGCTCAACTTTGGGTAAGAGCCGGTTGGAGCTAAAAAAAAAAAATAAAAAAAATCGCACAGTTACTTCTGAAGGGATTCATGGGGATTTGAACCCACAACCTTCCAGTCAGTAATCCATTTTGCTAACCATTACACCACAGCAACTGATCCAGCACTTGGAAGCTTGCTTCACTGGATGTTGTGCTGTATAAATTTTCATATCATAACTATTATCATTGCTATCAATATATTATAATTATCATCACGATCATTATTATTGAGTGCATACATACAAGCACACACAGAACTCCCACAACAACAAAAGCAACGCTCAGCAAAAACCTTTTTTAGGAGAAACAAATTATGTATGCAGATATTAACTTATAATATATAAACTTAAACGCATGTGAAGGGCACACACTGGTCGAATCTGTGATCTACACTGCCACATAACCAACAGTAGATTATAGTCAATTCTGTTATATATATATATAGAGAGACAGACAGACAGACAGACAGACAGACAGACAGACGGACGGACGGACGGACGGACAGACAGACAGACGGACGGACGGACGGACGGACGGACGGACGAGGGACGACAGACAGACAGACAGCGACAGACAGACAGACAGACAGACAGACAGACAGACAGACAGACAGACAGACAGACAGACAGACAGACAGACAGACAGACAGACAGACAGAGACACAGACATAGACACAGAGAGAGAGAGATATGGACTATGGCGTCGATCATAAAACAAAATTCAAGGGACATGGATATGAGTTCATGATAGCAATAGTTCATAGTAGCTACAAGCAAGAAAAATCGATGACATTAGCACAGTGCTGATTGTTGTCTTGATAGTGAAATTCAGACGTTATTCACAAAATTCCCTTTTTTATCATTCATTTTTGTGTTGTTTATCAGTAAAAAGAAACACTCAAGTCCACCCACACATACACATACACACACACATCACTGCTGGCTTTAGGTCACAGTGATGGCTGTGTTATACATGCAGTGCACGATGCCGAACAGTTGTACCAGTTTCAAGCACCCGTTCATTGTAGAGTCAGATTATGCATAACAAGCTTGGCCTTTAGGAAACAACCCCTCTTTCCTACAAAGACAAATACAATATGTTATGCAAGGTGTAGATTTTGTCCGTTATAACCAGTATTTTACAAGAGGGAAAGAGAAGAAATGGGCAGGGAAAATAAAGTGCTCAGTATGTTATTGCTGGAAATTCATTGTAGGCAGATTCATTTTATGTGGACTCCACTACATATAAGGAAAAAGCAAATCATTTAAACTCAATATTGTCAAATAAATATTTAATGTCCAAAGTTGACTTTTTGAAATTATACAGGACATCTTCATTTTGTCGGGCTGCTAAACCTCCAACAATGGAAATGTCATATAATATACTGTGAAGTCCATCAATAACAAACTTAGCTGCTCGATGAAACAACAGGAAGTCGGGTATTTTTCTGTTTATTATTGTGTTTACCTTTGACAAAGGTCAGTTGGCCAAAAATTTGTGCCTGCCCTGGCCCTATCTTGTTATATTAAATGTGTCCGGATTCTATTTTTGTGTTCTTGCGAAACCTACAACAAATTTCTGGCACTTTTTCTTTCCCTCATGTAAACTACTGTCTACACCGAACAAAATCTGCTCACAAGCATAAAGAATTCCTCTTTGCACAAACAAGTTGTTTGCTAAAGGGCAAGCTTGCTATATATGTAGTCATGTCCTCTAATGAACAAGTGCTCAAGACTGGTCGGCCAGTCTGCATCAGCCACTTTGCCGCACTGGTGACGTAATGCCAGCAGCCATGTGTTTCTGCTGTTGTGTGTGTGTGTGTGTGTGTGTGTGTGTGTGTGTGTGTGTGTGTGTTTGTGTGTGTGTTTGTGTGTGTGTGTGTGGTGTGTGTGTGTGTGTGTGTGTGTGTGTGTGTGTGTGGTGTGTGTGTGTGTGTGTGTGGAGTCTTCAATGACTGGGGGGGCTGATAATCATCATAACAGAAAAAGAATATTGTGAATAACATCGGAACTCAACCAGTAAGGACTCATATAATCAACACAGTGTAATTTTTAAGCACTTCCTATTCTTACTTGTAATGTTCTCATACTGCTGCTACAACGAACACACACCTGTCTCCCCAGACATTTACAGTAGGCGGATTCTACAGTACATATAACACTTAATTAAGGTTCATGGAAAGAATGATGATGAGTACGGTCTAGTCCCCTACTAATCTACATTCCCAAGAGAACCCACCCCTTTTTCCAATACAGGAATAGTTTAGAATATCTATTACTTGGACAGTTATTGTATTCTATGACTTACTTGGTTGATCATTTTTGTTTTGTTTATTTGCTTGTTTGTTAGTTTTTTTTTGGATTTTTTGTTTGCTAGTTTGTTTCAGTTATAGCATTACTCATGTTTTAATTTTGCCTTGTGTGTGCAAATATTCAATGGTAAGCATACACTGGATTTTTTTTCCACAAATTCTTATCAATACCAATTAACATATCATGCAATGGAACATCTGACACAATTTACATTTTCATTTTAAAACTTATCTCAAAACTTTTGAACAATATGTTTCAAACTGAAATTTGTAATATTTTTTGTAGGGTACTGTACAGATGGAAGGCCATCACCAACACCATGTGGCAAGGCACTTGATGATGATGATGACTGTCTTTTTTATGGCAACATCATACTGATAAAAACTGCAAAATACATTTGTAGTTTTGTTTGTTTGTTTGTTTGGTTGGTTGGTTGGTTGGTTGGTTGGTTGGTTGGTTTGCTGACTACTGGTTTTCATTTTGCTGATGGTCAGTGAGGGAGATGTACTTCATTTCTCTGTTTCGCACTACAGTCCAGAGCAATAACCATTTATGCAGTTTACATCAACCTTACACTGAAACAGACGTACTTCTGATCACTTTTGCGGTTCTGTACTATGCAAACTATAGTACAAGCATTTGGTCGAAACCTGTAGTATTTCCCACAATCTGAAAACGCTGAAACAGAATGCCCTGTTCACTAAGAAACGGGCAAGTCTCATTCAATACCATCAACTTCCTCCCACCCACCTCTTTATTAGGCAGCCCATACAACCCAGGCAAATTCAAGTCCCCCCGCTGCTATCAAAGCAGCAAAAAATGAGGGGTTGGGCAGGCCGTTAGACACCTCTATCAATGGCAACACAATGGTGTCGGTCAAGGCTATTCAGCTTCCAGTTCTTTTCACAGGCCTGGGGTGCATTATACCTTTGTTCATTAGAACACCGGCCCTTCTAACTGTAAGCTTACAGTTACAGCCCTGAACCCAATGATTATGACAGCTGTCAGTCAAGTTTACAAAGTACAAGAGGAATGCACAGGCTATGGTCCTCTTTCTCTCCTCAACACGAATATGCCAAGTGGTAAATGGTAGCAAAAACACAGCTATGCATCACTGCCATGTTGTTTTTGTCCCTGCACAAAAGGGCTGGCAGGTTTGTTCCATTAGTACAAAAGAGTTGGGACTTGTAATCCTGCCTGCCTGAAGTACTTCTGATACGCAAACATATTGTACATTATCACTTTCACAATGATATCTTGAGTTCAATCCCAGTCCACAACGTTTGAAACTGGCCTGTTTGCTGCCCATTTAATGTTTGGAACATCATTCTCTTGGTGTCAGCTCAGAATTTTAAATTCTCCTCTCCCCTCCCCCATTTCAGGACCTTGCCAGTACACAAGATTTTGCACAGGCACAGGGAGTCTGCCAGTTAACTGCATGCGGATTTGAGTGGATGTTATGAATTCTTCTTGAACTCTAAACTCTCTAACTTTCACAATGATCTCTACTATACCATAAATATCTATTCATGCGATATACAAACGCACATCTACACACACACACAAATGTATTATCAAAATAACAATCTCAAAAAAAATAAAGTCAAACCAAAGAAGGGTGGGGGTGGTTCCAAAAGAAATATAGTTCACTGTTTTATAACAAATTCATGCAATGATATACTGAGTCTGATAAATGTAAAGGGGAAGGAAACAGGCCGGGGGTGGGGGGAGAGAAATTGAGTGAGAGAGGCAGTGACAGAGAAACAGACAGCTCTAGACATAGCCAGCTGATTTTTCCTTTTCTTGACAAAAACAACAACAACAACAAAACACTGTCAAAATTTTATATTAATAACTGCAGACAAGTTTCAACTGTCCTCCCTCTCATTAGTAAGTCTTGTCTCTTAAGATAATTTTCATTCTTCGGGGTGGCTTATCATTGTGACTTTGTGAACCGTTAGCCTTACCCAGTATTTCTGTCTTGGCTAACCCTGGTAGCTTAATCATCCCCCTGCTACACAAAGAGTGTAGGCTTCCCTGCCTGACCTTTTTTTTTTTTTTTTTACAGTGGCAGCTTAATTATTACCTGGCTGCTCACAAATTACAGGTTACCTTTACACTTACCTTACAAAAATCCACCTCCTCTTAATCACAAACTTGCTACCTTTATCCATGGTGTGAAAAATGGTCCGCTGTTTACTGCTATTTTCTTCCACTCCCACAGTTATTCCTGTTCAGTCAATTACTGGTTTTCGAGTAATAACCGTTTTGATGCCAGAGGGACGAATGGTTTGATAATCAGTGGCGCGAGAGCCCTAACCATCCACACATATCTAATACATTACAGTAATTCTTTAACTGAGTAACTCAATTTCACTGGCCAGTAAGGTCAGTCTGGCTGTTTAACACCGGTTTTCAGGCTATCACTGATTTTCAGTCAATCAGTAAGTATCACTTGACAGACTAAAGTTCAACTACTGCCAGTTCCAGTACTTATAATACTACAATGTTCTGCAAACTGTTCAACTCCCAGTGACTGAAAGTCTCAATGATATTATCTAAAAAGTACAATACTTAATCACCAAGAGTAAATGAAAGTCTACAATTTGTGTCACATATTGTAAAATCTAGGGTGAAGTCACTGCCACTGCCAAGTGTCTTTTGCCAATTTGGGTTAAGTACATCTAAGTTGCACTGCAGTGTACTAATAATACTTAAGAACAAAGTTTGAACCAATCCCAACAAATCTGATGGCCAAACCATCTCATCCGCTGTACTCACCACTGTGTGAACATCATCATAAAAATACTATTTCAAGTTCAAATCTCTTATTCGGCTGATTAATTCAATCGACAACAAAGTTCTAAACACACACCAATATAAAATTTTTAAAAAGAAAGTTAATGATGTAAAAACTAACCAAATAATTCATTTGATGTTCAAAGAAGATGATCTACAAAATGTGCTGCTAAGTGCTATCTATTATTTTGTGTGTGGGTTTTCGACTCCTTCACTTGGGATTTTCTGCACATCAAATGATAATAATAATAATAATAATAATAATATCAATAACAATAATACTGACCTTGAAATTTGTACAGCACCTCATCTCACAAGACTCATACACAGACAATGGCAGATATATATATACAGCTAATAGTAATACATTTAACCACTAGTATTACTATGATGAAAACGGATGAACTGTAAGTAGTGTAATAATACACAAATTATCATTTAAATATTGCACAAACTTATGTAATCTGTTAATCATGCACACGCTGACACATCCATACACCCTCATCATGAATACACACCCATAGTCAATGTAAATAAGTACGTATATGTATACAACACACTTGCAAAGCATAAACTCAGACTACAGAGCTAAAAATAAAGATGAGTCTTCAAAGCAGATCTGAATAACATGATGGCTGCTATTGGGCTGCCTTTGTAAAGTCTGTTCCCAATAGCTACCTGAGGAATTCAACTGATCACAGAAAGAACAATGAAAGAGTTGAGAGGTCAAATAAGACAACTGCAGAGAATTTTATTGTACAGATCTTCTATTAATGCAAGTTGATAATGCATTTCATTGACAGTGGTAGATTCAAGTACTAGTCTACATGTGAAAATATAACTTGTAAGATTCTAATATAAATTTCACTTTAAGACAATTCAAAATATAAAATGAAATGAATCTTACCTAACTCATTAATAACTGATTCTGACGTGGTTTATATTGATCATTCTATGAAGTATGGCAAAGTCTGGTAACATTTTTCCATTTCCAAAGTTTAAAATTGCATTTTAAACTGATCTATTAATCAAAACAATGTACACATTTGCAGTACTGCACACTAACACACAATGACAATAACAAACATGCACATATGTACATAAAAACACAATGACTCTCCTCTATTTCCTGATACAATCATTTAGCAGTACGCAGCAGCAGCAGCAGCAGCAGCAGTAGTAGTAGTAGTTAGTAGTAGTAGTAGTAGTAGTAGTAGTAGTAGTAGTAGTAGTAGTAGTAGTAGCAGTAGCAGCAGCAGCAGCAGTAGAAGTAGTAGTAATAATAATAATAACAATTAATTCTATCACCCCGTTCTAGTTACTTGGGCTACTACTTAATGCACGTGTATGCCCACTCACACAAACCACTCATATTCATGCACACTACAGCACAGACACACGACATGCTCACATACCCACCCATCACTTCCACACACGACACAATACCTACACACATTAAACTGACAACTTGAGAAGACAGCAAAACAGACAATTGTGTACCTTCATACATGAGAGAAAAGGTGCAATTCCATATTCCAAGGTGGAGATTAGCAAATCCTTTTTTGAAGAGATTAGATTAATTTTAGTGCAGACTTGAAAGTCTGAAAGGACAGAACATGACATAGATTGAAGAGGACTGAGTTCCAGAATGTAGCAGAATGAGAGAATGCCCTGGACCCCCACATTTCTTTCATTTAAAAGGGAAACTCAAAATATCCTGGTTGTCAAAGAACAAAAGTATCAAGCAGGAGTGTACATTTCAAATTCAGAAAGCTCTATAACATTCACAGACAGGCAAATTTGTACACAGTTGAATCCTGTGCCTGATTTTGAGCCAGTGCAGCTGTTTCACGAGACCTGACGACTGATGTAATTTTGGCTTTTTGTAAATCTTTAAGACAGGCAGCTGAATTTTGCACATGTTGAAGTGGCTGGAGCAGGGATGCAGGTGCACCTAAAAGAAGGGTGTTACGTTACAGTAATCCAGTCTACATAAGATTAAGAAACTAGTGTTTTCACAACCTGATTTGTAAAGAATGATCTGACAGAGCTTATCACGGCTTATGCAATGGCGTTCATGAAAGATATTAATTACTATTATTAAACAGTAGTATTAGTTCTAGCACTGTTTTAACACACACACACACACACACATACACACACAACACACACCACACACACACACACACACACACACACACATCACACCAATACTACACATGTACAAACCTAAACACAGTGACACATAATGATATACATGCACAAGAGATGTATGTTGAGACTGTCTAGATTCCAGTACTTCCCTCGAACCGCCTGCTATTTCCTAAGCCGCCAACAGTGACATTAAATCCCCCTAATTTGAAGGCTTAAACTTCCACGTTCTACTGAAAGAGATGAGGTGCCCCATATATTCATACTGATATTATACTGGTACTAACCTAGGAAACACAGATAACTTTTTAGTAAGTCAATGTCTGAAAAATAAGTCAATACTGTGTTCTGCATACAATGTGTGTGTATGAACAGGGTTCACTCAGAAACTAGCAAATCTGCAAGTAATATAATTAATAATACAATCAAATGTTTTTAAGATTTTCTACTGTATATTTTCTAATTAATCAAAATGCATTGTGACTGAGAAATGAAAATAATACACTAAACTGTACTTTTACTCTTCCTAGGTTTTCAATGGGGCAGATATGTTTGTTAAACATGATAAACGACTGTAGTGTAAGCATTTATAAGAGCAGTTAATTGGGAAATTTTGGAAAAAATTTTGTAAACATGAGCTAGCTACTAAAAATTACCTCTAAAAACATGTCAGTGTCCACTAATAAAGTGTTATCAGAAACACACACACACACACGCACACACACACGCACACACACACACCACACACACACACACACACACACACACACACACACACACACACACACACACACAACACACACACACACACACACACACACACACACACACACACACACACACACACACACACCAAACACGACACAACACACACCACACACAACACACACACACACACACACACACACACACACACACACCACACACACACACACACACACCACTCACTCACACACACACACACACATAGTGACACTGACACATTAAGTCTCATCCTGAGATCTATACTCTCTCTCATGAATACATATTACTCTTCCTCTCTCGCATACACACACACATACACACACAGACAGACAGACAGACAGAGAGAGACTGTGAAAATAATAATAAAGTTTAAACCCAATTAAAAAAATCAAGTATGATCCCATTCCCAGCCAGCATGAATCAAAACCCAAACACAGATGGCTCTGGTAACCCTTTAGATCAACATGAAAGACTGAGATTATAATTTATGGTGAAAAGAATCCACTTCAGCAAAGCACAGCTAGCTGACTTGTTTTCGAAGGAATGTCACATCAAGTCACTGAATGAGACAGTTAAGTGTTGACTCAGTTGAGCTGACATTGTACTGTATAGTATACAAAATGAAAAACCAAAAACTAAATAGTAAATACACAATGTTAAAGCAAAAACCAAAAACTAAATAGTAAATAAACAATGTTAAAGCAGAGATGAGTCCAATAAATAAAGAAATAATAAATATTATCTTTAAACAAATTTTCCATACTGAGAGAGAAATAATGATGTGAGGGACTGAATGGACTTGAATGGCATAAGATATGGAATAAGATCTGAAACAGTTCAATTTAGACTTAGTCTAAAAAAAAAATAACGAACAAAGAATATTTTTTAAAAGTAACAATTATTAAATTAAAATTAATAACAATATGAATTTACCCCACTTTCATTCATTTCATTCTTGTTTTTAATTCACCTGACATCCAACTCAAATCTTATTAAATAATTCTGTCACTGACTTTCAAATGATACAGCACTGTTATAAAATGATACTGTTTAAGTACATATATAATATTATATATCAAAGTTATCACTAATATCAGTGATCTACAATACAGCAACTCAGTCTAATGCCTAATGGGTGTGACAGTCAACTAGTTAGGACATCGGACTTCCAAACAGGAGATCCCTAGGTCTGATCCAGCCTGGGTAGAGATTTTTCCAATCTTTATGGTCAATGTACAGGCAGACCTGCTAGAGTGCTACTGCTAGTGCCCAAAACCCTTTTGGGTGCATGCACATAGAAACATCATACATACAGTAAATATTCTCTGCATAAGCCAATGTCTGTGTTGGGTAGCTTTGCCCACCAAAAATGGGAGTATGCAAGTGGCCAAACAACGCCTGCCCATATGCACTGTAAGACAACACTGGTCCAAATACCCCAATATAATACATCCTGAATCTGATTTTAGTAGGTCTGTATTAAACATCTTACTCTAGTAAAGTAATAGGATAATTTGGAAATTATGCATTAACTTGAAAGCTATATTTGGCCACAGTGTGTAGAACCTGAATATGTATGCATCACTGCATGCACCACCATATAGTGTATGGTATATAAACTGATAAAGCACACTTGTTTACTGCGTCTGTAAACTTAGTAAACGGTAAAAGTTGTTGAAGGATATTGTGTTGACAGAGACCTTTATGTTCCTCAACTTTCCACTTTTACCTTCTCCAATCCTAAAAGGGGGTAGGTATTTATAATAAAAAAAAATTTACACTATGTAATCAAAGCTGAGCAGACTGGAGGCCATTACTATGCACTTTCTCAGGCCAATATCAAACCAACACAAAATCAAAATATGACAGCAAGAGAGTGCACGTATGCAAACAAAATGTGTCATTAAAACAGAACTCATACTGTCATAGTCAACAGTGACCTGTACACATAGTAACATGCAACAAGACACATGTAATGATGTACAAGCGATAATCCCATCTCTACACATACTCGCTCAGTAACATGAAGAGAGGATGATCAGTTTGCTGTGCAGTTTTATGCATCAAGTGACTGTGTGCATCATGATCATTCTGCAGATTTGTCAACTACCATTACGGCATTAGTGTTATAACTTCAACTGAACCTCTTTAACTATCAATGATATCCTAGTAAATTCACCTAAAAATTACAACAGATATAATATCATATATATTCATTTATAAATAGTTTACACACGAGATATTCATGATATAAATGAACAAAATTTACATATAATATGATACTTTCCTCCAACTCAAACTTAAGGAAACTGGGATGAAAATAAAATCACTGCTTTTGCATTAGTACTCATCAGTACTAGAAGTACTTAAATTTCACCTCAAGTTTGTCTTTAGTTTCAGATGTTCATAGTACTGTTAAATGAAATCATTGAAAATTTCACAATACAAAATAGAAAAATTACTATGTCCTGATGACGATGATATAATGATGGTAAATTCACAAACAGACAAAGATATATCATGAATAAGTTTCACATATTTTGAAATACATATCAAAACATGATACAGGCCTACAAATTGTAAGGTGCCAAGTCGTAGAATTCATTTCATGACCTGTGACTTACAACTGAAAATGTAAAATTCTCCAATGCGTCTTCTGTTATAATTTCTTTTGTTGACCAAAAAGAAAAATGTACATCAATCTACCGATCATATGCACATTTTCTCTTCTTTATTGTAAGAATGTCATCATGTAACTGAATATATGTGTCACAAAAGTAAATGTCAGAACAAAAATTATGAAATCACTTTCAACAAAATGACAACTGACAATGTGTGTGCAATCATGAATCAATGATCATAATGTTAATTCTAATTTTATTCATGTTTATAACCCCATGACTATCATGTCAATCAGTGACTATGACCGCTATGAGTGAGTACATCTAGTATGATCTACATGTGCGCGCATGTGTGCATACATGTGTGTGTGTGTGTGTGTGTGTGTGTGTGTGTGTGTGTGTGTGTGTGTGTGGTGTGTGTGTGTGTGTGTGTGTGTGTGTGTGAATGTATGTGTGTCCGAGTGTGTGTCGAGTGTGTGTTGTGTGTGTCCGAGTATGTGTATGTGTGTAGAGAGTGTGATATATATATAACATACACTTTATGTTGTTTCCATGTGTGTGTGTGTTAACACTACATACATGTCATGAAGAGGATGTTGAGAGCTTTTTTTATGTACTAATAATATTTTCAAGTCTTCACAACACATATCATTTAAACAATATTTATCATGATTATCTTAAAAAAAAAATCAAGACAGAAATAGTTCTTACCAAAATAATCTCCTTGTGGCACCTGCTCCATCTCATCTTCCAACTGTTGTGTCATGGCAGCTAACTTCTTTTCAGCTTCAGAAGGACCTGTGCCTCGAGGAGGTGTCACCTGCCAGTTAAGCCCCTTACCCCCAGAAGGCTGAGGCTGGGGCTGGGATGCTGGAACCTGAGCAGGAACCCCCTGAACTGGGGCAACCAATCGCACTGGAGTTTTGTTCTGTCCACTTGTTCCTGGGCGCACCTGCTGACTAGCTACTGAAGACGCAGTCAATTCTAACTCATGGGGACCATGATAGGGTGGAGGTGGTTCTGGAGGAGTTTCCGGAGATGTTTTGGGAGCTGGGCTAGGACTTGTCAAACGCATATCCCTCTGTAGCTGTTGGGTTAAAACAGCTAATTTCTTCTCAGCATCGGACTGGCTGTTTGGATGAAGGGGCACACGAGCAGGTATAACAGGTGGGACTGGACTCTGAGGTCCAGCTGAACTACAGGCTGATACTCCAGTATTATTTGTCTGAAGGTTGACAGGATTAATACCATTGTGACTTACATTGGAATTCAAATGACCAGACTGCATGCTCACTTGAGGCTGTGCAGGCATTGTTCGCATTCTGGGGTCAGTGTAGATATGAGCTGGTGGAGCTGGTTCATTAAAACGATTGTCACTTAGCAAAGGAACACTACGTGGGCCAAGAGAAGTGAAAGAAGGCATCGCACTGCCATGCATACCTGAATACAAGTCTTGTTCAAGTCCTGCAATAGCACGCTGAATAGCAACACGATCTTGTGGTCCTGCTAAACTTCCTCGAGGAGAAGGAAACTTGTCCAGCAATACACCTGTTAAACTTGTCCTTGGACTGGAGTGTTTTGATTCCAGTGATGCAATACTGGAGCGTGGACTAGCAATGCTTGATCGAGGACTCCCAAAGCGCTGGTCATATGGTGATGGAGGTGGGGGATTAGTTAGACTTGTACGTGGACTGGAATTCTTTGAATCACCACCACTACCCAAACTTGAACGTGGACTGGAATAGTTCGAATTGGTGTTGGTGCCAGGCAAGTTGGCATAGATGGTCTGCTGGTGACTATGATGAACTGAATGAGCTTGCATCATATTACCTGTTCTCGGTGCTGGGTAACGGGTCCCAGCTATCACAACACCACGACTTTCCATCTGGGAATGATTGGGGGACATTGGTAAAGGCTTTCCTTGCAAGGACGATGCGTTGTTGGCAACGCCGATGCCTGCTGAACCTGCACCAACTCCAGCTCCAGCAGGGATGGGGGGTTTTGCTTCTCTCACACTCACTGAAGACGACGTAAAAGCAGCTCGATGTTCACTTTGGACGGTACCACCAAACATGTTTTTAGGTGAATATCTTACCGTCTGTATCTGACTTCTCTGCTGCTGCATGCTGGCCATATACACACTCTGTTTTTGTTTGAAATCTTCGCTGGCTGAGGTGTCAGACTTTCTCGCCGTTACCTCACGCCAGTACAACTGCGGACTTGGCACTTCGAAAAGGTTTAGGTCTTCACTGAAACGATTTACATCTGAATCCAGCTCGTCGCCGTAAGCTGCCATAACGGCGAAACCCAGCCATACGCGCGGACAGAGTAAAATTCCTTAGGTTTTCTATCCGGGCTCCATGCACTCTAGCTGGGCATAAAACAACACACAACACTACAATGGCCGAGACGGCGCAACGATAAGTGAGTCATGGAGCAAAGCGTCTGGATGTGAAGTCTGGCTATCTGCGCGCAAAAAATTAGTCCTTTCCTATAACAGCGGCATTCGTCGTCCCTTTTGTTTCTGTTTTAAACACATTCTGACTGAAGTTTGGTATACATGTATTTTCTGTTTAAGGTACTACATTATTAACACGTATTAAACGTAAAAAGAGGTGAAAGCCGGAAGCTGCTTCACTTTCAATGCGCAGATAGGCCTATCAACATAGAAACTTGGCGTCGGAACAGATTGGCTGCCTATGGGCAGATGCCAGAAAAAAAAAGTTTCTAAAAATAAGATCAAGGGGCCTGCGCTGTTCAAAGGCACAGTCTTCCCACGAAGAAGAGTGCAGTTTGTAAATAGGTCTCAGGATCCCCCACCCCACCGCCTCACCCCCCTGCGCAGTCGATTCTGACCCAGACAGAAGTTATGTTCGATCCTAAATAATGAAAGAGTTCGGACGACGGAAGAATTTTACAGACTCTTTAGCTGTCTTTGGCGCTTTTGCCAGAAAACAGAGAAGGAATACCTTCGGCCATAGCTTATTCGATGTAGTTTCATTACCATTGCTACGAGTGTGTGTGTGTGTGTTAGATCTAGATCCACATGTAAGCTCCTAGTAATTTTATTCAGGGCTCGAATGTGCCTGGATACCGCCTGGTGAGTAAGGGATAAAAGCTTTTTTCGACGTCTGAGGTCATCTTAGTAAAATTATATAGCGCAAACAGTCCATGTCAAAAGCACACTCGTTGCATTTTTACAAGACTTGAACATTATTGTAGTTTTCAATTGAGCAAAAACAGGCACTGAGAAAACAGTGACATGAAAGTAAATGTTAAAACAGAGAGCGAGAGAGAATGACGTGCGTGTTGACGTAGTGCTAATTGTACCCTCGTAATATACGCATATCAAATAGGCCCTTTAGAGATTCGGGCATCAGTAGTTCAGTAGGTTGAGCGTCGGATTCACATGCTAATAATGGTTGTGGGTTCGACTCCCGTGGTTGCGCTACATTAAAACTGGCCTTCTCACTGTCCCATCTTAGGGAAGTCCCCCTTCCCCCACTTCCCTGGGATGGTTATCCCCGTCGGCCATATCACCTGAGGTGGGTGCCGACGTAAAAATTAAACCAAACCAGAAACAAGAAAAACACGAATATAGGATCAGAACGCTTGTTAATACAACCAGACAAGACGGGTGCAAATTTTCGGCCAGCTGGCCTTTGTCAGGCATAACGTAAGAGCACAAACGAATGAACGTCAAATACAAAAATTAGGAGAGAAAGACTGAAACTTCCCTGCTGCTTCGTCCATTTCTAGTCCCTTTCTCCTACTGAACGAAGCATCTGGGAAGTTTCAGTCTTTCTCTCCTAATTTTTGTATTTGGAATTTAGACTATTTGTTTGTGATCTTACGTTTTGGCCACAAAAAAAAAAGCCAAATCGGCCAAGCCAAAACAGCATTCAAGAAGATGAAAAGCATTCTTGCCAACTAATGCCTATCCATTAACATCAGGAAGAGAGTTCTTGAATGTTATATAGAACCGATCATGTTATACGGTTGTGAGTTGTGAGACGTGGACAGTCAACACGCAAAGCCAGAACGAGATTGAGGCAGCTGAGATGTGGTTACTAAGAAGAATGTTGAGAATTCCATGAACAGCAAAGAAAACAAACGAGACAGTCTTGGTGGAGGCAGACACAAGAAGATCATTGATAAGGAAGATTAGGAAAAGACAGGCAACATTTATAGGCCATTTTATGAGGAAAGGGGAATTAGAGCACCTGGTCACAACAGGAAAGCCGGAGGGAAAGAGAGCACCAGGTAGACCCAGGGAGAAAATACTGGACGGACTTCTAGGGTGGCTGAGGACAGAGAGGGTGGCAGATGTTCTTGCGGCAACAAGGGATAGATACATATCGAGGACCATGATCGCCAACGCCATGCGCCAGGGCACATGATAATGATGATGATCTTACTTTTACTCTTGACAAAGGCCAGTTGGCCGAAAATTTGCGCCTGTCTTGTCTGATTGTATTAATACGCGTTCTGATTCTATTTTCGTGGGGGGGGGGGGGAGGGGGGGGTTTGTTTTTTGGTGTTTTTTTGTTGTTGGTGGTGGTGGTGGTGGTTTCTTGTTTGTTTGTTGTTTGTTTGTTTTTGTGTTTTTTTTGTTTTATTTTGTTTTGTTTTTTGTTTTCGTTTTTGTTGTTGTTGTTGTTTTGTTCCTGTTTTCTTGAACGCGGGCGGTCGCACTTGTTTTGGATTTAAACCAAACCAACCAAACGAAACCTTTAGAGATCCTGTAAGTCATGTCAGTGTTCTGTGGCTTATGGCAACATGAAATCGCGCAGCAGGCACGCCCACTGAAGACGGCGTATACACACTGTGCATCAACAGAACGACTGCACAACGGCCTGTGTGTGCACTTGAAACGACGTACCTGCTCGCCCTACGCATCCGAGACTAAAACATAGCTCGGACACTGAAAAACAAAACAAGACAAAACAACAACAAACAAACGACAGGGGAAATCAGAAAAACATCACAGCGGACCCATGGCAGTTTAGTTTTTAGTTGACCTACTGAGATTGGAACCAGAAAAAAACACGAAAGAAGAATATGAACGCGTATCTAATACAACAAAACAAGACAGGCGCAAATTTTCGGTCAACTGGCCTTTGTCAAGCGTAAGATTACAAACAAACAAGCACTAGATACACACACAAAAATTTGAGAAAAAGACTGAAACTTCCCTGCTGCTGTCTTCAATGAGATGGTCGAAAATTTCCGCCCGTCTTGTCTTGTTGCATTAAATACGCGTTCTGTTTCTATTTTCAGTTGGTTTTTGTTTGTTTCTGTTTTTTGTCTGAGATTGATCAATTTATTACAGATGCTTTTGCCATAGCCTACAGAGTGGCATGGCCCCTGGGGAAACAAGTTCATACAGTTCTGGAATGGACCATGTCCTCAAGATAGACTGTAGTTGTGTCCCATGACTCTGTAGAAGTTGGTAACGGGAGTGAGGTGGTAAAGACCTCGACTTGCCTTGGGGCCTGCGTTATTAGGACAGCATAAATCTCCTTTCCCTGTCGTCAGGTGTTTTATTTGCTTGTTTGTATGAAACACATTATGATTGCGTGTTAGTCCTTTTCTCCCACTGGACGAAGCAGCAGGGAAGTTTGAGGGGGTTTTTTCTCCAAATTTTTGTGTTATTTTGGTATTCGTTCGTTTGTGATCTTACGTTTACGTTTGTCAAAGGCCAGATGGCCGAAAATTTTCCGCCCGTCTTGTCTTGTATTAAATACGCGTTCTACTTCTTTTTTTTTTTTTTTTTTTTTTTTTTTTTGTCTGGTTCCGGTTTGCTGTTCCTGAACGCGGGTGGTCGCACTTGATTTGGATTACTTGCATTTTGGCTGAGTTATGATTAAGTTCTGTCTTGCATCTTCTGACTACAATAGTTCTGCGCGCGCGCGCGCGTGTGTGTGTGACCTGGCATGTATGTATCATGTGTGAACTGATGGGCCTACGTTCTTGAACTCAGGTAATACAGACACAGGTATATATATATATATAATTCAAGCAGCATGTGCACAGAAAAGGCAACAAATCAATGTAAAAATTTCCCAAATTTTCGGCGGTACACCCGCCTTCCTCAAGGGGACTTTAGTCACTGACTACGATATGCTACACAAACACATCAGAATATTTTACGTAGGCTACATTACGTAGTTTTGACTCGATATTGTTGTGACGTCAATTGACAGAGTTCAGGCCCAGAGGAAATATGGTTTTCATTTTGTTCATCCAAAAAGACTCCCTCCTCAGTCTGGTGTCCAGGTTCTCAGAGTGCACCTTTTCCACTGCGATACACTTCAAGTTTTGAAGCGAATGGCCAGTTTGGTTGAAGTGTTTGGTGACCTGAGTGCCTGTATTGTTTTGGATGTTTGACCGGTGTTGGTAGAATCTGGTTTTGAGAGAATTCTTCGTTTGTCCTATACATTGAGTTTTAGGGCAGATATCGCAGTGGAGGAGATACACTATGTTGGTAGATGTACATGACAGTTTGTGCCTTATTTGGAAAGTTTCACTCGTGTTGAAACTGCTGAAAGTTACACCTTCAATCAAGTGTTGTTCGCAAATGATGCACTGTTTAGCTGAACACTTGAAACAGCCGGCATCAGGGTCAGGAGGGATTGGAAGGCAGGATGGCATGAGGAGGTTATGCAGGGAGCGACAACATCTCTCCCCTAGGATGGGTGGGTCCGGAACAGCCTTCTGCATTTTGCTGCTGGTGTGAAGGATTGTGGAGTGGAGTTCCCTGAGCCACTGACGGAGGGGTGGGTTAGATGGATGGTGGGTGACGATGAAGGGGGTTCTGGTGGCTGTCTGTTTGGGTTTGTATTGAAGGATCTGTGATCTGGGGATGAGGCCAGCACGATGTTTGGCATTCTGTACAAGCCTGGAATTGTATCCTCGGCGGGCAAAATAGCGTGTCATTTCTGCACAGTGTCGACTGAAGGTGGTAGGGTTAGAACACAGGCGGCGAAGTCTCAGAAACTGGCTGTATGGAATGTTTTTGATCACGTGTTGAGGATGACAGGACAGGCTATGTAGATAAGAATGGGAATCTGTAGGTTTGGTGTACACATCAGTCACTAGATAGCCATTGTCAATGCTGACCTGAACATCAAGGAAGGGTAACTGGTTGGTGGATGAATTCAATGTAAACTTAATGGTAGGGTGGAAGGAGTTGATGTAGGTTGAGAACTGTTCTAACTCAGAAACAGGGCCTGTCCATAGTAAGAATATATATATATGTGTGTGTGTGTGTGTGTGTGTGTGTGTGTTGTGTGTGTGCGTGCGCGCGCGCGCGTGTGTGTGTGTGTGTGTTTGCAGTGTGTGAGTATGTGTGTGTGTGTGTGTGTGTGTGTGTCTGTTCGTGTGTGTGTGTGTGTGTGTGTGTGTGTCTGTGTGTGTGTGTGTGTGTGTGTGTGTGTGTGTGTGTGTGTGTGATTTTTCTCAGATATATGCACACACTGGCACGTTGTTTCGTGTGTGTGTGTGTGTGTGTGTGTGTGTGTGTGTGTGTGTGTGTGTGTGTGTGTGTGTGTGTGCGTGCGTGTGTGTGTGTATTTGATCCAATTTTTCTCAGATATATGCACACACTGGCACATTGTTTCCAAAATTGTGCAGACGGTATCTTGATGCAAGTGGGTTTTCGGTGGGCTTGCATGCTGCGTTTGTTTGTTTGTTTGTTCGTTTGTTTGTTCGTTCGTTCGTTTGTTTGTTCATTCATTCGTTCGTTCGTTCGTTTGTTTGTTTATTTGCTGAGTTTTTGCTTGTTTGTTTCTTTGTTTGTTTGTTTGTTTCTTTCTTTGTCTCTTGATCTGTTTGTTTGTTTGTTTGTTTGCTGAGTTTTTTGTTTGTTTGTTTGTCTGTCTGTCTGTTTGTTTGTTTGTTTGTTTGTTTCATATACCCAAGAGTCAGCTACTGATATGACTTACAGGATCTTTAACGTGCATAGTTCGCATTCTGCATACGAATACACATATAATGTGTAGGCACTCCGTGGCTGGCACATCTCCATACATGTTGACCAGAAAAATCTCCACCCTGTACTCACTAAGTGGACGTGTCTGGGCAGATCGAACCCAGGACCTTCAGATTGTAAATCCAACGTTTACCCAACTGATTACCACGCCCATCTGCAACACTTTTAAAAAAAAATTATTTTTTTTTGGGGGGGGGGGGGTCATTGCACTCAGTGAGGTTACCTTTGTGCTTACCTTTTTTTTTCTTTCCTTTTACGTCCCATTTTCTACGCCACTTTAACGGCCACAGAAGCTGGGACAGTTTTTACAGTGCAATGATGATGACGTCGATGAGGATGATAATCATGATGCTATGGAGTTCCATCTAGGATTGAGACTCCGTGACAGGGTTGTACTCTACGCTCACTATTATAATATGTACTGGCGTCAACCAGGCCCGAGAGATACAGACACTTGAGGTGCTGATCAGAAGATTTGAGCAACACCCTTAATGACGCATCCGTGAAGTGGATGAGACTCGACTGTGTGGTCCCAGGTCTTCCCAAAGAGCCCATAGCACGCCCAACTCTGGGTAGGAGCCGGTTAGAGCCGAAAAATCCCAAAGTCATTTTTGAAGGTACTAATGGGGATTCGAACCCACAACCCTCCAGTCAATAGCCTGTTGCGTTAACCACTACACCATGGCGACTGGTCCGTCTCCAACACTTTGCTTTAAACATGAAAAGAGTGTCCTGAAAATAATCAAAACAAAACAGCAAAACATTAGAAAACATGATCTTAAAAATCACAATCTTCTTTATAAAGACATCTGTGGAGAAAGTCAGTCAGTAAGTCGGTCGGTCAGAGAAACTACAAAAAGAAATTAATCCGCAGGTCAAAATGAAAACAGTCTGCTTAGTCTGTTATTAATAATGCATGCATGGTCAGCGACTTAGCAGAGGCTGGCCTCTGGCCAGTACCGGCCACTAAGTGGTCAGATTTACAACTACATGTGCTAGTATACTACAGCCTGCTCTGGGGACCATCTCCCCTTGTAAATGACCGTAATGAAAAAGTGACGTTTAGGGGAGCTTCCGGTCTCCCAAGTCAATTTACAACTGCATGTGCTACTACAGCCTGCTCTGGGGACCATCTCCGCTCGTAATTGACTGTAATGAACAAGTGACGTTCATGTGGAGTTTCTGATCTCCCAAGTCAATGTACAACTGCATGTGCTACTACAGCCTGCTCTGGGAACCATATCCTCTTCAAATGACCGTAATGAAAAAGTGACGTTATAAAGGGAGTTTCCGGTCTCCCAAGTCAACACACGCGTAGAGCCGTTATAATGATTGAACCGTTTCAGCGACCGTCTTCAGATGTGTCACCAAGGGCACAATGCTCAAAAGAATTTGTGGCCCGCATGGGGGTCGAACCCACGACCTCCGCGTTATCAGAACGGCACCGAGCTAACGGGCCGCGTTAACAATTAACCTATCTATGTTTAAGAAAATATCGTCTTCACCTAGATGATAGACAGCTGAGCATTTGGGCATTGACTGGGATGGTGGCGGTGTTCTGTCATGTGAGACGAGTTTATACATGATAGCTAGTTGTGTTGTGATTCAGACTTTTAATTATTTATTTATTTATTTCATATATATGTTCCTTTTTTGAAGGTAAGATACACATGTCATTTACATGTAACCAAGAATATTCCAGTGATAGGCTGATAAAATACCAGAATAAAATACAGATTATGTAAAACAGTCTAAGTAGGGCTTTAGGACCTGGCCAGCTCATGGTTTATGTGCAGGCTTAAAGCTTGTGCCACGGTCACCATACACATGGCACCTGTGACGTTAGTGCATATGGAATTCGTTCCGAGCGCGGAGATGTCATCTTCATCATCATCATCAGGTGCCCTGCCGCATGGCGTTGGCGATCATGGACTTCCATCTGTCTCTATCTCTTGTTGCCCCTAGCATCTCTCCCACCCCCTCGTCCCCAGCCACTCTGCAAGTCCGTCCAGCATTTTCTCCCTGGGTCTACCCGGTGCTCTCTTTCCCTCCAGCTTTCCCGTTGTGACCAGGTGCTCCAAATACACCTTCCTCATAAAATGGCCTGTAAATGTTGCCTGTCTTTTCCTAATCTTCCTTATGAGTGATGTACTTGTGTCTGCCTCCATCAAGACTGTCTCATTTGTTTTCTTTGCTGTCCATGGAACTCTCAACATTCTTCTTAGAAACCACATCTCGGCTGCCTCAATCTTGTTCTGGCTTTGTTTGTTGACGTCATCTTAAGAAACAGAAACTGAAACTACAATGATTGAACCCCCTTCACTGGCATGTGTATACGCATGAACACCGAATATGTGTGACATGAAACTTGTCATACGTTTCAATATTCAACACACGTGCAGACTCACCATAATGACTGAACCCCGTTCATTGGCATATGTATACACACGAACACCGAATATGTGTGATATAAATTTTGTAAGACGTGTCAGTACTTGGTAGCTTATGAAAAACTCCATAATTCCCAGCATGCGAATCCCCGAAGAAGGTGTACGACTTGGTGAGGTAACTCACCGAAGAAGGAGTATGATGCAGATTGTGCAGCAACATTAACACTGCAACAGCAACAACAGTGACAACTCTTGCACACAGTGGGCAGAACAACAATCCTTCAGTATACGAAACAACATTTTTCGGGAACAAAAATCAAACCGCGCTGCCTTTCCCCTTCCAAGAAATGAAAAACTTAAGAACATACATACATACATACATACATACATATATATATGTATGTATATACATTAATATGTATGTATGTATAAGACTGAAAAGTATGCGAGTCTATCCAGCAGCTTGAGGACACTGGCTTAAAAGCCAGAGTCCTCACCATAGAGGTTGGAACAAGGGGGTTGATAGGCACATCAGTCCATAATCTCATGAAGCAGTTCTCGATTTCGGGAAGAGAGAGGACCAGAGCCCTAAAGGCAATGGCAGGAGCAGCGGAAAAGAGTACCAGCTGGATCTGGACAAGGAGGAACAAAAGTGAACTTCATAAGGCTTAACATCCCCCCACATGTTGCTGGTGACCAGTAGTCGAGTAGTTAAGACATCCGTCACAAGGGTGACTTTGCCTTGAGAAACCTGACCAGAAGAGGACAAATTAAAACAAATAATGGCGAAAGCAGAGGGGCATCCAGGAGTCATGACCTGGGTGTGGCCCGGACCCCTCAGAGTGTCAGGAGTTAAGGGCCGAAACATTTGCTTGACGGGGGTTTCTCCTCTGAGGACCTTCTGCTGTCCGGCTCTCCCAGAATTTTTTACTACATATACAGTAGCCACACATTCACGAACGGTCACACCGTGTCAGCCATTGAGTGCCTCGCTGTAATATTTTGCCGGGAGTTTCAATCACTGAGAAACTATATTTGTGGTCATATTAACATGAGTAAGCCTTCTTGCGCTCGAACTAATAATTACAATATTTATAATAATTACAATATTTATATAGCGCAAAATCTTGATAAAATCAAATCTAAGCGCTGAAGCAAACACACACGCACGCACGCACGCACGCACGCACGCACGCACACACACGCACACACACACACACGCATGGCTATAAATGGGGAGAAAGAATAAAAGCAATAAAAGCAAGAATAAAAGCAATGGAAAATTATAGAGAGCATAGCATATACAATTATATATTATAACCATGTGATTCCCCTCCGAGCGGAGACAGGCTGCAGAGGGGAGAGGGGGGATTGAGTGAGGTTAGGATTTTATGCTTCTTTATACTTCTCGTAATGTGCATTTGTGACCTGCCAGCACGAAATCAGTCTTAACCAGCATTTTGGGTATTTTGAGATATACATGTTACTGGAAAGTGTACATTCTGCTGACTGTTTTGGTACTTGAATAAGGCTTGTACTAAAAAAAAATGTAGAAGTTATGTATGTTTAAAGTCATTAAGTTGCATGTCGGCCATTTTGAGAAAACAGCCTCTAAAGTTATTATGTACTCTCCTACACACTTTCCTTAAATTTCTTTATTTGGTGGTTTTGACCGAGTTTGTTTCTAATTTTAGCTGCCATTATCTGAAAGGTGCATCAAAGAGCTTTCTGTCAGTATATTACATGTGGGGGTACTGTACAGGTTACGGTTAATAATAAGAGAAAAAAGTAGGTACTTTTGGTATGAAATTGCGTTCTTTCTGCTGCGATCAGTGCATCAAAATACCATTTTAAATTTACTATTGATATTTTTTCAAGAAAACACTTTCTGTGGGGGATAGATTATAGTCTACAGAAATCGATGTTGAGGAAGAATCAAAACACCCCAGATAGACCCTCAGTCACCTTTTCAGCTCCTAGTGCTGTTCGACTGACTGCGAGTTAAGACTGATTTCGTGGTGGAAGGTCACATTTGTCTTTGCTTTTCTTGAAAAAAAAAAAAGAGTCACGTGAGCTTGTTCAGCTGGGCAAATCTATAGCAAAACGTGACAAACAATTGTGCCGCATCCATACGTCTTACGTCATACGTCTGTTCCCCCAATTGTCCAATGCATCACGTAGGCTTTCTGCACTTGTCAACCCGAGCTTCGCTGTCAAACGACCCAGCATTCTTTGAAGCCTTTGAAGTCCTTGTTGTAGACAATGTTCTTGTAAGGCATTTCTGGCTATTCCTTTTCAAGGGTGACCTACTTTAGGTATAAAAATCCGTAAACATTCTTACCGTACAGTGCACACGGCACAGACACACCGCTCGCACGAACGCACACACTATGATCACACACACGCAGGGGCGCATGCACACACAGTGGATATTATACTCTTCACAAATCAGGACGCAGACTACTCAAACACAAACACAGATAACAACTCATTAACAGAGAATAACAACCAGGGACTGGATTGCCAAGTAAAGTAAAGGTAGGTACAAAGACATTATATAAACGTCCTTGGGTAGGTATCATTTTTGGTATAACCCCAAGAGAAAGAGGCGAGGGGTGTTTCCCTTGGAAGGAACCGACAGAAAGGCAAAATCAAGCAGACAAAGCAAAACTTCTACTCGACAGAATAAAATGTGTGGTCTAAACGAACTGGAAACCTTATTAAGAGGCATAAAGGGAAAATATGCAGTCACATTTATTGAATAGTAGTCATCATCATCATCAGGTGCCCTGCCGATTGGCGTTGGCGACCATGGACTTCCAACCATCTCTATCTCTCGTTGCCCCTAGCATCTCCCCCACCCTCCTCATCCCCAGCCACTCTGCAAGTCCGTCCAGCATTCTCTCCCGGGGTCTACCTGGTGCTCTCTTTCCCTCCAGCTTTCCCGTTGTGAATAGTAGTATTGTTCATTATTTCATATGCTCATCATCACCATGTGCCTTGCCGCATGGCGTTGGCGATCATGCCCTTCCATACAAATCTTTCTTTTGTCGATGCAAGTGTATCTCCCACCCTTTATGTCCTCATCCACCCCCGCAAAACTATCTAATATTTTCTCCCTGGGTTTACCCGGTGCTCTTATTCTCACTATAGCTTTCCTGTTGTGACTGGGTGCTCAAATTTCTCTTACCTCATAAAATGTCCTGTAAAATGTTGCTTATCTTTTCCTTATCTTCTTCATTAAAATGTTCTTTTTTGTGTTTGTTTCTTTCCAGACTGTCTTGTTTATTTTCTTTGATGTCCATGGAACTCTTAGCATTCTTCTCGGAAACCACATTTCAGCTGCTTCAATCTTGTTCTACTTTGCTTGTTGATTATCGTCACACGTAAAGATGTAAGTGACTGGCAGTGTCTTGCAGTTTATACAGGTTCGTGAAGATCTAACAGTTGATCATTCTTCTCAGAGACAAAATATTCCAGTCCAGGTTAAACGAAAATAATCTTTTATTTGAAGAAGGTAGAAAACACAACAGGAACTGGGTAAATACTTCACACATCCAATGCACCACTCCTAGTTTGCAGAATTCTTCTTCTTCAGCCCTCAAATCTACACGCAGCAACTCCACAAATCTACAGCGACTTCTCTATCTGTGACAACAGGCTTACACTTTAATTCTTCCGATCGCTCTCTCTCTCTCTCTGGACCCACAGTCGCGCTTTATCTATAACATCATCATAGAAAGTTCCACAATATTCTCGGCTTTTCCCTAGATTTTCAGCCAATCATAGCCACATTCTCGAACCTTCCCTTTCTAGAGTATTCTGTAGTTCTAGCCAATCATTGTACAGATTCAATTTGTTTACGATTTCCGGAACATTCTAGAACTTGACAGACACATTTTGACGTCACATTTCTCTTATCGGCATTCACACTTTCACATTGAGTTTCTGTTTTCTCTCTTTTTTTTTTAAAACGTAACAATTATTGTCCATGCTTTGCATCCGTACATAATTATGCTATCAAGAAATAATTGAGGATGTAATGCAGCAAATGAGAGTTGGACAATTTGTTGCAAACTCTGACCACTACCCATTACATTCAGATACATGTATGCCAGCATTATGCACAAAACAAAACAAAACAAAGCAACACACACACAAACACACACACAAAAACACACACATCTATCACAAAAGCCACACACACACACACACACACACACACACACACACACACACACACACACACACACACACACATACATACATACATACAAACAAACACACACATCTATCACAAAAGACACACACATACACATAGGGACACAAACAATATCACAGAACACACACACACACACACACACACACACACACACACACACACACATTATCACAAAAGACACACACACACACACATCTATCACAAAAGACACACACATACACATAGGGACACAAACAATACCACAGAACACACACACACACACACATACAAACACACACACATTATCACAAAAGACACACACACACTCACACACACACACACACACACACACACACACACACACACACACACACACACACACATCTACCACAAAAGACACACACATACACATAGGGTCACAAACAACACCACAGAACACACACACACACACACACACTCACACACACACACACATCTCTCACAAAAGACACACACACATACACATAGGGACACAAAACAATACCACAGAAACACACACACACACACACACACACACACACACAACACACACACACACACACACACACACACACACAACACACAACTCTCACAAAAGACACACACATACACATAGGGACACAAACAATACCACAGAACACACACACACACACACCACACACACACAACACACACAACAACACACACACACACACACACACACAACACACACACAGCATACACACACACACACACACATCTATCACAAAAGACACACACATACACATAGGACACAAACAATACCACAGAACACACACATACACACACATTATCACAAAACACACACACACACACACACACACACACACACACACACACACGCACGCACGCACACACACACACACACACACACACATGTCTACAAACAACACAACAAACACACAAATCTACACAAAATCACATACCACACACACAGGCACACACACACACACACACACACACTCACACACACACACACACACACACACACACACACACACACCACGCACGCACGCACGCACGCACGCACGTACATATACACACACACACGTAATGACAGGCAAACTTGTAATGTTTTGATATGCGTACGATTATCTTTTTGCCCGAGGCAATCGTTTCAATCTTAAATTATAATTTATTGAAAAGAAATTTGCCTCCAACCATTTTCCATCTGTTCTGCAGTGTTTTATTTTCCTCACACACACACACACACACACACACACACACACACACACACACACACACACACACACACACACACACACACACACACACACACACACACACACACACACACACACACACACACACACACAATTCTTATATTACTGGTTTCCTGCTTCCCGCATCTTTTGAAAATCTCCATTAAACCGCGTGTGTGATGGGAAGAGGGGGGGGGGGGGCAGAAGGAGGAGAGATTGTTTCATATTGACCGTGAGAGATATCTGTCTGTTCGTGTGTGTGTGTCTGTGACAAAAATATCTTAGCGAGATTTTCTCGAAATCCAAAACAAGTGTGACTGACTGCCCGCGTTCAAGAAAACAGGAACCAGAAAAAACACGAAAGAAGAATAAGAACGCGTATTTATTACAACAAGACAACACACACACACACACACACACACACACACACACACACACACACACACACACACACACACACACACACACACACACACACACACACACACACACACACACACACACACACACACACACGGCTAGACATTTCTTCTTGTCTTGTTTTGTTGTATTAAATACGCGTTTATATTCTTAAATAAATTCTCAGCTAGGCATTTCCTCTTGTCTTGTCTTGTTGTATTAAATACGCGTTTATATTCTTAAATAAATTCTCGGCTAGGCATTTCCTCTTGTCTTGTCTTGTTGTATTAAATACGCGTTTATATTCTTAAATAAATTCTCGGCTAGGCATTTCCTTGTCTTGTCTTGTATAAATACGCTGTCATATTCTTAAATAAATTCTCGGCTAGGCATTTCCTCTTGTCTTGTCTTGTTGTATTAGATACGCGTTCTTATTCTTAAATAAATATCGGCTGGACATTTCATCTTGTCTTGTCTTGTTGTAATCAAAGGACATAACTCTTGAGAATTATCTCCCATGTTGTACTTCTCAAATCTAACACAGTTTGCGCTACCCATTCAGCTAGCACAGAAGCAGATACAAAGTACAAAAACAGTAAGTTCAGAACACTCCTTGTTGTATTAAATACGCGTTCTTATTTTTCTTTCGTGTTTTTTTCTGGTTTCTGAGATTTTCTCGGCTGTTTCTGGATGGATATTTTTACCAAATTTGGGTGAAAAGGTATACTTAACCCTTTGACTTCCGCACCCCGTCCACCAGCACCCTGCATTGTCGACCAT
>JAPXFY010000020.1:55616763-55626763 GCA_030674185.1 Monoplex corrugatus
GAATCAGCTGGACTACCGAAATAATATCATTATTATTATTCTAGGGAAACGCCGCAAGAAAACGCAGTTTAGTGGGTCTGCTGTCTTATGTTTGTTTAATCCCTTGGACCCCCGCAGCCTGTCCACCAACTGCAAAAACTTAACCCTTTGACTCCTCACCCTATTCACCAGCTTCCTGCAGGAAGTTGGTGGATAGGGTAAGGGAGTCAAAGGATTAAGTGTTTTGTCTTTCTGGCATGGTTGACAATGCAGGATGCTGGTGGACAGGGTGCGGGAGTCGAAGGGTTAAAGCTTCAGCCGTTTGGTTAGAGCCACATCAGGGTTATAATTATTTCAAAATATGCAATACTTCAACAGACAAAAAAGTAAAAAAGTAAAAAAATTAAGTACACATACCGATGCATTCGTGCAGATTTTTTTCTTAAATTTTAGATATTGTAAGGTGACTAGTCTTTGTCGATTATATGTGTATGCCTGGTGCGTGAGTGCGCTTTGATTTGAATTGGCGCCGTATAAATACTATAACTGAATTGAATAGGATTGGCGTTGACCACTCCGTCTAATTCATCACACCGGAGATCTAAAAAAACAAACCTGAATGAAAAAAAAAAGAAAAAAAAAGACATAACCAAGGACACCAAAACATACATAAAAACGGGCTTAAATCACCTAAAATTGTTTCCGCATATCTCAATTCCCTGGAAAAAAAATGCTCTTAATACATGTACTCAACTGTCAATCCTAAGAGAAAGTAGGCTATGTAAAACTTTATCGAACACATACAGGCGAATGGACCAGCAAGGCAGAAAATGATAGGAAGAAATGACAGAAAGCAAAAGTACAAGGCAGAAACAAAGAAAGTGACAGAAAAGAGGAAACCTCTAGTACAGAATTTCCAGAATGCAGGGTTACAATTTATACTGAAAGAGCCCTCGGCATCCCCACGGGTGACGGTTTGTTGTCTGATAGGCCCAGCGGTAGTATGTTACATTTCAAAAAGAGAAACTCATTGTGAAAGTGCGAAGGCCGATAAGAGAAGTGTGACGTCAAAATGTGTCTTTTCGATTCAGCTCCTCTCCGCTGTTCGTTCTTGAAGATTGGTTTGTGTTTCACTCGACAATGAATCGAGAATATTTGTTTTGGTTGATGCTAACACTGAAAATATATGTTTAAGTTTGATTTCGCTGTATGGAAATATGTAGAATCCTTTGGAACAATCTAGAAACGACAAGAAAAACGTAGAATACCTTAGACCTTTCTAAAATGTTCCGGAAATCGTAAACAAATTTAACCTGTACAGTGATTGGCTAGAACTATAGAATATTCCAGAAAAGGAAGGTTTGAGAAGGCAGCTATAATTGGCTGAAAATCTAGGGAAAAGCCGAGAATATTCGGGAACTTTCCATGATGTTATAAATAAAGCGTGACTGTGGGTTGAAAGAGAGCGATCGGAAGAATTAAAGTGTAAGCCTGCTGTCAGAGATAGAGAAGTCGCTGTAGATTTGTGGACTTGCTGCGTGTAGATTTGAGGGCTGAAGAAGAATAATTCTGCAAACTAGGAGTGGTGCATTGGATGTGTGAAGTATTTACCCAGTTCCTGTTGTGTTTTCTACGTTCTTCAAATAAAGGATCATTTTCGTTTAACCTGGACTGGTGTATTTTGTCTCTGAGAAGAACGATCAACTGCTAGATCTTCACGAACCTGCATAAACTGCAAGACACTTTCTGTTTTGTCTCTATTCTTTCAGCCATTGATGATGACGGGTGGTGAGGGTGGTGATGGTGGTAGTGGTGGTGACGGAAAATACAATCTAACAACCTGGGTCTGCATATGTGACATCTCTCTCACATCTTCACATGTGACAGTACAATTCAGCCCAGCCATAAGACACTACCCTTTTCTCTCTACCTTTTTTCTAAGGATCATTGCACTCAGGGAGGTCACCTTTGTGCTCACCTTTTTTTTTCCGTCTCATTTTCTACGCCACTTTAATGGCCACAGAAGCTGGCACAGTTTTTTTTTAAACAATACGATGATGATGATGTCCATGAGGATGATAATAATGATGCTATGGAGTTCCATCTAGGATTGAGACTTCGTGTTCTACGCTTACCGGGGCCGACACAACCTGCCATCGGTGTACTCCTCACTTATTCAGTCGCACTGTCGTGAGTTCGCTCACGGTGGTGCGCACTGAAGCCAGTTCTCAACCCAGCAGTTGCCTGAAGAAGTCGGCCGGATCGCCGATGAAAGCTACGCAGTCAGTAGCTTTTTTGTCACTGAGAGACAGTTCAGCTAGGTAGTCATTATATCATAATACACCCTGGCATCAACCAGGCACGAGAGATACACACACCTGCAGTGCTGATCAGTAGATTTGAGCAGCAACACCCTCAATGACGCATCCATGAAGTGGATGAGACTCGACTGTGTGCTCCCAGTCTTTGCAATAAACCCATGGCACGCTCAGCTCTGGGTAGGAGCCGGTCAGAGCTGAAAAAAATCCCATGATGATTTTTGAAAGGACTGATGGGGATTCGAACCCTCAACCTTCCAGTCAGTAGTCCGTTGCGTTAACCACTACACCACGGCGACTGTTATTTTCTCCCCCACCTTAGAGATGTTTTGGCTTTGCAGCTGCACATATGGTTTTATGGTTTTGTGTTTTAATCCTTGCTTGACAAGGCAGGCCCAGCCACGTCTGATTTAGTTCTTTTCTTTTTTTCTCCTCTCCGGGTATTCCACTTTTCCCTTTAGCCCCTTGGCTGTTGGATTAGATGTTTTTCTTCCTGTTCCAAGGCCAGACTGGATTCGTTACTCTAGGCATGATACACTTACTTACATTGGCTGTACCTCTCTATTACACACACACAACCACCACACACACACACACACACACACACACACATACTCATACACACGCGCGTGCGCACGCACACACACATGCGCGCACGCACTCAGACACACAGACAGATGTCATTATCACTCAAAGTGAAAAGACGATAAATCAAAGAACGAACAGACAGATGTACATATAGATATATATACCTACACACATATATACTTATGTGTGTATATATAAATATATGTATATATGTATATATATATGTATATATATACATATATATGTATATGTATATATACATAATATATACATACATACATATACATAAATATACATATATGTATATATACACACACAATAATATATACATATATATTTGTTTTTGCATTTATGTGAGGTTTTGTGCATAAGTATATGTATATGTATATACATACGTATGTATTATATTATATACATGTACATATACATACATATGTGTATATATATATATATATATGTGTGTGTGTGTGTGTTGTGTGTGTGTGTGTGTGCGTGCGCGCATTTTGTTATTGAAATGAATATACTTACAATCCAGAAACTAGCTCAACAAATGCATTATAGTTTTGGCCCTGGACCCCCTTCAGGATTAAAAAAATAAGAATAATAATATGGCGTGACTACTTTTACATTGCCATATTCATCTCACTTTCCTCAAGACATCGTTTTTGCCTTCCCCTGGCTCCAGGTCTTGCTACTACTCACAAAGAAATTATGATTTCATATCTGTCATATCTGAGAGTTCCATGGACAGCAAAGAAAACAAACGAGACAGTCTTGATCGAGGCAGATACAAGGAGATCACTCATAAGGAAGATTAGGAAAAGGCAGGCAACATTTATAGGCCATTTTATGAGGAAGGGGGATTTGGAGAACCTGATCACAACGGGAAAGCTGGAGGGAAAGAGAGCACCAGGTAGACCCAGGGAGAAAATGCTAGACGGACTTGCGGAGTGGCTGAAGACGAGGAGGGTGGAGGAGATGCTTGGGGCAACAAGAGATAGAGACAGATGGAAGTCCATGATCGCCAACGCCATGCGTCAGGGCACCTGATAATGGTGATGATGATATTCTGTCATTTTCCCCTATTGGGCGAAGCAGCAGGGAAGTTTTCCTCTTTTTCTCCTGCATTTTGTATTTGGTGTTTGATATTTGTAGTTTGTTGTCTTACGTTTATGCTTGACAAAGGCCAGGTGGCTGTACATTTGCGCCTGTCTTGTCTAGTTGTATTAACCTTTGACTCCCGCATCCTATTCACCAACTGCAAAAATTCATCCCTTTCACTCCCTCACCCTGCCCCAGCTTCCTGCATTAAATACGCGCTCTGATTCCAATTTTATGAGGAAAGGGGAATTAGAGCACCTGTCACAACAGGAAAGCTGGAGGGAAAGAGAACACCAGATAGACCCAGGAAAAAATACAGAACGGACTTGCAGGGTACTGTGGACAGAGAGGGTGGAAGGTGTACTTGCCGTGACAAGGGATAGGTGCATATGGAGGCCATGATCGCCAATGCCATGCGGCAGGACACATGATGATAATAATCCAATTTCTATGTTTTTCTAGTTCATGTTTTCTTGAACACAGGCGATCGCACTTGTTTTGGATTTATCATTTCAAGTTAATGTTCAATATATATTGACAAAACTTGTCATTTGTGTCTGTGCTATTTTGCTTTTTGAACTGCATATAGTTGTTCTGCAATGAGAAAATCGTGTTGAAAATGAATTTTTTTGGGTTTAAATGCTATACATATATAAATGAGAGCGTTGAATGGCCTGTCCATCTTATTTTTCTTTTTTCTTTTCTTTTTTCTTTTTTTTCTTTTTTGTTGTTGTTGAAATTCTTTTCTTCCTACAACAACAGACGTGTGGAATGTGAAAGAGGGGCGGGAAGGGGAGGGGGGAGGGAGGGAGGAAGGGGAAGAGGATGATCCACCAGTCAAAACGACAAAAGAGACATTTGAATATGTCAAAAGATAAAACTTCACCAGATGCATTCATCATTACCGGCTGTCAGGTAAAAGTTTCCATCCTTCCCCATTTCTGCCCCGTCTGTTTCTCCCCATGAAGCCTCTACACACACAGGCATTCACCTACCTATAGATGCGTGAGATCACGCACGCAAACGCGTCACTGAGAAGAGAAAGTTGGTGTTGTTGAGTTGGGGAGTAGAGAAGCTCTGTTTTTTTTTCCCGGCTTACCATCTGGTTCACTTTCTGTGTTGTCTCTATTCTTTCAGCCGTTGATGATGACGGGTGGGGTGAGGGTGGTGGTAGTGGTGGTGACAGGGAAAAAACAGTCTGACAACCTGGATCTGCATATGAAATGTTTCTATTAACCTGTTTTTGTCTTTTCGTCTCTCTCTGTCTGATGGTCAGTTTGGGCTGCTAGTCTGTCTATCTCTGTCTCTGTCTCTGTCTGTATCTTTGTCTCAGACTCTTTCTCTATCTATCTCTCTCTTTCCTCTCTTTCTCTTCCTCTCACTCACTCACTCACTCTCTCTCTCTCATTCTGTCTCTCTGTCTGTCTCCCTCTCTCTCTCTTTCTCTCTCTGTCTCTGTCTGTCTGTCTCTCTTTGACTTTGTCTCTGTCTGTCTATCTATTTCTCTCTCTTTTCTCTCTCTCTCTCACTCCCTCTCTCCCCCCTCTCTCTCTCTCCCTCTCCCTCCCTCCTTCTCTCTCTTTGTCATCTGTCTGTCAGTCTGATGATGTCTGTTTCTTGTACTTACTTTTCTTTTCTTTTCTTTCTTCTTTTCTTTCTTTCTTCTTTCTTTCTTTCTTTCTTCCTACAACGGCAGACGTGTGGAATGTGGAAGAGGAGCGGGGACGGTGAGGGAGAGGGAGGGGAAGAGGATGATCTACCAGTCAAAACGACAAAAGAGACTTGAGGATGCATTTGTCATTACCGGCTGTCAGGTAAAAGTTTCCACTCTGCCCCATTTCTGCCCCGTCTGTTTCTCCCCATGAAGCCTCTACACACACAGGCATTCACCTACCTAGAGATGCGTGAGGTCACGCACGCAAGCACGTCACTGAGAAGAGCAAGTTGGCGTTGTTGAGTTGGGGAGTAGGGAAGCTCTGGTTTTTTTTTCCATTACCATCTGGTTCACTTTCTGTTTTGTCTCTACTCTTTCAGCCGTTGATGATGACGGATGGTGAGGCGTATAGTAGTGGTGGTGACGGAAAAAACAATCTAAAAACCTGGGTCTGCATACGTAATGTTTCTATTCACCTGTTTTTGTCTTTTCGTCTCTTTCTTATGGTCGGTTTGGGGCTGCTAGTCTGTCTGTTTGTCTCTTTCTTTCTCTCTCTCTCAGTCTTTTCTCTCTCTTTTCTCTCTCTCTACTCTCTCTGTTTCTCTTTCTGTCTCTCTGTCTTTGTTTCTGTCTGTCTTTGTCTGTCTCTGTCTCTTTGTCTTTGTCTCTGTCTGTCTGTCTATTTCTCTCTCTTTTCTTGCTCTCTCTCACTCCCTCTCTCCCCCTCTCTCTCTCTGTCTCTCCCTCTCCCTCCCTCCCTCTCTCTCTTTGTCATCTGTTTGTCAGTCTGCCTGACGATCAGTCTGTTTCTTGTACTTACTTTTCTTTTCTTTGTTTCTTTCTTTTTTCCTACAACGGCAGACGTGTGGAATGTGGAAAAGGGGCGGGAAGGGGAAGGGGGAGGAGAGGGGGAGGGAGGGAGAAGAGGATGAGCTACCAATCAAAACGACAAAAGAGACTTGAGAATGTCAAAAGATAAAACTTCACCAGATGCATTCGTCATTACCGGCTGTCAGGTAAAAGTTTCCATACTTCCCCATTTCTGCCCCGTCTGTTTCTCCCCATGAAGCCTCTACACACACAGGCATTCATCTACCTATAGATGCGTGAGATCACGCACGCAAGCACGTCACTGAGAAGAGCAAGTTGGCGTTGTTGAGTTGGGGAGTAGAGAAGCTCTGTTCCCCCCCCCCCCCTCCCCCACCGGCTTAGCATCTGGTTCACTTTCTGTTTTGTCTCTATTCTTTCAGCCGATGATGATGGGTGGGGTGAGGGTGGTGGTGGTGGTGGTAGTGGTGGTGACAGGGAAAAAAACAGTCTAACAACCTGGATCTGCATATGAAATGTTTCTATTAACCTGTTTTTGTCTTTTCGTCTCTCTGTCTGATGGTCAGTTTGAGGCTGCTAGTCTGTCTCTGTCTGTGTCTCTGTCTGTGTCTCTGTCTCAGATTCTCTCTCTATCTATCTCTCTTTCCTCTCTTTCTCTTCATCTAACTCACTCACTCACTCTCTCTCTCTTTCTCTCTCTCTCTCCCTCTGTCTCCTCTCTCTCTCTTTCTCTCTCTTTCTCTCTCTGTCTCTTTGTCTTTGTCTCTGTCTGTCTGTCTATTTCTCTCTCTTTCTCTCTCTCTCTCACTCATTCTCTCCTCTCTCTCCCTCTCTCTGTCTCTCTATCTCCCTCCCTCCCCCTCTCTCTCTTTGTCATCTGTCTGTCAGTCTGTCTGATGATCAGTCTGTTTCTTGTACTTACTTTTCTTTTCTTTCTTTCTTTCTTTCCTTTTTTCTTTCCTTCTTTCTTTCTTCCTACAATGGCAGACGTGTGGAATGTGGAAGAGGAGCGGGGAGGGGGAGGGGAGGGGAGGGGAAGAGGATGATCTACCACTCAAAACGACAAAAGAGATTTGAGGATGCATTCATCATTACCGGCTATCAGGTAAAAGTGTCCATACTTGCCCATTTCTGCCCCGTCTGTTTCTCCCCATGAAGCCTCTACACACACAGGCATTCACCTACCTATAGATGCGTGAGATCACGCACGCAAGCGCGTCACTGAGAAAGAGAAAGTTGGTGTTGTTGAGTTGGGGAGTAGAGAAGCTCTGTTCCCCCCCCCCCCCCCCTGCTTACCATCTGGTTCACTTTCTGTGTTGTCTCTATTCTTTCAGCCGTTGATGATGACGGGTGGGGTGAGGGTGGTGGTGGTGGTAGTGGTGATGACGGGGAAAAACAGTCTAACAACCTGGGTCTGCGTATGTAATGTTTTTATTCACCTGTTTTGTCTTTTCGTCTCTCTGTCTGATGGTCAGTTTGGGGCTGCTAGTCTGTTTCTGTCTGTCTGTGTCTCTGTATGTCTGTCTGTCTCTCTGTCTCTGTCTGTCTGTCTGTTTGTCTCTCTTTGTCTGTCTCTTTGTCTGTCTCTTTGTCTTTGTCTCTGTCTGTCTGTCTATTTCTCTCTCTCTCTCTCTGTCTCTCTCTCTTCTCTCTCTCACCCACTCACTCACTCTCTCCCTCTCTGTCTCCCTGTCCCTCCCTCCCTCTCGCTCTCTTTGTCATTTGTGTGTCAGTCAGTCTGACGATCAGTCTGTTTCTCATACTTACTTTTCTTTTCTTTGTTTGTTTGTTTCTTTCTTTCTTTCTTCCTACAATGGCAGATGTGTGAAATGTGGAAGAGGAGCGGGGAGGGTGAGGGGAGGGGAGGGGAAGAGGATGATCTACCACTCAAAACGACAAAAGAGACTTGAGGATGCATTCATCATTACCGGCTATCAGGTAAAAGTTTCCATTCTTCCCCATTTCTGCCCCGTCTGTTTCTCCCCATGAAGCCTCTACACACACAGGCATTCACCTACCTATAGATGCGTGAGATCACGCACGCAAGCGCGTCACTGAGAAAGAGAAAGTTGGTGTTGTTGAGTTGGGGAGTAGAGAAGCTCTGATTCCCCCCCCCCCCCCCCCCCCCCCGGCATATCATCTGGTTCACTTTCTGTGTTGTCTCTATTCTTTCAGCCTTTGATGATGACGGGTGGGGTGAGGGTGGTGGTGGTGGTAGTGGTGGTGGTGACAGGAAAAAACGATCTAACAACCTGGGTCTGCATATGTAATGTTTCTATTCACCTGTTTTGTCTTTTCGTCTCTCTCTCTGGCTGATGGTCGATTTGGGGCTGCTAGTCTGTCTGTTTGTCTCTCTCTCTCTCTCTCTCTCTCTCTCTCTCTCTCACTCTCTCTCTCTCTCTCTGTTTCTCTCTCTGTTTCTCTCTCTGTCTCTCTGTCTTTGTTTCTGTCTGTCTTTGTCTGTCTGTCTCTGTCTCGTTGTCTTTGTCTCTGTCTGTCTGTCTGTCTATTTCTCTCTCTCTTTCTCTCTCTTTTCTCTCTCTTGCTCACTCTCTCCCTTTCTCTCTCTCTCTCCCTCTCCCTCCCTCCCTCTCTCTCTTTGTCATCTGTGTGTCAGTCTGCCTGACGATCAGTCTGTTTCTTGTACTTACTTTTCTTTTCTTTCTTTCTTTCTTCATACAATGGCAGACGTGTGGAATGTGGAAGAGGAGCGGGGAGGGGGAGGGGAGGGGAGGGGAGGGGAAAGAGGATGATCTACCAGTCAAAACGACAAAAGAGACTTGAGGATGCATTCGTCATTACCGGCTATCAGGTAAAAGTGTCCATACTTGCCCATTTCTGCCCCGTCTGTTTCTCCCCATGAAGCCTCTACACACACAGGCATTCACCTACCTATAGATGCGTGAGATCACGCACGCAAGCGCGTCACTGAGAAGAGAAAGTTGGTGTTGTTGAGTTGGGGAGTAGAGAAGCTCTGTTTTTTTTTCCCCGCCTTACCATCTGGTTCACTTTCTGTGTTGTCTCTATTCTTTCAGCCGTTGATGATGGGTGGGGTGAGGGTGGTGGTGGTGGTAGTGGTGGTGACAGGAAAAAACAGTCTAACAACCTGGATCTGCATATGTAATGTTTCTGTTCACCTGTTTTGTCTTTTCGTCTCTCTCTCTCTGTCTGATGGTCGATTTAGGGCTGCTAGTCTTTCTATCTCTGTCTCTGTCTCTGTCTGTGTCTTTGTCTCAGACTCTCTCTCTATCTATTCTCTCTTTTCTCTCTTTCTCTTCCTCTCACTTCCTCACTCTCCTCTCTTCTTCTGTCTCTCTCATTCTGTCTCTCTGTCTGTCTCCCTCTCTCTCTCTTTCTCTCTCTGTCTCTCTCTGTCTCTGTCTGTCTGTCTCTCTTTGACTTTGTCTCTGTCTGTCTATCTATTTCTCTCTCTTTTCTCTCTCTCTCTCTCACTCCCTCTCTCCCCCTTTCTCTCTCTGTCTCTCCCTCTCCCTCCCTCCCTCTTTCTCTTTATCATCTGTTTGTCAGTCTG
>JAPXFY010000020.1:55631763-55641763 GCA_030674185.1 Monoplex corrugatus
AGTGTAACCAAAAACATGACTTTATATAGAATAACCAAAAAACACGACTTTTTATAGTGTAGCCAAATACAGGACTTTGTATAGTGTAACCAAAAACATGACTTTATGTAGTGTAACCAAAAACAGGACTTTATATAGTGTAACCAAAAACAGGACTTTGTATAGTGTAACCAAAAACATGACTTTATATAGAATAACCAAAAACACGACTTTTTATAGTGTAGCCAAATACAGGACTTTGTTATAGTGCAACCAAAAACAGACTTTAATATAGAATAAACCAAAAACACGACTTTTATAGTGTAAGCCAAATACAGGACTTTATCTAGTGTAAACAAAAACAGACTTTTAATGTTTGCAATCCAAAAAAAAGAAAAGAAAAAAGACTTAGTATAGTGTAACCGAAAACAGGACTCCATATAGTGTAAACAAAAACAGAACTTTATATAGTGTAACCAAAAAACAGGACTTTATATAGTGTAACCAAAAACAGGACTTTATACAGTGTAACAAAAAAAAATCCCCAGGACTTTATATAGTGTAACCGAAAAACAGGACTTTATGTAGTGTAACCAAAGACAGGACTTTATACAGTGTAACAAAAAAAAAACCAGGACTTTATATAGTGTAACCAAAAACAGGACTTTATATAGTGTAACCAAAAAAACAGGACTTTATATAGTGTAACCAAAAACAGGACTTTATACAGTGTAACAAAAAACCCCAGGACTTTTATATAGTGTAACCAAAAAACAGGACTTATGTAGTGTAACCAAAAACAGGACTTAGTAGTGTAACCAAAACAGGACTTTATATAGTGTAACCAAAAACAGGACTTTATGTAGTGTAACCAAAAACAGGACTTTATGTAGTGTAACCAAAAAACAGGACTTTATGTAGTATAACCAAAAAACAGGACTTTATATAGTGTAACCAAAAATAGGACTTATGTAGTGTAACCAAAAACCAGGACTTTATATATAATGTAACCAAAAACAGGACTCCATATAGTGTAACAGAACAAAAAAACAGGACTTTATATAGTGTAACCAAAAACAGGATTTACATGGTGTAACCAAAACCAGGACTTTATATAGTATACCAAAAACAGGATGTACATGGTGTAACCAAAAACAGGACTTTATATAGTGTAACCAAAAACAGGACTTCATGTAGTGTAACCAAAAACAGGACTTTATGTAGTGTAACCAAAAACAGGACTTTATGTAGTGTAACCAAAAACAGACTTTATGTAGTGTAACCAAAAACAGGACTTTATGTAGTGTAACCAAAAACAGGACTTTATATAGTGTAACCAAAAACAGACTTTATGTAGTGTAACCAAAAACAGGACTTTATGTAGTGTAACCAAAAAACAGGACTTTATGTAGTATAACCAAAAACAGGACTTTATATAGTGTAACCAAAAACAGGACTTTATGTAGTGTAACCAAAAACAGGACTTTCATGTAGTGTAACCAAAAACAGGACTTTATATAGTGTAACCAAAACAGGACTTTATGTAGTGTAACCAAAAACAGGACTTTAATATGGTGTAACCAAAAAACAGGACTTTATGTAGTGTAACCAAAAACAGGACTTAGATAGTAACCAAAAACAGGACTTTATGTAGTGTAACCAAAAAACAGGACTTTAGATAGTGTAACCAAAAACAGGACTTTATGTAGTGTAACCAAAAAAGGACTACAAAAACAGACTATATGTAGTGTAACCAAAAAGCAGGACTTTATGTAGTGTAACCCAAAAAAACGACTTTAATACAGTGTAACCAAAAACAGACATCTACATAGTGGGCTGTAACCAAAAACAGGACTTTAGGGTGTGGCCTATAAGCGAAAACTGACCTCAGCCCGACAAACCATAAAAGCCATCCACGTTGGCATTTAATAACATCAGTTTGGAGTTTTAACAGGGATTTACCGAACTCGGTCAATTCCACACACGCTTTGCCATGATCTGACAGCATGACCTGACGACTCCGAGCCTGCGCAAACTTACGCGCTGACATGGTCTCTTGAAATGAAGGTGAAGATGGCGTGTGTGTGTGGGACGGATCTCTGAAACCTAAGCTGATACCACCAGAATGATGAGCTTTAGATGGTCAGCAAACAAGACAGTTGTTTTTTGTTTGTTTGTGTGTTTAGTTTTTGGTTCAAGTTGGAAGACATCAGATTCACATCTTGAGTTCACGGCTCTACCAACAGATCAAATCAGCCTGCGTTGACAAACAAACAAACAAACAAAACAAACAAACAAACAAACAAACAAACAAGGAAGCAAAGAAAGAAAGAAAAGACAAAGAAGCAGGCAAACAACAAAACAAAGAAGCAAACAAAGAAGCAAACATACAAAGAAGTAAACAAACCAACAAGGAAACAAAAAACAAAGAAGTAAACAAAAAACCAACAAGAAGCAAACAAACAAAGAAGCAAACAAACAAAGAAGCAAACAAACAAGAAACAAACAAAGAAACAAACATACACAGAAGTAAGAAGTAAACAAACTAAACAAGGAAACAAAATAACAAGCAAACAAAGAAGTAAACAAAAAACCAAGACGCAAACAAATAAAGAAGCAAACAAACAAAGAAGTAAACAAACAAAGAAACAAACATACAAAGAAATAAACAAACCAACAAGGAAACAAAATAACAAACAAAGAAGTAAACAAAAAAACCAACAAGAAGCAAACAAACAAAGAAGCAAACAAACAAAGAAGCAAACAAACAAAGAATAAACAACAAGAAACAAACATACAAAGATGCAAACAAACAAAGAGCAAACAATCAAAGAAACAAACATACAAAGAAGTAAACAAACCAACAAGGAAACAAAATAACAAACAAAGAAGTAAACAAAAAACCAACAAGAAGCAAACAAACATAGAAGCAAACAAACAAACAAACAAACAAACAACAGACAGACAAACAACAAACAGACAAACAAACAAACAAGAACAAACAGACAAACAACAGACAGACAGACAGACAACAGACAGACAGACAGACAGACAGACAGACAGACAGACAACTGTGTTCTGCCTGAGGGTCGAGCATACGACTGTCGCATTATTAATCCATCAACAGTTGGTAAAAAAATTTAAAAAGAAAAAAACTCGAGTTTTTCCTTCGACATACCGTCAGTCTCCACAGTTTCCTCAACACACGCAGAGTCACACACACACATCACACACACACACACACACACACACCACACACACACACAACACACACACACACACACACACACACACACACAACACACACACGCACATACACACACATACACACACACATACACACACACACACACACACACACACACACACACACACACACACACGCACACACACTACACATATACACACGCACACACACACACGCACACACATACACATATACACATACACACACACATACACATATCACAACACACACACACAAACACACACACCGCAAGAATGACACACACACATGCACACAAACGCGCACGCACGCGTACACACACACACACACACACACACACACACACACACACACACACACACACACACACACACAACACACCACACACACACACACGTAATCTCGCAAACACACATACACACATACATACACACACATACACATATCCATACACACACACACACACACACACACGCACACACACACCAAACACACACACACACACATCACACACACACACACACACACACACACACACACACACACACCACGCACGCACACGCACACACACACACACACACACACACACACACACACACACACACACACACACACACACACACACACACACACACAACGAACTTGACCCTATCAATAACTCTTAAAATCATGAACTGGTATGTCAAACTTTTCATAAACAGTCTGTGTCTTTTGGTCCTATGTTGGTTTGGTTTGGTTTGGTTCAGTTTTTACGTCTACACCCACCTCAGGTGATATGGCCAACGGGATAACCATCCCAGGGAAGTGGGGGAAGTGGGGGGGGGGGGCTATCTAATCCTATACTGACACCACCAGAACAACAACGATGTTAAGATCGGACAGTGAGAAGGCTAGTTTTAATGTAGCACACCCTGAGATTCGAACCCACAACCATTAGCATGGAAATCCGATGCACAAACCAACTGAGCTACTGGGGCCCGCTGGCCCTATGTTGGGACCTTCTGAGAATGTTCTGAGTTGTATGTTTTGTTCGTCATACACACAAAAACACGCGGAACTGAGCTGAATTGGCCTCCTTTATCTCCTTGTCCCCCCACCTCCACCCCCCATTTTTTCCTTAAGGGAGAGAGTGAAAGACGTCTGACCCCACCCTTGTCTCAGTGAATAGGGAGAATGAAAGGGGAAGGGGAGGGGGAGGGGAGGGGGAAGGGAGACAACCAGGAAACGGAGGTCACAAACATTCTTCGCTTATTGCCAAGCAACCTGTTTTTGCCTCGATTAAAGTATGGAAGACGACAAGTGTGCGGAATGGGTAACTGGACATTTTAACCGATATTTTCAAATTTGTTAATAACGCGGAATTTAATTTTACTGAAAAATTAAAATTTGTCTATAACGCCAAATTTCACTCACAAATTAAAATGTGTCTGTTATACTCGTCAAGGTGGTGAAGTGGTCAGTGCATGCGCGTGTGTGTGTGCATTCGTGTGTGTGTGCGTGTGCGTGTGCGTGTGTGTGTGTGTGTGTGTGTGTGTGTGTGTGTGTGTGTGTGTGTGTGTGTGTTTGTGCCGTGTGTGATGTTGTGTGTGTGTGTGTGTGTGTGATGTGTGTGTGTGTGTGTGTGTGTGTGGTGTGTGTGTGTGTGTGTGTGTGTGTGCACGCTTTGGGCAAGCATTTTCCCTGCAAAATTCGCCAGAAACTGTACATTTTGAGAATCCATAAAACTGTTTAAAATAAACTATAACACAAAATGAAATAAAATAAAATAAAACTATGTAAATATGTCCATAAAAAATTTCAATCATTTTAACTCTTTGGACCTCGTAAGGTAACCATACTACAAGAAAATGACGTTAGCAAAAAGTGCGCCTGGTGGCGAGGGGCGAGGGAGGGGTGGGGGCGTGGGAGAGGGTGAGTCATGGAGAAAAAATGGTCGTGGTTTCGATATGAAGCTACGTTCTATTTGCGTTCACCTGCCGCGTGCACCGGTAGATGTGAAAAGCAGTCATGCGTGCAAAAGCTTTGGCCACACCCCTTTGCTGGTGATTGACGTTTTCAATTGAAAGAGTCGAATTGGCCGAGTTATTGTTCATTATCTGTTCAGTTTGGTGCACTCGTGTGTACATACTCGGACTATTAGAAATTCGAAACAAACAAACAAACGAACAAACAAACATACAAACAAACAAACAAAGAAGAAAGTAAAAGAAAAGAAAGAAAGAAACAAACAAACAAAAACACCACTATCACGACTAACAACACCAACAAAGCTAACAAGACACAAAACAAATAAACAACCACCACCACCACCAAAAACAGACAGACAAACAAACAAACAAAAAACAACCAAACAAACAGTCCAAGAAAGAAAGAAAGAAGAAAGAAAGAGAAAAAGAAAGAAAGAAAGAAACAAACAAAAACACCACTATCACGAGTAACAACACCAACAAAGCAAACAAAACACAAACAATTAAACAACAACTACCACCACCACCAAAAACAGACAAGGAAACAAGCGAGCAAACAAACACAAACACCACAAAATCACCACCAACACCAACACCAACACTTCTACGATGACAACAAAAGCAAACACGAAGTAACAACTCCCCCCAAACAAAACAAAACATAACAAAACAAAACACAATAAAAAAAACACACAACACAAACAAAAACAAAAACAAACAGCCCCACCCACAATAAAAAACACCAACACAAACAAAAACAAAAACAAAGAACCCTACCCACTAAAAGCGTTATTAATAATAATGATAACATCGTCTAGCAATGAAAATAATAAGAGAAATGAGAATCACACACACACACACACACAAATCATAGCAACAGTTACAGTAACAAGAACAACAAATGCACAACAACAACAACGACAAGCAACAACAACAACAATACTACTACTACTACTACTGCTACTAATAATGTGGTATGTTGTGGTATAGGGGTGTTTGTATACGCCTGCGTGTCTGCCTTACATATTTCCTGAATTAAAAAGTACAAGAAAAGCATAAACACCAACACTACTACTTCTACTACTATTGCTACTACTGCTATTATCACTACTTCTACCACTACTATTAGTACTATTACTATTACTTCTGCTGCTGCTGCTTCTCAGCCAGAAGATGATATACAAGAACAAAGCATAGGGTTTGACTAGTATAGACATCACAATGATCTGTGTCCGTTTCATAGATTCTGTTTTTCTTTCTGTTTCTTAGATCCTGTTTTTCTTTCTGTTTCTTAGATCCTGTTTTCTTTCTGTTTCTTAGATCCTGTTCTTTCCGTTTCATAGATCCTGTTCTTTCCGTTTCATAGATCCTTTTTTGTTTCATAGATCCTGTTCTTCTTTCCGTCCCATGGATCCTGTTCTTTCTGTTTCTTAGATCCTGTTCTTTCTGTTTCATAGATCCTGTTCTTTCCGTTTCATAGATCCTGTTAATTCTGTTTCTTAGATCCTGTTCTTTCTGTTTCATAGATCCTGTTCTTCTTTGTTTCATAGATCCTGTTCTTTCCGTTTCATAGATCCTGTTAATTCTGTTTCTTAGATCCTGTTATTTCTGTTTCATAGATCCTGTTCTTCTTTGTTTCATAGATCCTGTTCTTTCCGTTTCATAGATCCTGTTAATTATTTTTCTTAGATCCTGTTATTTCTGTTTTATAGATCCTGTTCTTCTTTGTTTCATAGATCCTGTTCTTCTTTGTTTCATAGATACTGTTCTTTTTTCTGTTTGATAGATACTGTTCTTTTTTCTGTTTTATAGATACTGTTCTTCTTTCTGTTTTATAGATACTGTTCTTTTTTCTGTTTGATAGATACTGTTCTTCTTTCTGTTTTATAGATACTGTTCTTTTTTCTGTTTCATAGATCCTGTTCTTTTTTCTGTTTGATAGATACTGTTCTTTTTTCTGTTTCATTGATACTGTTCTCCTTTCTGTTTTATAGATACTGTTCTTTTTCTGTTTTATAGATACTGTTCTTTTTTCTGTTTTATAGATACTGTTCTTTTTTCTGTTTGATAGATACTGTTCTCCTTTCTGTTTTATAGATACTGTTCTCCTTTCTGTTTTATAGATACTGTTCTCCTTTCTGTTTTATAGATGCTGTTCTTTTTTCTGTTTGATAGATACTGTTCTCCTTTCTGTTTTATAGATACTGTTCTTTTTTATTTTTTATAGATACTGTTCTTCTTTCTGTTTTATAGATACTGTTCTTTTTTCTGTTTGATAGATACTGTTCTCCTTTCTGTTTTATAGATACTGTTCTCCTTTCTGTTTGATAGATACTGTTCTCCTTTCTGTTTTATAGATGCTGTTCTTTTTTCTGTTTTATAGATACTGTTCTTTTTTCTGTTTTATAGATACTGTTCTTTTTTCTGTTTTATAGATACTGTTCTTTTTTCTGTTTTATAGATGCTGTTCTTTTTTCTGTTTGATAGATGCTGTTCTCCTTTCTGTTTTATAGATACTGTTCTCCTTTTTGTTTTATAGATACTGTTCTTTTTTCTGTTTTATAGATGCTGTTCTTTTTTCTGTTTTATAGATACTGTTCTCCTTTCTGTTTGATAGATACTGTTCTCCTTTCTGTTTTATAGATACTGTTCTTTTTTCTGTTTTATAGATACTGTTCTTTTTTCTGTTTGATAGATACTGTTCTCCTTTCTGTTTTATAGATACTGTTCTTTTTTCTGTTTGATAGATACTGTTCTCCTTTCTGTTTTATAGATACTGTTCTCCTTTCTGTTTGATAGATACTGTTCTCCTTTCTGTTTTATAGATGCTGTTCTTTTTTCTGTTTTATAGATACTGTTCTTTTTTCTGTTTTATAGATACTGTTCTTTTTTCTGTTTGATAGATACTGTTCTTTTTTCTGTTTTATAGATACTGTTCTTTTTTCTGTTTTATAGATACTGTTCTTTTTTCTGTTTTATAGATACTGTTCTTCTTTCTGTTTTATAGATACTGTTCTCCTTTCTGTTTTATAGATACTGTTCTTTTTTCTGTTTTATAGATACTGTTCTTCTTTCTGTTTTATAGATCCTGTTCTTTTTTCTGCTTTATAGATACTGTTCTCCTTTCTGTTTGATAGATCCTGTTCTCCTTTCTGTTTGATAAATCCTGTTCTTCTTTCTGTTTTATAGATATTTCTGTTTTATAGATACTGTTCTTCTTTCTGTTTTATAGATACTGTTCTTCTTTCTGTTTGATAGATCCCGTTCTCCTTTCTGTTTTATAGATACTGTTCTTTTTTCTGTTTGATAGATACTGTTCTTTTTTCTGTTTGATAGATACTGTTCTCCTTTCTGTTTGATAGATACTGTTCTCCTTTCTGTTTTATAGATACTGTTCTTCTTTCTGTTTTATAGATACTGTTCTCCTTTCTGTTTTATAGATACTGTTCTCCTTTCTGTTTTATAGATACTGTTCTTCTTTCTGTTTTATAGACACTGTTCTTCTTTCTGTTTTATAGATACTGTTCTCCTTTCTGTTTTATAGATACTGTTCTTCTTTCTGTTTTATAGATACTGTTCTTCTTTCTGTTTTATAGATACTGTTCTTCTTTCTGTTTTATAGATACTGTTCTTCTTTCTGTTTTATAGATACTGTTCTTTTTTCTGTTTTATAGATACTGTTCTTCTTTCTGTTTTATAGATACTGTTCTTCTTTCTGTTTATAGATACTGTTCTCCTTTCTGTTTTATAGATACTGTTCTCCTTTCTGTTTTATAGATACTGTTCTCCTTTCTGTTTGATAGATACTGTTCTTCTTTCTGTTTGATAGATACTGTTCTTTTTTCTGTTTGATAGATACTGTTCTTCTTTCTGTTTTATAGATACTGTTCTTTTTTCTGTTTTATAGATACTGTTCTTTTTTCTGTTTGATAGATACTGTTCTTTTTTCTGTTTGATAGATACTGTTCTTTTTTCTGTTTTATAGATACTGTTCTTCTTTCTGTTTTATAGATACTGTTCTTTTTTCTGTTTTATAGATACTGTTCTTCTTTCTGTTTTATAGATACTGTTCTTCTTTCTGTTTGATAGATCCTGTTCTTCTTTCTGTTTTATAGATACTGTTCTTCTTTCTGTTTTATAGATACTGTTCTTTTTTCTGTTTTATAGATACTGTTCTTCTTTCTGTTTTATAGATACTGTTCTTTTTTCTGTTTCATAGATCCTGTTCTTTTTTCTGTTTGATAGATACTGTTCTTTTTTCTGTTTCATTGATACTGTTCTCCTTTCTGTTTTATAGATACTGTTCTTCTTTCTGTTTGATAGATACTGTTCTCCTTTCTGTTTTATAGATACTGTTCTCCTTTCTGTTTTATAGATACTGTTCTCCTTTCTGTTTTATAGATGCTGTTCTTTTTTCTGTTTGATAGATACTGTTCTCCTTTCTGTTTTATAGATACTGTTCTTTTTTCTGTTTTATAGATACTGTTCTTCTTTCTGTTTTATAGATACTGTTCTTTTTTCTGTTTGATAGATACTGTTCTCCTTTCTGTTTTATAGATACTGTTCTTCTTTCTGTTTTATACTGTTCTTCTTTCTGTTTTATAGATACTGTTCTTTTTTCTGTTTGATAGATACTGTTCTCCTTTCTGTTTTATAGATACTGTTCTTCTTTCTGTTTTATAGATACTGTTCTTCTTTCTGTTTTATAGATACTGTTTTTCTTTCTGTTTTATAGATACTGTTCTTTTTTCTGTTTGATAGATACTGTTCTCCTTTCTGTTTTATAGATACTGTTCTTCTTTCTGTTTTATAGATACTGTTCTTCTTT